>CM022951.1:10935967-11366627 GCA_012931725.1 Litsea cubeba
AATGGCCAAACCTATTATGTGAACAACATAAGAGCTTCAAATTAGAGCAAGAAACCAAACATATGGCTTAACTATTTGTTTAGTTTAAAAAACCAGTAGTTCAAAAAAGAAAAAAAAACTATTGGTTTAGTTAAAAAAGGAATTGTACTATTGTTACCTGTCACCTCCATATCCATCTCTATTATCTATTGGGTTGCCACCATAAAGTCGCCCTGGAATAACCAACCACATGTAATCACTCCCACTTTAAACAACTTCTCATATTTTTCTCTCTTCATTTTTTTAATTATTAAATTGTAGGAAGTTTTCCTGATCATATAGAGTAAACACCAAAATTTTAAAAGTCTCAGATATATTCCGGAGATTAGAAATTGCCTAGGAACATGACATGTGAAGTAGCTACATATTATATCATGCATTTGTAGTGGTACTGGTAGACACAAAATTATTACAGATTGTAATTTTTCCAAGTTCTCCTACAAAATCAACATTGACAATTTGCGTCATAAAGACATAAGGGCGGAAGAAGAATTTGAAAAGCAATGTCCCATATTGTGATTGCTAGGTTTTGCACCAAAAAGGAAAAACTATTTGTGAAACCAAAATACTTTAACCTTTTCTCTTTTTTTTTCTTTTTTTTTAGTTTGTGCGTACCTTTGGCAGCTCCACCAGTTCATGGTTTAAACCACTTGCAGAAATCTTCAACACCATCATAGTTCAACCATTCAGTCTTGTAGCCCCCAACATATTGTTGTGCTAACTTTCCATGTTTGGCTGGATAATGTCTTCCTCGTGTCTTCAACATATGCCTATATTTAGAATAAAAATTAAGATGTAGAAATCGCGTGAGCAAATTATTAATTTTCTGACATGGAGACTTTTCAACAGCCAAGTCCTAACAAAAACAAGAAACTATGATATTTGGGTAAATTTACTGAGCAGAAGAATATTTATATGCTCAAGTGCTTAGGTGTGTAAGTGGTGCATAACCTCATCTCACATGACAAGGATCAAAACCATCTAGGACTACACAAATAATTGTATGCAATGCAAATGCAACCACCTATTGCAATAGACTCATTATTTGAAGCCCCTAGCAATGTTGTGATGACATTTAACTATCATATGAGATATCCATACATGATACATCCTATGCTAGATTACAAGAAGTTAGTGTCATCCATGTTTCTTCTGACATACAAACAACCCAATGTACTCTCTTTTGGTGGGCCATCAGAGATTCGACCACATGAATACGATCACATATTCACGTTCAGGTTTTCCATGGACATAGATTGAAAAAAATATGAAAATAAATGGGGTATAGGACCTTTGCATCCATATTCCTCTTCTCTTTAGAACCCACAAAAACCATCCATCTACTGACTACTAATACTAATTTTTCAGAACCAATCAAACCCAATAATGGGTCTCTTTGAGCAGAGCATTTTCAACTGATAAAGATTATCTCTTTTCCCTTTTCCATTGTTCCTATCTTATATGAACACTCCATCAGTTTCTATTTTCAGAGGTGAAAGCATTTTCTAGCCTTTTTCTACTTGTGTTTTTTCAAAGAGCCCAAAATAAAGCTTCATGACAATGTGTTTTCTTCTCCTCTAGAAAATAAACAATAATGCAAATAACTTCAGGTAATCAGCCCTACAAATATTGAGTTCGTTGCACAAAACAGAAGGTATCACATAAATGCATTAAGCTGAATTAATAATTACACTAGGAACATAACACAGACAGAGTTTACATGAATTGTATTAATGCACTAACCATGAGGATGTACCTATGCTGTGGTTTCTCCTCTCATTCACAACCAAATTACTCATACAACAATCCAGTGCTAAAAATACTTGTATTTATTTTTCCACAAAAATGAACTGTGAACTTAATTAAAATGCCGCAGAAAAATGCCCTTAGTGAAGCATTCTCCCCAATTTCTGCAGAAACTATATTCAGACCCAAGAGGTAGAACTATTTCACTGCAGAAAAATGCTCCTCCCTATCAAACAATACAAACTGAACTGAATAAACGAAATCTTCACTTCACACTTTCCGCAGAAAACGAAATCACAGCTGAAATTAAATACAGGAGAAAACAAAAGACGGGAAATTGAACTGAACCACTCCCACAGGCAAACAACTTCATCTTAATTTCCAAGATTCCAAGGACAAAAACACCATTAAAAAAAGATTCCATGAACAAAACCCAGAAAGCATTCTCACAAACAGGGGACATTCAATTAAAAAAATGGCATGAATTCAGAACCCAATTCGCCTCTCGAAGCGGGGGATAAGGGAGTTTGTGGCGGAGATTGAGTGTATTGGTTGGCTCCGGCATCGGAATCTAGTCCAGTTGCAGCGTTGGTGTCGTCGGCGCGGCGATTTGATGCTGGTTTTATGACTTCATGCGTAATGGGAGCTTGGATGAGTATTTGTCTGATGAGCCCAAGGCGACTCTGTGCTGAAGATAGTGAGAGGTGTCGCTGCGGGGCGCTCTAACGGCGAGGATGGCGGACGAGAGAGAGATGGGTCAGAGAGATGGCTGGACGAGAGAGAGATGGGTCAGAGAGATGGCTGGACGAGAGAGAGATGGGCGCTGCAAGATGGGCACTGGACGAGGACCGAGAGGGAGATGCAGAGAAATGAGGGAGATGGGCGCTGGACCAGGCGAGATGGGCCAGGGACCGAGAGGAAAGGAGATGCAGAAGGGCAGAAGGGGGATGCAGAGATGCAGAGTCGCCTTGTGGGGGAGATGCAGAGAGCTGAGGAAGATGCAGAAGGGGTTTGAGATGAGGGAGATGCGTTTTGCCATTTTGTGGGGTTTTTTCTTCCAATTTTTGTTTTATTTTTGTTAAAACGCAGATGGGGAAATTTTCCAAAATAAAAGCGCGATGTTCCAAATGAAGGCGCGAATGGAGGGGGATTTGGCACCTGACATTTGCTGGCGAAAAAAAAAAATGCAACCGCAAAGGGCTAACCTTTGCCGGCGAAATAAAAAAATCGCCGAAAAAAGTCGGCCTTTCGCCGGGAAAAATATGTCGCCGGCAAAACTCGGTCTTTTCCTGGCGTAAAAAGCCTTTTCATCGGGGAAAGTTATACTTTCCCTGGCATTTTTTGATTGCGCCAGGAAAATTCGCTAGGAAAAATGCAATTTGTTGTAGTGAGTTGAATGTACATTAGCCATGTAACTATGACAAAATAAAATGATCGAGATTGTTGATTTGGTTGATCTTGTCGATTACATCATTCGGGTAAATTTTGTACTCGATCGGGTTTAAAAAGTCCCTAAATGCAATACAATTGATAGTAAATTAGACCTTGTGCACTAGTTGAATGTACAGTATCACCAAAGCCGGGACATAATCATGACAATCGAGATCAATGATTTCTTTTTAATTGTTGATTAAATTATTTGTGTAAAATTTTAGCTCGATCGAGTTCAAAAAACTCATTCATCGAGGTGCAAAATCATTAGGAACATGATTTGTGATTGTTGTACAAGTTTCATTTATTGGATTGTTGCCGACTAAATAGTTTAGTCGGAAATTACTTAGACACAATGGCCAACCAAATAATTTAGTCAGTAAATATGAAGAGAAATTTCCAACTAAATTATTTAGTCGGAGTTGATCAAGTACTACCCGCGATTATTTCCCCGGGATGCTAGGTGGCGCCAAAAAAACACAAATTCGCCGACTAATTTATTTTTTGGTAGGGAAATATTTGATTTTGCCGACTAAAAATAAATTAGTCGTCGAATTTATTTAATTTTGCCGATCAATATTTATTTAGTCTGTAATTGTTCGTTATTTGCCAACTAACGTATTTTAGTCGGGAAATTTAGTCGGGAGTGGTGTGATTTATTGTAGTGAAAAAACGCTGAGAAAAATGCAAAATGCTGTAGTGTGAGCCGAACGTGGTGAACAATGGGTTCTCGGTGGGTATCGTGAGAATAAGAAGGAGTGCGGAATTTTTTTGGTGTCAAGATTTGGGTTCTCAGTGGGTATTGTCTATCCCTAATTTGGGGTTAAATTTTGGGTGTCAAAAAAAGGGTGCGAAATATTTTTGGAATATTAATTTGGCAGGTTTCTTTTTTTACGGCATGCGAAATGTGGGCTGTGAAAGCTGATTAATCTTACAGCTTCTCAAAGCAGGCCGTGAACTTAATTTGAATGGCTTGGCCTTTTACAGCGTGCAACATGTGGGCTGTGATACCCTAATATTTTTACGGCTTGCGAATGTGGGCCGCAAATGCTCAATAATTTACGGCGTCCTAAATGCACGCCGTAATTGATAAGATCTCACGGCGCGCAAAATGCACGCCTTAATAAAGAGAAGAAAAGGCCCTTTTGCGGCTCGCATTTCATGCGCGCCGTATTATTATATCATTTACGGCTTGCATTCAATGCACTCCGTAAATGAGAAGCTGTAAAAGCCCTGAAATGGTGTAGTGTATATTGCATGAATATATGCCCATGTCATCTATGTCCTCTATTTTTGCCGCAGAATATGGCATTCATGTGTGTCAATGAAGAGGCTTTTGGATTGCACAATGGCCACACTGTAGGTGGTAGGTGCAATCTGGCACAAAACTATTGGTGGATGAAGGTTGTTGTGAGAATTTTAGAAGTTGCAACTTTTGACAAATGTTATAAGTTACTACTTGTTCATTTGTGGTGTGGGATTTGTACACCCTCTTCCTCGTTTAAGGAAATGATGCCTCCCTAACTCAAACAAGACAAATGCAAGTTGCTAAAACACAAAAAAAAAAAAAAAGAATAGACATAAAAACATATTTGATGTGATAAAAATTCCCTCCTTTGTCAAAGCATATGCCTTAAAATTTGCCACCCTAAGAACATGATGAAAAGTAGCCTCCAATAGACTTAAAATATGGTGAACCTCCTCAACTCAATCCGCCAGATGCTGGGGGGAATAAAGTATTTCTTGACCCCCATTGAATTGTAGAGAAACAATCAACTTTAATTATTGAATTATAATCGTCCTTAGGATGAGACTCATGACAACCAATCATAAGAGCAAATAATTCAGTTTCAATACCATTCGAGCATTCCACTTGTCTTGAAAATCTTCTAACAACGTTCATAGACCAATCTCCAATAAAACATCCAATTCATCCACTACTTACAGATTTAATGAAGCTACCATCAAATTTAGTTTCTTAAGGATTCCAAAATGAGGGCACATCCATGAAACTAGATTGGTATGCTTAATAGTCAGACCCCCCATTAAAATAGCTGCCCAAAGACCTGTTAAGTACAAATAAATCAATACCATCAAATTCTTATTTCTTTGGTTTATCTTTTGAATCAAGGCTATCAATCATAACATATGATGGAAAGGCACCTAAGTGTGCCCCACAAAAATGTGATTTGAGCTGCACTTAAGAAACTATGGCAGGATGTTTTTCCGACCCTCTTTCTCTATGGGTGCTTATAACAGGGTATGATTAGCTGAATTAAGAGTTCTACTTCTGAGTCCATGTTATAGAGATCTGAACTATTCAAAAGTTGTCGTTTGTGTTTACCCAAATGGGATTGAGTTGGATTCTGACTAACACATTGGAACCCAATGATCTGGTGAAGGAATAGCAGCGATTGCGGAATGTACTAGATTTGGTTAGGTTTAACAATGATTTAAGTGGGGATATGTGTAGGAAAGTATGGTCTAATCCAGATTGCATAAGGTAATGTAGGGCGAGCATATGATTTTCGTACGAGCTTTGTTCTCTCTCACTTGTAAGAGTGAACCATGCAAAACACACATTATCCCACCATTCATGAATTGCTGCCACTCATATCACACGCCAATGAGTGTAAAGACACCTCATAAAAAATTTCAATTCAATTGGTGTGGGAATCACCATTGGATTGATCACATGAAAGAGTTAAAACACATGATTTAACTCTAATGAAATAAATTGAGTGTTTTACATGCTGCATCCTGTTAGGAGTGGAATTGGATGTGTGCCATTTCGATTTTTTGGGTTGGGGGGAGGGGAGGCTAGGGGGTGCACGTACATGTGGTATGAGCATGTTGGACGTCTTATCATACTGGGCCCATTGCTTGGATTTTATAAAGTTTGTGCATAATCCATTTATGGTCAATTGCCCCTACTGTACATAGTCTTCTTCTCTCCAAATGGATTGTGACAATCTACTTTTAAGACACAAAGAAATAAATGAGTAAATATGAATCTATTCGTATCTATATAATACATAACTGCAAGCCAAAGTTTAACGAGACATTCATTATGTCAAGTTTGTAATATATTTTGCATAAGAGTTCTCTATCTTTTTGTGGTTATGCACCTATAATTTTTAGAAGTTGAAAAGTTATGTTTGTTACTATGCAGACGAACGATAATCAGCCTGCTAATGCTCCGAAAGTTCTCCTATATAACCAACAATACCATATATCATAAGGAATTCGTACTGGAGAGGTATGAGCATTTCTACAGGGGTTGTCTTTCGTAATTGATAGTTATATATCTTCTTGTTGTTAACATTTGGTGTATGATTCCTAACTGGCCTTGTAACACTTAATATGTGCAGGAGTTCGCTCGCCTCAGGTGCATTCCAACAAACCCGGACGCAGCAATATGGGGGCTTACAAAAAAATAAAAGGAGTCCGTGAGGGAGACAGGTCTCCATCATTTGGCAGATATAAACCGTATAATCATAGATCACGCGTTAATAACGGCATTGGTAGAGAGGTGGCGTCCTGAAACAAACACTTTTCATTTTTCATCCAGTGAAGCAACTGTTACGTTGGAAGACATTGCTTATATATACGGCCTACCCATTGATAGAGACCGAGTAACAGGTCAAAATTTCCCAGGGAGGCTAGTGCAATTAGTATGTCAAGAGTTGCTCGGTATTACTCCTCGAAAGAAGGTTGATTACGTCGGTCAGACATTGAAATTTAAGTGGTAAGAAAACAATTTCAAGGCTGAAGAACTGGAGAAGAAAAAGAAAAAAAATACAAGCAATATGAGATTCAGGCTACACGGGCCTACCTATTCTTCTTGGTGTCTGGCCAACTTGTCTATCAAACTTCTGGAGCTCGCGGACCTGCTTATGTTCTTGAATGTTTAAAGATTTTAAGCCTTACGCATGGGGACCGGCTTGTCTTGCGAATCTTTATAGGATGTTGGCAAACGCTACTCGATGGAATCGGGAGAATATAAATGTAGGAGAGGAAGGGAAGAATGAACAAGGAGAGGAGGAAGGACACCAACTTCAGACACCCACTGGGCCTCTTCAGATGTTACAGGTGATTGTTCTCGCTTTTAAGACTGTTTTTCAATTATGCGTATTAATTCAGCGGTATATAACGTTTATTCATTCTTTGTAATGGTGCAGCTTTGGGCCTATACGAGGATGTCAATCGAGCGGTGTCCTAAACCCGCAGATAGTTGGAAGAAGGATATACAGTTTCCATTGTTTAAGACTTGGCAGAAGAGGCTTGATGAACACCCAGCTCTTGCAACAGTGAAAGAAGTGAGAAAATAATTGAACAATCTGAAGACTGATGGGGTAATGGATTGAACTTTTTCGAGATCCTGATGTTTTTAAGTTTTTTTAACATACTACATTGTTCTTACAAACTTGTTATTCATTCCTAACTCATGTTGTATGCAGTTCAATTGGAAACCCTATCATGGTTACGGGAAAAAGCTTGAAGAGAAGGTATGGAAAGTTGATCGTGCTCTATTCTCGTCGTCCACCGTCCTTGTCTATTATTGGATCGTGGAACGACACAATACGTGGCGTGCTATGAAACAGTTTGACTTCAAACAATTAGTGCCACCACCATTCAATATGCCATTCGTCAGACGAGAACGAACATGGTATGTTGTTGTTGATTACAGCACCCATGTGGACGAGGAGGTAGAGTCATTATGGACTGCTAGAACAGAACTGGTTTTAAAAGGGGATAAGTGTAAGGAGAAAGTCCATTCCGAGGAGTATTTATCGTGGTATGGTGAAAACTCGCTATTGTATATTAGGAGGTCAGCTCAGATGGAGCATGCGAATGTAGGCCAACCAGAGGAGATCGCCAAATCAGCTGAGCTCACCATCCCACAGAAGCACGTATGGCTCAAAAGTGTGCATTTAAGTTACTGCATGAAATAATGTATTACATAATCTTTTATGTGATTTTAACATTTGTTTCGCTTGTAGGATTTTATAAATAACTATTGGTGTGTTTTTCGTTTTCAGGCAGAGGATCTGGTGGGTCTTTTAGAGCAATCTTGTGATAGAGCGGAGCGCCGGAAAGTGTCTATTGATAAGCTCACCGCATCAATACGAAAGAAATTATCAAAGTTTAAGGGTGCCTTTGGGACAAACTTTGATGACTTTTCAATGGGTGGGTGTAGCAGCTCGCAGTCCGACGACGAAGATATGAAGAAGAAAATTACAATAATATTTAAGCATCAGAAAAGAGCAGCTGTTAAGAGTCCGGGAAAAAAAAAGTAGCAAAAGGACTACCGCACTAGTATACGAGCCCAATATACAGTTCGCACTGGAGGGTTCTGGTAGTAGGCCTCTGTCTCCCACCCTATCCCCAAATTTTGAAGTCCTAGGTACCCCCCATGTCAGTAGAACATTGTTCACCTCTCCAGTCCCAGTCTCAAGCGAGTCCGCTTTGGTTGTTTCAACCCAATTCGCTATCGCTACACTCAATTCACTTGTGTGGAGGATCAAATGGCTCCCGTGTATGCAGAAAGTACCATTGAAGTTTGAAGATTACGACCATTCTATAGTTCAAAGCAATTACGTACTTTCTGATCTTGATAAGTTTTTTCTCAATGGATTCAAAGAATACTACGAAGAGAGGTAAGAAAACTATTCTCAAGTTCCCTTTTTTATGAGGATTAATTACCTGTGCATTTAATGGGATTACTGATGATTCATTACAGGAAGGATGAGTTGGATAGTATCTGCACAACGATCCCAAGCTCAGACCTGAAAAAGGTGCTTGATGATGGAACATGGATGGACACTAACGTCATGTATTACTATTTTGAAATATTGAGGGATGAATGTGATTCATGTTTCATTGCTGACCCAAGCATGTGTGTAAGTATTAACTGATTGAAACAGACTGCATACTAGTAATGTCAAGCTGTAGGCTCTGATTCTGCTGGCTGAACTAATTTTTTGTGAACGGATGCAGAGTTGGTGGTCGGATGGTTCTGATTCTGCCGTCGAAGCTGTGTTTGGGAAGCATGGACATAGGGTGATGGACGCAAGGGAAGCACGCACTCTGATTTTTGTAGTCCATCACACATCACATTTCACCTTGTTGGTCGGATATGTCGACCAGAGACGATGGGAATTATACAATAGCATGGCTGGTGATCGTCGATCGGTAAAACATGCATCGAAATTTGTATGTTACCTCTCCTTACACATTGATATATTTGTATTCTGATTCGTTACACTCTTCTATGCCACGTATATGAATTTCTGACTTAATCTAAGAGTGAGTTGTGAATGCCTATCGTAGGTGGCATGGTTGAATGAAAGGTACAGCCATTTCGGGTGGTCGGATCCGTATCTATGGAGTTGGCTCGTAAAGACAGACATCCCTCATCAGCAAAATGGAAATGATTTTGGAATCTTTGCATTAACCTTCATGGAACACTGTGTGCACCGCCGTAACATCAATTTCACTCAAGAATATACCCCTACTTTCGCAGCAAAATTATCGTAGAGATATTCAAGCAGAGCTGGACTTTGAATGCCAACAGACTGGGCTTGACTGACTTGAGTGATTTCATATGATGCCAGTCGTCTATTGTGTGTCTATGGGGCTGTAAATATAATGTAACTGATATGTCATTGCAGGGGAGAAGTGTATCTTTCCTTTTGTTTTATTTCTCTTTCCTCGGAGGATGTATGTCCGGACTTTTTGGGAGGTTTTAATACTATTGTTCATATTTATAGATGATGGATGTTTGTATCTGATAGCAATATACATTGTTGAACAGACTATATTTCAGTAAATTGCCTTTTGTGCATATTCATTCTATACCTTTTACTAAGAATTCAATGGAGAATGGTTTGTTTGATTGCGTACAGCTTTCATAAATGGAATCACAGGGTTATAACTTGTGTACAATTCCATAAATTTTGGAAGTATGTTTAGTATGTTATCGATAACGACAACCTTAACCTGTCGATATCGACAACTTTAGGTTGTCGCTATTGACTACTTTCGTCAGTGCACTGAATTAATAGTTGTAAGTATCCAAATGTTTTATACTGTATAGGTTGTCGATATCGACAACTAAAGGTTGTCGCTATCGCCTACTTTCATCAGTGCACTGAATTAATAGTTGTAAGTATCCAAATGTTTTATACTGTATAGGTTGTAGATATCGACAACTTTTAGTTGTCGCTATCGACTAGTTTCATCAGTGCACTGATTTAGTAGTTGTAAGTATGCAAATGTTTATACTTATAGGTTGTCGATATCGACAACTTTTAGTTGTCGCTATCGACTAGTTTCATCAGTGCACTGAATTAATAGTTATGTAAGTATGCAAATGTTTTATACTGTATAGGTTGTCGATATCGACAACTTTTAGTTGTCGCCATCGACTAGTTTCATCAGTGCACTGAATTAATAGTTGTAAGTATGCAAATGTTTTATACTGTATAGGCTGTCGATATCGACAACTTTAAGTTGTCGCTATCGACTAGTTTCATCAGTGCACTGAATTAATAGTTGTAAGTATGCAAATGTTTTATACTGTATAGGTTATCAATATCGACAACCTTTAGTTGTCGCTATCGACTAGTTTCATCAGTGCACTAAATTAATAGTTGTAAGTATAAATATGCTGTGAGTGTAAAAGTTGTCGATTTCGATAGCTTTAGGTTGTCGATATCGACATGTTTGGTCAGTGCCCTAATTTAATAGTTGTCAGTATGCAAATGCTGTAAACTGTATAGGTTGTCGATATTGATAATACAGTGATCCCAACATATAGTGATCAAAACAAATGCGTAAGAAAAAAACCACTTTGTGAACTGAACAAAACATTGTTCATTTATATTTATATTCAAAAAGTTGTGAGCACCATTCACATACCAACATTCATTACATAACCAGTAGTTACAACACAATTGATAAAATGTGAACCCATTTACATCAGCAACCATACAAAAAACAGCACTGCACTTTTCAAGCCTAGAACAACCATGTGCACCACCAACTATACAAAATATTTACTGCAGTCTTCAGTCCTACATGGAACCCAAGAACATAAGCAAATGCTACCCAAAAAACAGCACTGCACTTTTCAAGCCTGGAACAACCATGAACATCACCAACTATACAAAATAATAACTGCAGTATTCAGTACTACATGGAACCCCATTAACATAAGCAAATGCTACCCAACAAACAGCACTGCACCTTTCAAGCCTGGCACAACCATGTACATCACCAACTATACAAAATAATTACTTCAGTCTTCAGGTCTACATGGAACCGAAGAACATAAGCAGCCATACCCAAAAACCTCCGCAGTGCACTGTTCAAGCATGCTACACAGCTAAGAACATTACCAACTATACAAAAAATGACTGTAGTCGTCAATCCTACATAAAACCCATTTACATCAGCATCCATGCAAAAACATCACTGCACTTTTCAAGCATGGAACAACCCATTTACATCACGTGGTGGATTGCGACAACCTCTACGGTTATGCCCCTTCTCCTTACAATTGTAGCACGTAACTACCCTTCGTTGGCGGCCACGATCTTCGGTACGTTTCCTGTTTTTTTTTTTTTAGATGCCCTGGTTGCTTAGTTGCGAGTGGTGGAAGAATTCTTTCCTGAATTGTGCCTTCCCATTGCTTGCTGTCCCGTGTAGCATACAGAACTTCAGTATATGTTGTACGATAAATGCTTGACAGATACCAATGCTCGCAAAACGCATAAGGATCGTAGTTCCTTACCTTCATTGATGCCAGTGCATGACAGCATGGGATGCCCATAATCTCCCCTTTATGACATGTACAAGTTCTGCGTTCGAGATCGACTACATCCACGTATTCTGCGGACTGAACTTGAAATTCAACCAGGCCAGCAACGCGAACATGAACCCTACGGCTTCCTCCATTGGAGTTAAACGAGTGGATACGCTCTCTGACTGAATATGGCGCTTTTGATAGAACTCCAATAACTTGGCACGTATCTCCTCGACCTGTTTAACAATGGGCAGTACCCTTGTGTCCTTTAACAGACTGTTCGTACACTCAGCCGCATTACTAGTTAGCATGTCATACCGACGTCCTTGTACGTATGCATTTGACCAACGGTGCTTCCCAATTGCCTCAATATAGTTGAAAGCCTCTTGGCTGACTGCACGTATATCCGTTATATATGCCTCATAAACATAATGCCTATAGGACTTTGCAGCACACCAGAATTTCATAACGATTGCCTCGTCACTGAAAGCAATTTTGGTATTTTCAGCAATGTGACGACAACGGTAACAGTGCACTGCGGAGGGTATAGTTTGTGGAGAGCTGGAATAAGACCCTTCTGACGGTCAGAAATAATAGTCAAATTTGGTGGCTGTCCAAAAGCAATGAATAAGTTTGCAAGGAACCATTCCCAACTATCTCGATGCTCGGCTTCCGCAAAGGCAAAGGCGATGGGTAATAGCTGAGGATTCGCATCGTATGTCACGGCTACAAGGACGTGCACCATCTACGGCAATCATCGGTCTGAGCGAAGAGATGAAAGACCTAATACAAGGTCCAAATGACCAAAAAAATCTTCGAAAACGATCATCAGACGTGGTGTCTATGTTTGTTATTGTCCCAGGATTGGTTTTCTGCAATTTCATACAGTAGAGAGGTAGAAGTTGGAAGGACTCCTCGTATGATCCTCGCACTATACGCAGAGCCATATCCTTTGCTATAAGTGCATTCCTATAGCTAATAATTGACCCGAATTCCATTTGGTAGTCATTTATTATCTCCTTCGGCTTTAAATCGATGTTCTGTCTGATTCTATCCATGATGAATTCAGAAATAAGGGCCAAACTTGCTTGTCGATGTGCCATGCCCATCATTGGCGCTTCGAGCATTGATGTTTAGGATTGTACATTCTAACTTTAAATTGTGGTCCTGATTCTATAATAGAAGCGTGGATCCGCCAAGGACAACCCCCATCTTTGTAGCCAGCTGTCACCTTCGTCGAGTTGGTCTTCAGGTGTTTAAGAGTGAAGTTGCCATAAATTCCAAACTTGGCAAGAGTATTCCGAAATGTCTGTCGATCAGGGAACTCACGGCTAACCCATATTTCCTGAGCCGAGTTATTACCAACCTCCGTTTTAACCTCTTCAGGCTCCATTCTGTCTTCAAAATCAACAACTGAATCTTCATTTGAACGATTGGTAGTGTAAGCTAGATTGGCATCAACTCCATTGCTTTAGACCTTCACATCTGCTATCTGACAAATCTGTCCGATGGCAGGTTGTCCGTCGGACTGAATCCCATCATGATTCTTCACTCCAACATCAATATCATCACAAAAAGTATCGACTCCTGTCGCCTGATGTGGACTGCATTCATTATGCACGGATGGGAAATGCATGTCATTGTCTTCATGGAAATCAATAATAGGTAGAGATGTTGCGGGCGTTCGCTCTATGGCTTGCTTTCCCATACAAGTTCTTGACGAGGTCCTCGCTTTTTCTGCACAGTTTTGAGCTCGAAGATTCTGTTCATACCTATAATGAATCAACAAAGGTCAATAAACAAGTAGGAAGACATACTTAGTATTTGGTAATCAATTGAGTTAGCAATACAACCTATGCACATACCTCCATTTTTCTCCTTCTATACATTGCCGTATCTTCGGACAGTTGAAAACATATAAATATATCCCATTCACGTCTTTCTCCGATGCTTTGAACATCCTCCTCACATCATTGTCGTTGTCAATGCTTGCCATTGAAAATGCCCGTCCATTGTGATGAAGGTATTGTATGCTTAATCTCTGGATGATTGAGACCCAATTAGATGCTTCAGCTGCTTCGTTAACCAGTCTGTCATATGTTATGTCCGTCGGTAAATATCTCATCTTTTGATTTTCTCCATTGTACACCGGATGGATTATATCGAACTGGAAGTCACCATCATAGTGGAATATAACCAACACCTCCCAAACTGACATGCTTTCATCAAATCACAATAACAGAATTTTGAAAAATATGAATTCTAGATACATGTTGAAAGACAAAGCAACTTTATATTTCTGAACAATAAGCCACTGTTAAAATGCACATGCTGGGATATGTTTGATCATAAAATAATCATTCTAGTCACATTAGAGTAATATAATGTGGTAATAAAAAAACTGTACTAAAAATAAACAATGGGGGAATAGAATAAAAACAGTGCATACAAAAAATAAACCCCCTTTCAAAACCCTAAAACCCAAAAAGGAAAATCGCCATTAACCAGAACCAAAACGAAAAATGCCATCAACCAACCCCAAAGCTACATACAGTGAGTCATATATTGGACACCATGAACATATTCAACCGGCATTTTTAGGGTTCAGACCACGGTTCTATTCCTTCTAACAAGTCTATACAAAAAAACGAATCAAGCTGAACCTCTTTTAGGGTAGGCTGTGCAATATAAAAAGGAATTTATTGTGTGCACCAACCTTTTAATGGAATCCAACAACCGCTTTAGGTAATTCCATATAGGAGTTTTCTGAGATGGAAGATCGCCAGAGAACCAGTTGCAAACGATGAAAAGGGTCCGACAAAGAAATGCAGGCACGGGGCGATGGATAGAGGGTTTTCGCATATTTGTCGATATCGACAACATCGCTAAACGATAAAAAAATAAAAAAACACACCGAAAGGACCTCTCCCGTCTCTAAAAATAAGCTGGGTCTCCTTACTGTGGGCTCACGATTGGGATTTATTCAATAGTTTCCTCTATTCCAGTTCTATATTTTTTTCACTGGTGTAGTAATCCAGTCACAAGTCATATTTTAGCACCGCCACCACTACTGGGGTGTCTTGTTTCCCCATTTCTCATTTTTTTAAGGCCTTTTTCTTCTTTTTTTTGCATATAATTGAATTCCTGAGAGAACTTAAGACTCTTTATGTCATAACTCGTAAGTAGTTAAAGATGAAGAATAGAAGCCTAATATCTAATAATGATCATCAAACTACCTTCTCCTTAACTAAAATTAATTCAAGAGAAGATTGAAAATGAATACTTGCCAATCACCCTAATAGTTCAAATCGTATGAATGTCATGACATCACTACCTTATATTCTTCACTCCTCTTGCTCATTTCCTTTGCCCCTTGTTGGAATTTGAGATGACTTGAGAAGTCCTTTGAAGAATTGAAGAAATTATTATCTCAAGTATTGTTTTGAGTTGGAATTATTGTCAACACAATGTCACAAACATGATGTTAATAGATTGGTGTTGATAGAGCTTAAAAGAAGAATAAGAGTTGAAACAGTTCAGGAATTCAGAATTCCTGAAACAGAGTGGTCGGTCGACCGGGCACCCCATGCGGTCGACCGAGCAAAGAGAAACCTGCAGGAAAAGTTTCAGGTAGCTCCCAGTTATTTTCGTGACACAGTGTGTCGTCGGTCGACCGGGACCCCAGGATGTCGACCGAGCACGATAGTTGTCTGTTTCCAGACTGTGTATGATGTCGACCGAGCACACCAGGATGTCGACCGAGCACGGGAACCAGAGTTGCGCAGAAACAGAAGTCTTGCACAAAAATTCAGCATTCTTATCTATTTTGTTTGGGACTCTTTCTAAACGAATTGTAGCCTATTTTGAACACTCTTAAGGGTTATCATAACCTATATAAAGGCATGTTTGGTTCGTTTTTAAGAAGACACCAGAGAGAGAAGAAGAGAAGAGAAAAGAGAGAGAGTTTTGGAGAGAAGAGAGTGCTGTTGCTGTGTGCAGTATTATCAGAAGTTTCTACAGCAAGTGTGGACGAGGATGTGCTCTTGAAGATGGTGTTTCGTCCATAAGATAAGTGTCTCTCTGTTTATGCTTTAATTTTCAATTTGTAAGGGATTGAGAGAGAGAGATTGTAGAGGGGAAGGTCTATAGAAAAAGGTTTCTATTCTTATTCTGTAGAACATCAAGTTGGTGCTTGGTGTCTGGGGTTTGGTGATCCTATCTGTTGGTGTAGATAAATTGTAAAGGGAGTCGGTGCTTCCTAGATAGTTGGTGCTATCTGAAACTCAAGGGAGTAGGTGCTTCCTAGATAGTTGGTGCTATCTGAAACTAAGGGTTGGTGCTCTTTGTCGTTGGTGCGACTGAATAGATTCAGATCTGTCCCGGATTGGTGTTCGGACAGTCTTTGAACCGTGGACGTAGCCTTTCGGTGAACCACGTTAAATCTGGTGTCATTGTGTGATTTGATTTGCTTTTATTGTTAAATTGGACCTGTTTTTAAAGAATCACTGATTCACCCCCCCCCCCCCCTCTCAGTGATCGCGATATCTAACAATTGGTATCAGAGCGTAAGGTTCCCTTGAAAAGCTTAACACGCTAAGGGTGATCTCTTGTCAAATCACATGGCAACCAATACAGGGAATAAGAAAGCACCCTTGTTTGATGGTTCTAATTACTCCTTCTGGAATATCAGAATGCAGGCTTTCATTAAGTCGCTTGGCTATGATGTCTGGGAGACTGTCAGAGTCGGTTACAATATTGCCATTGTACCCAATGATGCTGCAACGAAGAAGTTAGCAGACAACGACTCTAAGGCGCAGAATGCACTCTTTAGTGGCCTTGTAGACAGCGAGCTGGTCAAAGTAATTGCATGCAAAACAGCCAAGGAAATATGGGACAAGTTGAAAAGCATTCATGAAGGAGATGAGAAGATCAAAGAAGCAAAATTGCAAACCCATCGCTCTCAATTTGAATCTCTTCGCATGGAGGAAAGCGAGAATGTTGACTCATATTTGCAACGAGTGAATGAAGTCACGAATGACATTCGTGGACTAGGGGAGGAGATTAAAGAACCAGTCATCGTCAAAAAGGTTCTAAGATCTCTTCTTCCCCGGTTTGATTCAAAAGTCTCAGCCATAGAAGAAGCCAAGGATCTGAATGAATTTTCCATGGATGAGTTGCATGGTTCACTCACTGCCTATGAGATGCGCATAGGTAAGATGTCTTCATCTGATAGAGAAGCGGCCTTCAAAGTTCAGAAAAAGGGAAAAGAGACTGCTGGTCATGATTCTGATACTGATGATGATGAGCTTGAGGCTCAATTTGTTAGAAAGCTGAAGAAAGGAAGCAATGGAAAGTACAAAGGGAAGCTACCCTTTAAATGCTTCAATTGTGGCGGTGTTGGTCACTTTGCTGCGAAGTGCCCGCTGAAAGAGAATAATGATGATGACTCTTATGTTGATAAGAGTAAGTGGAAGAAAAATTTCAGAAAGAGGGGCAAAGCAAAAAGCTTCATCAGTCAATATAATGACAGCATGTCTGAAACTTCAGACGATGATGAATCAGCCGAGGCAACTGAAGCTCTCTTCATGGTTACCGTTGAAGAAGAAGAGGAGCAAGAGCCGGAAGAGGAAGAGGAGGCTGAGGTCAATCTCGAAGAAGAACTCATTGCCGCACTTGAGGAGCTTAGCATGGAATGAAAAATAAGTAAGAAAAATTTGAAACTTCTTCATGAATCTGAAAGTTCAATTATTGCTTTGAAAACTCAAGTTGAAGAATATAAAAGAATGGTGGAAGTCCTTCAAAATCAAATAAGTATCAAAAAGGAAGAGGCTATGAAACTTGAAACTGAAATCGCTAGAGCAAAGGCTGAAAACTTGGAAAGTAGCCGAAAACTCAAAGCACTCCAAGCGATTGAAGGTACAATGAAACTCAATGAAATTCTGAAATTTCAAAAACCCTTCCACAATAAATTTGGTATTGGATTTGAAACCGGAGAGTCCTCTAAAGCTGCACCTTCTTTGTTTATGAAACAAAGTGCCATACCTCTCAAGGCTACAAAGCTTCAAATTCAGCCTAGTATTGAGACGGTCAATAAGAAAAGGTTTGTGGAGTTTAACCAACC
The DNA here is from genome assembly GCA_012931725.1 of Litsea cubeba. NCBI lineage: Eukaryota > Viridiplantae > Streptophyta > Magnoliopsida > Laurales > Lauraceae > Litsea > Litsea cubeba. The sequence goes on from CM022951.1 coordinate 10,954,114, forward strand.
CACTAAGAAAGGAAGAATGTTCAGATTCTATGGTTATTGCTATCATTGTAATAGATATGGACATAAAAGAGCTGATTGCAAATTCTATGTTAGAAACAGCCCATTTGTGACTAGGAATCCTTTTTCAATCCTAAACAGCCATAAAATTGAGTGCTATATGTGTCATAATTATGGACATTTGGCTAGGGATTGTAGGCTGCCTATAGCTAACCAATTTCAGGTTGAAAAGAAACCCAAGTTAGTTAAGGCTTGGAGGGTAAAGAAAAGGGAAGGTAATTCCAAAGAATCTCTCATTGTGCAAACGGCATTCAATGCACAAAAGAAGACAGCACCATGGGTCCTTGATAGTGGTTGTTCAAGCCATATGACAGGTGATAAGGAAAAATTCGTCAAATTACAGCACTATGAAGGTGGATCAGTGAAGTTTGGTAACAATGATGGTGCCAAAATCTGCGGAAAAGGTGTTGTTCAGCTAAAGGCAAACAAGATCAGATCAGACGAGGTCTTATATGTGTCTGGACTAAGACACAACTTGCTTAGTGTGAGCCAGATCTGTGATAAAGGCCACGAAGTTGTCTTCACTAAGAATGGTTTTACTATCAAGAAGTGTAGCAACGGCAAAACAGTGGCTACTGGATCTAGGACTGCTGGAAATCTCTATACATTGTCAGATGGAGCTGAAAAGACTTGCTTGATGAGTCGGACAGAGGAAAGTTGGTTGTGGCACAAACGCCTTGGGCATCTAAACTTTGATAACATGTCAAAGATTTGCAATTCAAAGGCTGTCAGAGGAATGTCTGCAGTTGAAAAGTCTTCCAACCCCATTTGCGATTCTTGTCAAAAGGGAAAGCAAACGAGGGTAATGTTCAAGTCAAAGGAGCATCATTCAAAGAAACCTCTTGAGCTAGTGCACACTGATCTCTGTGGACCGATGCGAACTCAAAGCACCAATGGAGATAAGTATTTTATGTTATGCATTGATGATTATACTCGTATGACATGGGTATTGTTTCTTAAGCATAAACATCAAGCACTTGGTTGTTTTAAAGTGTTTAAAGCACAGGTTGAAAATATGCGTGGAAAACGTATCAAGATTTTAAGGTCTGATCGAGGCGGTGAATTCACATCTGAAGAGTTCACTAACTATTGTGAGCACCATGGCATTCAAAGACAGTAATCAGCCCCTAAAACTCCACAGCAAAATGGAGTTGTGGAACGGAAAAATCGCACCGTTCAAGAGATGGCTCGTACAATGCTAACTGAGAGCAAGCTAGCTGACAAATACTGGAAGGAGGCAATCCATACGGCTGTATACATTCAGAATCGATGCTTGATCAGGCCACATGAAGACAAAACTCCTTATGAGCTATGGTTTGGGAGAAAAGCAACAGTCAAGCACTTCAGAGTCTTCGGTAGCAAGTGTTACATCAAGCGTCTTGAACAAAATCCGGGCAAATTTGATGAAAGAGCTGATGAAGGTATATTTCTGGGTTATTCCTCATCTAGTAAGGCTTACAGATGTCTTAACAAAAGGACCAGAAAAATCATAGAAAGTGCTGATGTTAGAATTGATGAAAACTATGAATCAAAGAATGGAACTCATTATGAAGTCCAGTCTATGAGGACTCGAGTGAGATTGATGATGATGTAGCTAAACCTAATGATTCTGAGAAATCAAAGGATGACTCAGAGGATGCTACACCTAGAAAGAAAAGCACTTGGGTAGAGCAACACCCTAAGGATCAAATCATTGGAGATCCTGAGGTCGGTGTTAAAACAAGACAAAGTGTAGTTAGCAATTACTCACTTGTGTCCACCATTGAACCCAAGACTGTGGCTGAAGCCAGTCTCGATGAAAGTTGGTTGAAAGCTATGCATGAGGAGTTGGAGCAAATTGAGAAGAACTCCACATGGGAACTAGTCTCTAGACCTACCGATAAGAATGTTATTGGTACTAAATGGGTCTTTCGGAATAAGCTGAATGAAGATGGTCAGGTCATACGAAACAAATCAAGGTTGGTTTGTAAAGGCTATGCTCAAGTTGAAGGCATAGATTTTGAAGAGACCTTTGCACCGGTGGCTCGTCTGGAAGCCATTCGTATGTTTCTTGCATTGGCCGCATACAAAACCTTCAAGGTATTTCAGATGGATGTAAAGTCAGCCTTCTTGAATGGATTACTTAAAGAAGAGGTCTACATTGAGCAACCTGATGGTTTTCTTATTAGCAAAAATTCAGACCTAGTGTGCAAGTTGAAAAAGGCTCTTTATGGGCTGAAACAAGTGCCAAGGGCGTGGTATGCAAGGCTGGACCTATATCTCCGCAAGATCGGTTTTGGAAAAGGACTGGTTGATAGCAATCTTTATGTCAAAACAGAGTTGAACAAACAGCTGGTTGTTATTGTTTATGTCGATGACATAATCTTTGGTGGCAACGATGAAGAAATGTGCAGGAATTTTGCTGAAGAGATGAAGAAAGAATTTGAGATGTCAATGCTTGGAGAACTAAAGTTCTTCCTTGGTTTACAAGTTCAGCAGCTGAAACATGGTATCTTCATATCACAGATGAAATACATCAAGGAAATGCTGAAGCGATTTAACATGGAAGACAGCAAGCCAGTGAGCACACCAATGACAACGAACACAAAGCTAAGCAAAGATGATAAGGGTTCGTCCGTTGATCACACCACTTATCGTTCTATGATAGGAAGCTTGCTTTATTTGACTGCTACAAGACTGGATCTTCTGCAAGCAGTATGTATGGTGGCTCGATTTCAAGCATCACCAACTGAGACGCACCTTACAGCAGTAAAAAGGATATTTCGATATCTGAAAGGTACCATGGAGCTTGGCATTTGGTATCCTAAAGGCAAATCCTTCACTCTTGTTGCATACTCTGACGCCGATTGGGCTGGATGTATAGATGATCGCAAGAGTACAAGCGGCGGTGCATTCTATCTCGGTGAAAAGTTGGTGGCATGGCATAGTAAGAAACAAGATTCGGTATCCCTTTCCACAGCGGAAGCGGAATATATTGCAGCGGCAACTTGTTGTACACAAGTGTTATGGATGCGGCAAATGCTCTCTGATCTAGGAGTTCCGACAACAGATCCTACGCCGATCCTCTGTGACAACACAAGTGCAATTCACATCTCCAAGAATCCTATTCAACATTCTAGAACGAAGCATGTAGCAATTCGCTATCACTTTCTCAAGGAAAAGGTTGCAGATGGTGAAGTAAAGTTGGAATATGTCCCAACTACTGAGCAAGTTGCTGATATCTTCACAAAACCTCTGCCAAAGGAAGTCTTCGAGTATCTCCGAAAAAAATTAGGAGTTACTCACTCTCCTAATCCTTAGGAGATGGGCTTGAAAGGGGGAGCAAAGTATTCCTTGAATATCCTATTCGCTCCTTCGTTGGTCCCTTTGGACTTGTTGTCAAAGGGGGAGAAAGACTTAAGCTAGGAGAAAGCTATCTTTGAAGAAGTTATGCTATGATAACTTTGTGGAGATTGGTATCAAGAGTGTTAGAGATCTTGATTGATTCTATTTTTTTTTAAAAGACAGGGGGAGACTATGGTTCTGAAGAAGCTTCATGAAGATCAACTAGATTAATGTGTTGAAGTTCCAAAAGTGTTGCCAACAATTCCAATGGGGGAGATTGTTGGAATTTGAGATGACTTGAGAAGTCCTTTGAAGAATTGAAGAAATTATTATCTCAAGTATTGTTTTGAGTTGGAATTATTGTCAACACAATGTCACAAACATGATGTTAATAGATTGGTGTTGATAGAGCTTAAAAGAAGAATAAGAGTTGAAACAGTTCAGGAATTCAGAATTCCTGAAACAGAGTGGTCGGTCGACCGGGCACCCCATGCGGTCGACCGAGCAAAGAGAAACCTGCAGAAAAAGTTTCAGGTAGCTCCCAGTTATTTTCGTGACACAGTGTGTCGTCGGTCGACCGGGACCCCAGGATGTCGACCGAGCACGATAGTTGTCTGTTTCCAGACTGTGTATGATGTCGACCGGGCACACCAGGATGTCGACCAAGCACGGGAACCAGAATTGCGCAGAAACAGAAGTCTTGCACGAAAATTCAGCATTCTTATCTATTTTGTTTGGGACTCTTTCTAAACGAATTGTAGCCTATTTTGAACACTCTTAAGGGTTATCATAACCTATATAAAGGCATGTTTGGTTCGTTTTTAAGAAGACACCAGAGAGAGAAGAAGAGAAGAGAAAAGAGAGAGAGTTTTGGAGAGAAGAGAGTGATGTTGCTGTGTGCAGTATTATCAGAAGTTTCTACAACAAGTGTGGACGAGGATGTGCTCTTGAAGATAGTGTTTCGTCCATAAGATAAGTGTCTCTCTGTTTATGCTTTAATTTTCAATTTATAAGGGATTGAGAGAGAGAGATTGTAGAGGGGAAGGTCTATAGAAAAAGGTTTCTATTCTTATTCCGTAGAACATCAAGTTGGTGCTTGGTGTCTGGGGTTTGGTGATCCTATCTGTTGGTGCAGATAAATTGTAAAGGGAGTCGGTGCTTCCTAGATAGTTGGTGCTATCTGAAACTCAAGGGAGTAGGTGCTTCCTAGATAGTTGGTGCTATCTGAAACTAAGGGTTGGTGCTCTTTGTCGTTGGTGCGACTAAATAGATTCAGATCTGTCCTGGATTGGTGTTCGGACAGTCTTTGAACCGTGGACGTAGCCTTTCGGTGAACCACGTTAAATCTGGTGTCATTGTGTGATTTGATTTGCTTTTGTTGTTAAATTGGACCTATTTTTAAAGAATCACTGATTCACCCCCCCCCCCCCCCCTCTCAGTGATCGCGATATCTAACACCCCTCACCTCTATAATAAGCTCATTTGACCATTAATAACTATGTATTTAATGCAAACAAACAAAGCCTTAAGAGTGTCCGAGAATTATATGTGCTAATAATTTTATTGTATTATCTATTGAATTTGGAAATAATATACCCCCTTAAAATACAGTTGTTTGCTTAATTTAGAATATTTCACCATCTTTTAAAACCTTCATCTCCCAAAAAGAGAAAAAGAGGATATGATGTGCAAAAAGAAAAATCTTATTTATTTTTATCCAAATGTATAGACACATATGAGAAGTCACTACTAGAAAAATGACTTTTAGTGGCCGCCAGTAGCCGTCGCTAAAAGTCCCCTGGCGGTCGCTAATACTCTTTAGCGACCGCCAAGTAGCCGTCGCGAAAAAGTCGTCGCAAAAGGTTATTAGAAGTATAATGGCGGTCACTAATACTCAATAAAGAATTTTTTTAAAAAATAATGGCGGTCGCTAATACTCAACAAAAATTTTTAAAAAACTATTGGTGGTCGCTAATGTTTTAATTTTAAAAGAAAAAAAGATAAAACAGCTCGACCCCCGCCGGGGGATACCCCCGGACCCCCTTCGTAAAGCGCATGTATTAACACCATCAGCGCAAGTATTGAACTATTCTGACATGCAAAGTAAAAAAGTGAAAAACATCAAAGAAATGAAATTTTATTGACAAAAAAAAAACCATGAAATGCAACTATTAGAACTGAGAAGTGGGGTGTTATTTTAAAGGGGGGTAAAGTGAAAATCAATTTGCACTTGACACTGTAAGCTTATATTTTTGCATCTACAGTTACCCAAACAAAACATAGTAGAGAACCCATATACAGTTACCCAAACAGAACATAGAAGATACAAATTATTTGTAGAAGTTGAAAAGGAGGCAAACAGATATCCAAGTACAATGTCTAAGAGAAAAGGCCACCTATATTTACTCCCTACTTTGAGATCACTCTCCTAATTTGCAGAGATCCTGTATGAATTAGAAGAAAAAAAAAGGAATCATAATTCTGGCACAAAATCATGCAAAAGTTGCTACTCCCTATAAAGAAGTTGTGTTCAACTTAAGGAATAGTCTCCAAAGAGTTAGGAGGACTGAACTATGAGAAAAAGCAAAAATAGAGCAAAGGATCAATGACCTGTAAAGAAGAGTTTTGCAACTTCAACTGCTATAGGATTTGCACTTTGTTTTACATATATATGCCCACATGCAATCCTGCCATCATAGTACAATTGCAAGTGACCAAGCACATAACCGATTGCAATAAATAACTTGATATATATTCATCAATTAGTCAGAAGACTCAAGTACACAAAAAAAATGAAAAGGAATGAGTGTATCCACTTGCCTGTATGAAATACACGATTCCATTAATTGTCAAATATGTAGGTTTCAATCTGTCAATGGGAAGGCTTCTTGCCTGAAATCGAATGTGCCAACATAAAAATTACTAACAAAGTCAGATTTTGCATTTTTTGCATAGTTAACAGTTGAAGAATAGCCTAAAAACTTATATAATAAAATATACCTGGTGATATATTTCTGCCCAGAATAACACGAGCGAGGTGTATGTTGAGAAAAATTGAAGACCTGGAATATCTAAAAGTACCATTTCAAGAAACCTGTATCAATCACATATATCCATAACAGCTTACTTTAGCAGTCATAGTTAAAAAACCTTAAATCATCAGGATCAAAACCTTGACTTGAAAGCTTAACTTTGTATTTGAATAAAGAAATACCTTAAATCATCAGGATCAAAACCTTTTACCATCTCCTAAAACTTTCTAAATAGTATTATGAATACTATGCATAATTCATGAGTTAGTATATGAAATGAGTGAAATTAAGGCTCTGCATAAATGAATGGTGCTCCACATACCAAATGAATATAAGAGAATGACCCTATCTTCATCAAATCTCACTTAAACCAAGTTCAAAATATGGTTTAAAACACCATCTTGGTCTCTGTTCTCCCTTCCCATGATAAATGAGAACCAAAACTGTATGCAAATGAGCAAGGAGTCTCTAGACTATTTCCTGTTTCTCCACGCTTTTTGCTACTATTTCTATCTTTGCTATCTGTAGAAAAAACTTGATATCCAGGGGTTACCTAAATTAACTAAACTGATGGCCTTGCAAAGCCACAACTTGGCTGATATAGTAACAGGCATATCTCTAAGTGAATCATCACCTTCACAATCAATGCAGCCTTCTCCTAACAATTTAAGCCCTAGGATCACTTCTATGACTTGTCCCTTTTCCATTATCCCCATTTGAAGTCATCTACCTTGCAAATAGGATTTACTTTTTAAGGCCACTCTACCTTAGAAATAAATTTTTCATGTGCTGACTGAAAAATCATATAATATGCTGAACAAGAAGCCATCAATAGGGGAAATCAGAACATGTAAACTGAGGAAATGATGCATCTTCTGGAGTTACCTACTTGTATTTTTTGTAGATTCGCTTGGTTACTATGTTCTTGGATACATCATTAATCGACACGGCATTGCACATATCAACCCGGTACTCATCATAATGAGGCTCCCATTTCTTCAAACAAGTGGCTGGAACTTCTTCACTAAAGCAAGGCAGCTGAGATATGGGGAAAAAAACTCAACTATCAAGTTTAAAAACTACAAACTATTCATAATAAAGAAAATTTTTAGGCCTAAGTCAAAAGCCCCAGTTCTACCTTCACTGTTAAATGGTGAGAGTAATTGATAGCTATCACAACAAAATTTTCGAAAGGACCACCAAATAAACAATTGAAATTTAAGGAACATTGGGTGGAGACTTGGAAGCAGGTTTCATTACTATGAAGCTTAATGTTTATACTTTCTATTGCTTACAGCTTCATATGGTCATTTTCACTTAGTAAAATTAAACCAAAGTGTGGTAAAAACCAGTCCTTCATGCCACCTGTCATTCTCAACATGTCATTCAATTTCTAATAGCACGCCATTTAGATGCTAATAGATAGAGTTTGATAATGACAGAAAGAAAGCCCAAGCACACTATTCTTTTATTAGTAAAGACTCACCAAAGATCATGCCACATGTCCACTCATGTTGTCCAACATGTAAATTGAATGAGAGCACTTGGAGCTTCTTTATTTGTTCTTTGTTCATACATATGATGCATGTGTGGCGCCGGATTTTGTTTCTTAACAACCAGCCAACAGGTTGCATTCCTGAGGGAGTTGGGTTCTTGTCAGAAATTGAGGTGTTGGAAGTCAGCTACAATGCACTAAGTGGCATTTACCAGATACAATCACTTCTATTTGAGATTAAAGTTATTAGCCTTGCTCACAACCACTCTCTGGGGTTTTCTATTAGAGTTTGCTTTCGAAGATAGAAAAATTGCTTCTTATAATTTCTTTTTCGTGCAATGTTGGTGACGTTTTGGCCATCCGGTTTCTTGAATTGTCAGCATATCAACATCAACTTTTGGCATTTCAACATGTCAACCTCAGCTTTTGGACTTTTTACCTAACAATCTCCCCCTTTTGGAAATTCTTGGACAAAATTCCTAGAAAAATAAAGTTTGATCTACCCAAAAGAAAAACCCAAAATACATTGAATTTTAAATAAAAATAAGCTCCACTGTAGATCTTGTATTGCCTTTGCTTTAACTTCCAGATCTTGAATTGCCTTGGCTTGTAAAGCTCCCCCTAGCTTCATTCTTCTCCCCTTGTTTTTGTCCATAATTGACAAACAAATATTATCAAGCAGTTTCTGTCAATCTAGATCCACTAGCTCCCCCTCAATAGTGACTCCCCCTCAAAATGATCTTCGTATCAGCACTGGGGTGGGGGTTTGATCTTGCAGATTAGGGGTGATGAGGCTTAGGCACACACTTGTAAATTTAAATATTTCAGTAAAGTGTGTACCAATACAGAAGGTAGGTCTTCTTTCTTGACCCAGACAACTTTGGTATTCTTGTTTTTCAGCTCAATCTTCTGCGTTTTCCATTGCTTTTGATTCGGTAAACTTCGCAGCTTGTTGCAATGGGGTCGAATGTGTCCTTTAATTCCACAATGATGACAAGTGGGGATTCATTCAGGACGTGACACATTTTGTTTCTTTGGAGCTTTCTTTGCAAAACTAACAATAGGATTAGTAATAACTGAATTTTTAACAAAATAATTTTTACCTTTGGCATTTGAAGTGGATGCTCCGTTAGCGTAGCCAATGCCATGCTTGTTAATGTTTGCATTTTGACTGCACAATATGTCATCTAACTTTTTAGACCCGGTATTCATCATGTTCAATGAAGCTTTAGCAGTGTTTAACTCAGATAGAACCATCTTGAGTCTGTCATTCAGATCATAATTCTCTGCTTTCAAAGTCTTCATATCAGAATAAAGTAAGTCACACTTTTGTGATTCTGCAATCAATTTGTCAGCAAACTTGTTATATTCATCCTCCAATTTTTGTACTTTAGCAAGAGAATATGTAAGTTCAGCTTTCAAGGAGGTGTTCTGCTCTCCAGACATTTGCCAATTACTAACAACTTTTTCATTCACTTTAACCATCTTCATGGTTTTCTTGAAAAGTGTTTCATATTCAGCTTTCCAATCTGGTTCTTCCTCTGACTTAGTATCTTGATCAGTCTCAGCTTCGGAAGAAACATGGGAAGCAACGGAACTAGAAGTTGTCATAAAAGCAATAAACTTCCCATTGCCAGTGTCAGACTTGTCAGACTCAGGATTTTTATCATTCTCATCAGAAGTTTCATCTTCCCAAGTAGTATTCAAAGCCTTCTTCTTAGATTTTTTATTTCCGCAGTCAGTAGCAATGTGTCCATAGCCTCATAACATTGAATCCCTTTAAAAGATTTCTTCTTTCCAGAATCTTTAGGGATCCTCACATTGGTTTTCTGCCCATGCATAAAAAGCTTGAATTGCTTCATGAACTATACAGCAACTTGGGAATCTGAATCTGACTCACTTGCAGGTTTCTTATATGATTCTTTGGACACTTTCTTGAATGATTACTTGAACGCTTTTAAAGCAATACCTTGAGATTTTGTCTTCCCATTAGACCTAAGGTTTGCTTTAAAAGCTTGTAGGTTGCCAACCAACTCCTCAACTTTGAGCATGTTCAGATTTTTTTTTCTCTATGGCCACAACCTTTCCATCAAACCTTTCTAGGAGAGACATCAAAATCTTTTTAACAATTCTATTTTCAGGAATTGGTTCTCCCAAAGTAAAGGTATCATTCACAATTGCATTCGGCTTCGAATTAAAATCATCAAAAGTTTCATCATCTTCCATCTTTATGGTTTCGAAGGCTGTATACAATTTCTGAAGTTTCGACTGTTTGGCAGTTTCAGTGCCTTCATGCATAGTCTGTAGAATATCCCAAGATTGTTTCACAGTAGCACTTGTAGAAATTCTACGAAACTCAAACATATTAACTCCACTATAAATAGCATTCAAAGCTTTAGAGTTACAAGTGGCAGCCAACTCTTCTTCCGTAGTCCACTTATCTTCAAGTTTGGGACCAGTTACCCCATTAACAATAATAGTGGGCAAGGAATTGCCATTCACTGCAGATTTCCAAACTTTCAGATCTATGGCTTTCAAGAAGGCAACCATCCTGACTTTTCAATAAGCATAATTATTACCATCCAGCAGATGAGGTTTATTGGTTGACGTACATTCATGGTGATAATCCATTCTAGCAAATATAGATCAACACAATAAAATAGTGCAACCCACTCTGATAACAATTGAAGGTTTTTTGTTAGGACCCACTAGAATGAATTACTAGTTCTAATTTAAACAATCAATGCAGTGAAAATAAACCAATCAGACAGAACTAGCAAATAAATCTACCAAGCAATCACCACAAGAAGGCAGACACAATATTTAGCATGGAAATCCTTTCCGGGAGAAAAACCACGAACCAGAAATCAAGAGTTCACGAATAGTTTACAAGATATACTCACGGGCTCCTTTACCTCAGTCTGTACCTTGAACTAAGGACCGTAGTTGTTCTTGCATAGAATCCACTGACACGACTTCCACCGTGCACCGTTCTCCTTACTTGATCTCCTTGCACCTTGTCCACCATGATGATCAATCTTCTACAAAGAGAGTAGAAGCAACAAAACCTTCTAGAGCAGCCCTTCAGAACAATCTCTCAATAGCTCTAGAGAAACAAGAGAATCTCTCTTAGGGTATTCTAATCTCAGATCAAGAGAGATAATTAACTTCTTGTCTGTGTCTACTTTGGGTTGAGAGAAACACCCAATAAATAGGCCTAAGTTCGTGCTTGAGTATTCTAATTAAACTCCAGTCAGAACAAAATTCATTCTCAAACTCTTTCATATAGTCCGGATCAGAATGGCCTTTCCCGTCCAAGCTCGCTATAGCAAGCATGTGTCTCGCTATAGCGAGATACACCTCTGTCTCGTGCAATGCTGGTGACGTTTTGGCCATCCGGTTTCTTGAATTGTCAACATATCAACATCAACTTTTGGCCTTCCAACATGTCAACATCAGCTTTTGGACTTTTTGCTCAACAGGCGACCTACCTTAGAAGGTTTAGAACAATAATGGGTTCAACGATCTTGGAGGCTTTCTAGGCCTTGCCTCATTTTCCTCACATAGAGAGGCCTCTTTCTCTTCAGATTCAATACCAAGGAAGACAGAGACTGCCTGGTTAGTTAGAGTCCCCTGATTATGGAAAGGAAACTCTTTCTTCAACCCTGGTCCCCCGGACAGGATATTAGCTCTTGGCCGGCAATTACCCCTGTTTGGATCCGGCTTAAAGGCATTCCATACCACTGCTAGAGTAGTGACATCCTTCTCTCCATCGCAGGGTATATCGGTAAGCCTCTTCGCCTTAAAGAAATCACAGTTTTGCAGAAAATGCTATGATTTGCCAAAGTTTTGGTAAATCTAGACGCGGCAAAACCCAACCTGTCTTCTGTAATGGTGGATCTGGAAGGAGAAGGTGTGGTAGAGGTGGAAGTGATTTATGAGAATATCCCATGTTCTGAATACCTTTCTGCTGGACACCTTTCTTCTAAATGCCCCTTCACTTTCAAGCCTCCCCCACTTCAGAGTCCAGCTTCAGCTATTCCGCCCTCAGCTCAGCTTCCTTCTGATGTCATAGTTCTGGGCGACAAAGATGAGCTTTCAAAGAGCCAACCTACAACAGTCTCCTCTGGCCCTACCCACATTTCCCAAATCCCTTCTTCCTTAGTGGCTTCTCCTCCGGAAGGTAACTGCCCTTCCACTCTCCCAGCTATCCCAACTCCTGTCTCCCTATCTCCTAACTCCAATTCAGATTCAGCCCTTCAACTTGAAACCCCTGTCTCGTCTCTCCCCCCTGATATCATCTTGGAAATTTTGGAGAAAAATCTAGCTCCCATCATAAATTGCTCTAATTCTTTCTCAGTACTACAATACTCCTCCTTAGCTGACCCCACCCTCTCAACTTCTCAATCCAAAAACCTATTAGCCTATCAGAACTCTTCATAGCCTTCAGACCCTGGTTCCCAAGCCTCAACAGATGTTCTTAATGTCCCACTGGTCTCCCTATTAGCCTCCCTCATTACAGGATCTCCTACCCCTATCCCTACAGAGCCCAAGAGAACTATAATAGACTCCCAGGCTAGTGTTGAGGTTGTCCCAGTTTCCTATCTAGTGGTGGATCTATCTCCCTTTAAGGCAAAAGGGAAAAGGAAAACAAAAAACAGAGGCACATCCTCCCAAGGTCCCAAAACTAGGAGTTCCACTGACTCTCCCTCCTCCACCTTCCCTAATGTCTAAGGTCCTATTCTGGAATTGTAGGCGGATTGGGAATTCCCCTACTCAAACAGTGCTGCTCCACCTCATAGCTTCTCGTTCTCCTAACATCTTTTTTCTCTCAGAGCCTAAGATTCCTTCTACCTCTCCAATTTCCTTTGCTGTCCACTCTCTCGGTTACACCCAATCTTTCAGCTCTCCTAATAATTCTCTTTGGAGCTTCTGTAAATCCAGCCCCTCCCTTAGCTTCTCTCTCCTTGATCAATCTAACCAGCACATCTCCATCCAAGTCATAGATATCCCTTCTTCTTTTTCCAACTTGATTGTAGGGGCTTATGGCTCTACTGATTATAGAAAAAGGAGGTTTCTATGGGATTGTCTGGTTAATACATCCTTTATAGCTCTTCCTTGGGCTGTCATAGGCGACTTCAATGCGATCCTCTTGGCTTTAGAGAAATTCAGCTCTTCTCCTCCCTTCCATTCTTCGGTTAAGGAGTTCTCAGACATGGTGCTTGCTGCTGGCTTCAAAGATCTTGGGTTTAGAGGAAACAGATTTACTTGGGCTGATAACAGGCATGGTCATGCCTATGTTGCAGCTAGGCTTGATCGTGTACAGGCAAATAATACCTGGTTGGAACAATTTGTAGACCCTTTTGTCTCTCATCTTCCCAGGATCTCTTCAGACCACAACCCTCTTCTTCTGTCCCACAGATCCGGTCTTCCTCTTAAGAATGCCCCCTTCAAATTTGAAGAGATGTGGCTTTCCCATGACTATTTCATCTCTCTGGTTAAGGACAGTTGGGTCATTCCCTGCAGTGGCACTCCTCAATACATCCTAGCTCAAAAGCTCAAATTACTCAAAAAAAAATTGAAGTCATGGAACCATGAGGTTTTCGGGCAGCTCAAGCAGAACCTAGGATATGCTGAAAATCAGGTGATGGAAGTTCAAAGTCTCTATGATTCCAACCCAAGTGAGTCTCTCTTGTTAGCCCTCAATTCTAGCAAATCCTCCCTTCATAATTGGCTCAAAGCTGAGTCAATCCATTGGAAGCAAAAAGCTAAAATCAGATGGTTAAAAGGAGATAGAAATACCAAGTTCTTCCACCAATATGCAAAATCATAGTACGTTAATGGGATCATCATAGAGGATGCTGCGTAAATTAGTAATGAAGCTTGCTCTTTCTTCTCCAACCTATTGCAGTCCTCCTCCTCGGTCCCAGATGAAGCTCTTTTCAATAGGCCTGGACCTATAGTTTCAGAAGAGCAGAACTTTATCTTGGGGGCAGCCCCTTCTATAGCTGAAATTAAGGGAGCTGTCTTTAGTCTTAAGAGATTCAGCTCCCCTGGGCCAGATGGTTTTTCGGGGATTTTCTTCACCCATTGCTGGGAGATTGTAGGTCCTGATGTCATCAGGGTTATCTCTAATTTCTTCAGCACTAGCAGACTGCCAAGAGCCACTAATGCTTTCTTCACCCTTATTCCTAAAAAGTTATCCCCTACTTCTTTCTCGGATTATAAACCCATTAGCCTCCTTAATTTTACCTATAAGATTATCTCAAAAATCCTGGCTACTAGGCTCTCAAACATTATCCCTCTTCAGACCTCCAAACACCAATCTGCCTTTGTCAAAGGTAGCACGATCCACCACCATGTGCCCTAGCCCATGAACTTCTTCAGAACCTAAAGTCTTCTACTAGAGGAGGGTCAGTCTGTATGAAATTGGATATCTCCAAGGCTTTTGACAAGCTCCAATGAAACTTTTTGTTCAGAGCTCTTTAGTTTTTTAATTTCTCCGTTAAGTGGATCAATCTGATGAGAGAGTTGGCTTGTACTTGCAAAGGCTCGATTTTGGTAAACAAAAGTCCGAGTGGTTTTTTCAGCTCCTCTTATGGGCTTCGCCAAGGTGATCCGCTCTCTCCTTATCTCTTCATTCTTGCTGAAGAGATCCTCAGTATAAAAGTGGAAGAGCTAAGGCTAGTAGGCTCCATATAATTTCCTATCTCCCAGGTGAGCTCTACTCCCTGTCATTTAATCTATGCTGACGACATCCTGGTCTTTCTAAAAGGTTATAAAAGGGGTCTCAGGCGTCTTCAAGAATTGCTTCATCTATACCAAGACTCCTCAGGTCAATGTTTCAATCTATAGAAAAAACATCTTTATCTTGGCAAGTGCAGCATAAGAAAAGCCAATATGATTTCAGGCCTCCTGCAGATCAATATAGCCCCTCTTCCTGCGTTTATCTTGGAGTTCCTCTTTTCTTTGGTTGTGCTAGACTCAGACATTTTAGCTAAATGTTGGATTCTATGAGAGCCAGGCTGCGAGGCTGGAAGATGAAATGCCTCTTATTTGCTAGAAGGCTCACTCTGGTTAAACAAGTGCTAGCCTCCATTCCCCTTCACATATCTCTTGTCCTGCCCCTCCCTAGTAAAACATGTCTTCAAATTGAGCGCCTTATGAGAAACTTTCTCTGGTCAGCTAACCCGGACAAACTGAAAGCTAATTTGGTCAGATGGGACTTAGTTTGTCTTCCAAAAGCCGAGGGAGGGTTGGGTTTTCGTAGGGTGAAGGAATTCAATGAAGCCTATCTAAGGTTTCTGGCTTGGTGTGCAATCAATGCAACTTCTTTGTGGGCTATCTGGTTCAAAAAAAGACATCTTAGGTACCCTTTCTTCTAGAATCTGAGGAACCTTAGGGGTGGCTCCTGCATTTTGAAGAAGATCTATACTCATCTCCCTTTTCTGTAAAAGGACAGCAAGTGGATAGTTGGCAATGGCAGGTCTATCAGCCTTTGGTTTGATAACTGGATTGACTCTAAACCTATTGGCCCTAGGTTCCCCTCTCTCCAAGAAAATGACTTGGTGGCGGACATTATAGTTGACAATAATTGGAGTATCCCCACCCATCTGCCTTTCCAGCTGAAGGAGTTTCTCTCTCTCTCAACTAGTCTCATTTTCATTACCTCAGAGAGAGATAACGTCAGACTCTCTTTGTTGGCCCGTTAGCTCATCTGGCATCTTCTCCATTAAGGCTACCTGGAATTCTCTGAGGACTGCTGCTCTAGCTGTTCTTTGGATGTCCAAGCTGATTTGGAATAATCATATTATCCCTCGCATAGCATGCCTGGGTTGGCGCTTGATTCATTGAAGAACCCCGACGGACAGCTGGGTTAAATCCAAAGGCTACTCTCTAGCATCGAGATGCTACAATTGTTTTAACTAATAGGAAATGGATTTACATTTGTTCTTCTCCTGCAACCTAGCTTCTAACTTTTGGCACTGGCTGCTCTCCCATTGTGGCACCTCCTTTTCTTCTCCTCTCTCTATTTCTTCTATGTGGTCGACTATGAATTCAGTTGGAGATATCCAAGGAAGAAAATGTGCAGCAGCTATCTTCTTCCACGCTATCTCCATCTTATGATTTCTCCGTAACGACTCAAAAATCCCTTCCCTTCAGAGAGCCAAGGTAATCTTCCTGGACAGTCTGAAAGGAATGGTTATCTCTGTCAAAGAGCTGCATCCTGACCCCATTTGGTTGCTTTGGGTTTGACTAGCGGTAGTTGACGTCTTCCTTTCTCTATTCTGCTAAGTGCTGATTTGTTTGCGCTCTGCTGCTGTGTTTGGCGAGCCTAGTTGCGGTGTTGGCATAGTCTGGCTTTGTTGAGTTCGTGTGAGGAGCGTGCAGTTCAGTTGCCTTCTTTTTCATTTGTGATTGTTTATATTTCAGTAGAAAATTTCCCATTTTGTTGGCTGTGCTGTGTGGTGATTGGTTCAGCTGCTTAGGAGTGTAGGTTCTGGCCTCTGTGCCGTGTTCTGTAGCTCTTAGTTGTTGGCCCTGTTTGTGCTTGTGCAGAATTTTGTTGTAATTTGTTGCTCTTTGTGGTATCCCTTGGTGGGTTATGCTTATCTTGTGGGTCCCTCTTTCTTTTTGTTTGGCTTCCTTTGCGTTGCCTTAGATTGGGTTGGCATTTTCTGTAAGCCTCCCTTTCTCATTTTTTGGGGGGCATTTTGCCCTTTTTTCTTTTTCTTCTTAATACAAATTTTACCCATTAGCAAAAAAAAAAAAAAGTGCTGCAAGCTATCTTGCGCACAGATTGTGGCCCATGTCAGTAATTATTTAATCGATGGATATCTGAAATCTTAACGTGGGAAGATTAATAAGCATTTAATAATAAAGCTCGAAATATTATTTTAAGAATAAGGAAAGGAGTGCAATTATAATTCTCTAGTGGACTGAATTGTAATTTATGGAACTAGGATTCTAATTTGGGTCGAATTAGGGTTTCTTGATTCCATAAGAAGCCTAGTCCTTATTTACTTCTTAGGTCCTTATTATAGCCTATATATATGCGTTATTGCCCTCTAGGTAAAACACACAAGAGAAATCTCATTTTTTAGAGCAGAGAGAATTCGCAGAAGAGGCCCACTCCTTGGTGCGGATTCTAGCATAGAGGAATACAGTAGAAGATCTTGGGATTTTCTAGTTGTTGTGTTACCGAGGTCAAATTAGAGAGATCTCACAGGTATGATCTTCAATCATCGTTATTTTCGCATTTAATCTGTATTCGATATCTTGAGATTTTAGTGGCATCTTCTAACAGCCCCCCACTATCTCTAATTGGATTTTTACATCGGACGCTACTTCCATTGATCATGGAAAATGTATTGAAAATTATACCAATTGTATGGTTCTACCTATGGACTGTTCAAGGAAAAGGACTAATTGTGAAAACAAGACACGAATCCGCTACACTTTGAGAGGTCACCCCAATAAGTGGTGCATCTGAATACAAGGACTCTTTCTTAGGTCGACCATACATGTGGAAAACTATTGCAAAAGCATATTTGTCTTGTAGTTTTGTGAGGTTTCCAACCTCCAAGTAAAGTTGTAGTGAGTGGATCAAACTTCGAACGAGTTCCGCAGACTCAAACTGGTCCGAGATTTCTTCTGCGAAGGAAAAATGTCCCTTGACCCCACCTACATTTCCTTCCACAGCACCGCCTCTCTTGACGGAACCGGATAGAGACCCGAATCCCTTCTTGAGTGGAAAATAAGGAGAGGATGAGGGTTTAGCCGTTTAGGGGTTCGACATCTCTAAATTGGTCTACTCAAATAATCAGACAAAAATGTGCAAATAATAAAAACTATACAGCGGAAATAAAACTCAAGCACACACCACAAGGACACCAAATTTTAGGTGGAAAACCCTAACCGGATAAAAAAACCACCGATCCAACCTAGATCAATAATCAAGTACTATGAATCTCGCAATTACAAGATACTCAGATTTCCTCCACAGATATCCCCTACCTAAGGACTGAAGTTACCTTGTGTCGCTTCATGCTTCAACGACTTCACACCGCTGATTGCAACATACTCAATCCAGCACTTGACTCCTCAAATCTTCAACGCAGGAAGACAATCTTCTACAAAAGATGCAGAAGACTTTGGCTCTAGAGAACTAGTCAACACAACTTCTTAATAAATCTCTAGAAAAGAATTCTCTCAATTAAATCTCTAACTCAGCACTTTGAGAGGTGAGGTGTATCTTTGGAATAGCCCTTGAGTCCTTTAAATAACCCTCGGGACGTGCTTAAGTTTCCCTAATTTGATTAGGATTAAAACAAGCAGTGTGATCACAAATAAAAAAAGTAATTTCCACTTTTTCTGGACTCTCTATGCCTTGATTGCTCGAGCAAATTAAATGTGCGCTCGAGCGAATGACTTACTGTCTTCGTCCACTCGAGCGACCAATCCATGGGTCGACCGACATGCATTCTGTTTTCAACACTTTTAATTCTGTCAGCCGACTGTCTCATGTATCGTCCAAAACAACTTCATTGTACTTCCCATGTGATGTCTTCAAAACCCAAAAGTCTTCATGAGATGACTCAAGTAATTATTCACTTTTTAATTACTTATTTACTTGGCCTTGGTGATGTCACCACCATAAAAGAAAGGATGGAAGAGTCCACCACGTGTGTAGCATGGAAAGTCACTCATGTGAGGTCATCATGATATGGTAGTCCTCATGTGTTGATGAAACTTCATGGCACAGTCTTCTTCCGGCCTTTTTCTTCTAATCCTTTCAGACTATCTTCTTAGAGTCCTTCCCATCTTTTGAGTCCTTTTCTAAATAAGACATACAACTCAAAGACTCAGAGTTTTGTCCAACCCATGAATTAGCCAATAAACAAAAATCCTAACAATCTCCCCCTTTGGCAATTCATGGACACAACTCCCTAAGACAATACAAAATGATCTACCAAAAATAAACCCAAAATACAATGAATAAAAAAATTTGCAATCAGCTCAACACAAGTAGATCTTCAATGTCTCTGACTCTTCTGAACTTCTTGTTCACCCCCTTGATCTGTCACCGTTTCTCCCCTTTTTTGTTCATAATTGACAAAGCTAAAGATAAGAATAGCAGCTTTCTTGTCAATTAAAATCAATAACTCCCCCTCAAAAGCAACTCCCCCTAAATGTATCTTCATAGCAGCGCCGGGGGTGGGAGCTTGATCTCATTGATCAGGGCTTTTTATATGTAGTCACCCACACTTGTGTAGTTTGATCTTTCAGCAGAGTGTGAGCAAACTTATTAGGCAAATCAGATATTCTAACCCAAATTGGAGTCGTCTTGGGTGGAGAAAAATTCTCCCGCCATTGCTTTGTCTTTGGTAGACTATTCAGCGTTTTGCAATGGGGACGAATGTGTCCTTTTAATCCACAATGATGACAAGTGGAAGTGCGTGCAGCGCGTGACACGTTCTTTATCTTAAAACTACTCGACACATTGTGTAGAAGTGCAGTATGTGGAGTATTATGTGCAACACTTGAAGCAAAAACTGTTTTACCTTTAGCATTTGAAGTGGATACACCATGATCATAACCGAGACCGCTTCTGTCAAACTGAGACTTCTGACTGCACAAGATGTTAGAAAGAATTTTCAAACTAGTGTTCATCTTGTTTAAATAAGCTTGTTTACCTTCTAGCTCAGACAGAGTGATCTTCAATCTTCCTTGTAAATCTTCTTTTTCAGCTTTCATAATCACTATCTCTTTCTTCAGATTCACTATTTCTTGTTCAGCCTTCTTAAATTTTTGACCCTCAGTAGTCAAAGTTTCAGCTAGGCAAATCTTCTGACTTTCCAAGAGATGAACATTTTCAAGTGTTTGCTCTAATTCAATTTTCAATGCAGAATTCTCGTCTTGAACAGCCTTGAACTTGATTGTGATCTTGTTAGCAAATTTAGTCATCTTGACGCAATCAGCATATGTGGCATGGTACAATTCTTCAAAATCTCTCTTGATCTGATATCTCATCATCATTATCAGTATCATTGTCAGACACAGACGTAGCCAGGAACGCCATAAACTTACCATTCCCTTTATCTGAATGATCGTTTTCAGAATCTCTTTCTTCTTCCTTTTCTTCTTCAGAAGATTCTTCATCCCAAATTGTGTTGAGAAACTTTTGCTTTGTACCATTTTTCTTGTTAGCACATTCATTAGCATAATGACCATAGCCTTGGCACTCGAAACACTTTGTTCCTTTGGCAGTGTCTTTCTTCCCAGATTTTGGAATCTTCCAATTCGCCTTTTTCGACTTCATGTATTTGTGAATGCACTTCATAAAATCAGCCATATTATCTTCACCCTCAGATTCAGAATCAGATTCATTTTTCTTTTCAGGCTTCTTTCTTGATTCTGAGATGGCTTTCAAAGCAATACCCTTCTCTTTTGATTTTCCTTTATTCAACCGGTTTGCTTCAAAGGTTTGAAGATTTCCAACCAGCTGGTTGATCTTGAGGGTATCAAGATTCTTGTTTTCTTTAATAGCATCAACTTTAGAATCGAACCTCGAAGGTAGAGACCTTAGAATTTTCTTGACAATCTTGTTTTCTTGAATTTCCTCACCCAGATTGAAAACAGAATTGACAATATCATTCAGTTTTGCATAAAATTGATCAAAAGTATCATCTTCTTCCATCACGATGGTTTCAAATTCTTTAGTTAGCATTTGCAATTTTGCTTGCTTCACCGTGTCTGTACCCTCATAAACCGTCTGTAAGACTTCTCATGCTTCTTTTGCAGTTTTGCAAGTGGAAATCCTACAAAACTCTTCAGTAGACGCTCCATTGTATATACTATTCACTGCCTTGTTATTACAATTGGAGGCACGCTTCTCATCCTTAGTCCATTCAGCTTTAGGTTTAGGAACAGTTTGTCCACTAACCACTATATTGTTGGTATGGAGTAGCCCTCCTCAACAATATCCTACACATCATCATCAATAGACTTAAAAAATCCAATCATCATTTGCTTCCAATATGCATAATTAGAACCATCAAACAAAAGAGGCTTAGAAGTTGATGTCCCTTCTCTATTGAGCACCATTCTAGAAATCTTTATGGATCAAACACAATAACTTAGTGCAACCTGCTCTGATACCAATTGAGGGTTTAGGGGTTCGAGATCTCTAGATTGGTCTACTCAAATAATCAGACAAAAATGTACAAATAATAAAAACTATGCAGCAGAAATAAAACTCAAGGACACACCACAAGGACACCAAATTTTAGGTGGAAAACCCTAACCGGGTAAAAAACCACCGATCTAACCTAGAGCAATAATCAAGTACTATGAATCTCGCAATTAGAAGAAACTCGGATTTCCTCCCCAGATATCCCCTACCTAAGGACTGAAGTTACCTTGTGTCGCTTCGCGCTTCAATGACTTCACACTGCTAATTGCAACAGACTCAATCCCGCACTTGACTCCTCAAATCTTCTACGCAGGAAGACAATCTTCTACAAAGGATGCAGAAGACTTTGGCTCTAGATAACCAGTCAACGCAACTTCTTAATAAATCTCTAGAAAAGGATTCTCTCAATCAAATCTCTAACTCAACGCTTTGAGAGGTGAGGTGTATCTTTGGAATAGCCCTTGGGACGTGCTTAAGTTTTCCTAATTTGATTAGGATTAAAACAAGCAGTTTGATCACAAATAAAAAGTAATTTCCACTTTTTCGGACTCTCTGCACCTTGATCGCTCGAGCGAATTAAATGTGCGCTCGAGCGAATGACTTACTGTCTTCGTCCGCTCGAGCGACCAATCCATGGGTCGAGCGACATGCATTCCGTTTTCAACACTTTTAATTCTGTCAGCCGACTGTCTCTTGTATCATCCAAAGCAACTTCATTGTACTTCTCATGTGATGTCTTCAAAACCCAAAAGTCTTCATGAGATGACTCAAGTAATTATTCACTTTTTAATTACTTATTTACTTGGCCTTGGTGATGTCACCACCATAAAAGAAAGGATGGAAGAGTCCACCACGTGTGTAGCATGGAAAGTCACTCATGTGATGTCATCATGATATGGTAGTCCTCATGTGTTGATGAAACTTCATGGCACGGTCTTCTTCCAGCCCTTTTCTTCTAATCCTTTCAGACTGTCTTCTTAGAGTCCTTCCCATCTTTTGAGTCCTTTTCTAAATAAGACATACAACTAAAAGACTCAGAGTTTTGTCCAACTCATGAATTAGCCAATAAACAAAAATCCTAACAGAGGAGTCATCGCTACACTGAAAGACGAGGCGGAAAGAGCCCATGTTGTTTCCGCGGAAGTCGCCACCACACAAACACCTACCTTCTTAACACTATCGTGATTTTCTTTTCATTGTACTATTCTAATCCCCTTACTTTAAAATAGGAAAAGCAGTTGTTTACTTATTTCATTGTTTTTTTTTATGACAAAGCTCGAGCCAGTATTTTCAAATTCAATTGGTGATAGCTAGAAAACTACACAAACAACTATTTAACACTATCATCAAGACAAAAATTTCATACCAAGCAACAATTGTTTGCTATCTTGCGCAGAGATTGTGGCCCCCACCATCTCTGATTGGGTTTTTACGTAGGACGCTGCTTCTATTGATCATGAAACATGTAATGAAAATTATACCAATTGTATGGTAGTACCGATGGACGCGCGGTTCATGGAAACTACTAATTGTGAAAACAAGACACTAACCAGCTACAGATTGAAAGGTCACCCAAATTAATAAGTGTGAATACAAGGACTCTTTGATTGGTCAAGATTGTCTACAGTAGTAGAAAACGGTTGCAAAAGAAGTAGGAGTGGAGACCTGTTTAATTTGTATTCTAGTTCTAGGAAGTTTCCTAGTCGGAGTGAGTGGATTAAACTTTAAACGCGTTTAGCAGACTAATGGTTCTCCAAAGAGATTAGACTAAGAGCCCCTTTAGCTGTAGTTAATGGACATGGCTTTTCACATAACTTTTCTGTCTCTATTGCTAGTTGCCTTCATCTTCTTCCCAATCTGCACCTCTATAGACACCATAACTCCAATTCAATCACTCAGAGATGGTGAAACCCTTATTTCAGCTGGCGAAAAATTTGTCCTAGGCTTCTTCAGCCCCGGCAATTCTTCCACGAATCGCTATGTTGGAATATGGTACAACAAGAATACTCCAGATCAAATCATTGTCTGGACTGCCAACAGAGAAAATCCAGTTAAGAATTCTTCTGGGGTCCTCATAATCAAAGGTGGGAATCTAGTGCTAGTTGATGGAGGACACGGCAACAACAGCACTCTGTGGTCCACTAATGTTTCAACCGCCGCAAATTACTCAAGTGCCACACTCACTGATTCAGGTAATCTGGTGTTAACAGATGATCAGCAAAGGGTGTTGTGGGAAAGCTTTGATTATCCTGCAAATACATTTCTTCCTAGAATGAAACTGGGGTTGAACCGGCGAACCCGTCTGAGCTGGTTCTTGACCTCATGGAAATCAACAACTGACCCGGCACCTGGAGAATTCTCATTCGCTGTTGATCCTACAGGCGTACCACAGTACTTCCTATGGTTGGGCTCTGATCGGATTTGGCGAACTGGGCCATGGAATGGTCAGAGATTAAGTGGTTTGCGAGTAATGAATCGTGAGAACTCACATACTTGGAGTTACGTTTCCAATGATGATGAGATTTACCTGACCTACGATATCAACAGCTTGACCAACTTTGTTTTGGACAATTCTGGTTTCTTTCGACAGCTGATTTGGAATGACAACAAAGGTAGTTGGAATATGTGGTCGGAGACCACCCAAGATAGATGCGACCGATATGCCTATTGTGGGGCATATGGAAGCTGTGACCCTAATCGTGTGGCCGTGTGTGAGTGTTTGAGAGGGTTCGAGCCAAAGACGCCTAGTGAATGGAACTTTAGAGATTGGTCGGATGGATGTGTGAGACGTAGGTCGTTGGATTGTGATGGGAAAGGAGATGGGTTCATAAGATTGGAACAAGTGAAGTTGCCTGACACATCAAGGTCTCGGGTAGAGCCTGGTTTGAACCTGGAAGCTTGCAAGGAGGAGTGCTTGAAGAAGTGTAATTGCACGGCTTATGCCAGTGCTGATATCAGTCAAGGAGACCATGGCTGTCTGATGTGGGATGGCGAATTACTCGACCTTAAGGTGTATTCTGATGGAGGGCAGGATCTATACACACGTGTGGCTGCTTCTGAGCTGAGTGAGCAAGACTCCTGCTTATTTTAAATATCATCTCTCTATTTTCTTTTCTTTCTTTTGCTGGATTGGGTCGGTGGTACAATAACTTTGAGTTAACCTATTTGCTCATTAATGCTTGATCACTGAGTAGCTGAATGGGATAAGACCTGGGTGTCTTGCTTTTGCATGTCTTAGCCTTTGTCATCTACCAGGAAAATCAAAAATTTCTATATACTAGATCCCTTAATTAATTTTGTATTGACGACTTGACACATTGTTTTTTTTTTTTTTTTTTTTTGTACCCGAGCTACAGTGGCTGGGACTTATTTTTTTTAATTTTTTATTATATAGAGCCTGGTACACCCGAGAAAGAAGCCCACAAAGTGAGAACAAAGCCCAATACACCCGACATGGAAGCCCACCAAAGTGGGAAGAAAGCCCGCATATACACATGCGGGAATATATAGAGTGGGAGGTGGGGGTTAAAGACATAACTTTCCCAATAAGAACCCAACTCCTTACCAGTGGGGTAAGGAGCGGTTCTTTATTGATGATTTGACTTACGGGCCAAAAAGTCTTCTTTTTTTTCTTTTTCTTTTTCTTTTGTATCTGGACCCTCTTAGACGTAGTTTGTCACCTTACTAGGCGTGGTCCTAACTAGGAGTGATGGTGCTCTAATTCTTGTCTAGTAGGCTTTTTTCCATGTTTGGAAGTTTAAAAAAAAATCAATTATACCTTTAAAAAATTCTAATGGATAGATCAGAATTTATGGACTTTTGGTATCTAGGGAATACATCGGCCCGTTGATTTTACTTTCTTCAATTGTGAACCTTATAAAGTCAAATGCAATTTGTTATATAGGAACAAGTGTGAAAGAAGTGAATACAAATATAAAGATTTTCTACAAATTATATTAGTATATATTCTTTAATGGAAAATGTAGAATGGATACAATCAAACACTTATTTTTTATTATTGATTGAGATAATTTTCTTCTAGATGGAAGTGCCATCGAACATTCAAAAGGTTTGCAAGGCAAGAAGAAGCTACTAGTCACTCTATTAACTATCATTTTAGGGTTGCTTTTATTTGTCTTGTGTGGCTACTACTGGTGGAGGAAGGCAAAAGGTATGGATTAGTCATTTAGTTGATATGATAACAACCATATTTAAGTTTCAATAATTTTTTAAAATTCTATGTTTTTTTTTTTTTTTTGCTAATTGGTAAGGAATTTATAATTCTATGTTGTGATTTATAGGTTGTGAGATGAATGACAGACATGATAATGTGTTGAATGACAATGATATTGAAGAGAATGGTAAAGGTTCAGAGTTGCTATTGTAGGTGCTGAAAATTATGACCCACAATAAGAGGGTGCCTTACAGGACTTATCCGAGAAGATGATGGTGTCTGGGAGTCTGGATGCCGTCCGGAAGCCTGAAAGAGAGTAGCAAACGGTCAGAGGACCCTGGCCTGGGCGGCGCAAGGCTCTCCGATGCCAAAGTCAGTATGGGAACTGGAACGATGGAAGGAGAGGGAGAAGAGAGACAGAGTAAGGGCTCTGTGAGGGAGATTATGCGTACCTTGCATGGTGCATGAAGGTCTATTTATAGAGGATTGGATCGTATCTCTCAGAGAATATCTGGGTGTGGGTCCCATGATCTGACTGGGAAGTCATGATCAGCCCACAAAGTAATAAATGCAGTCTAATCCGGCCCACTCAGCATTTAATGCCAGTCGGGTCAGCCCACATTGCATTAAATGCGTGTCTTGTTGGGCCAGGTTGTGTTGGGCGCCTTTGGCGGTTGGAGTACCAGCGGATCTTCCCTCGGGCCTTGCCCTGATGTGGCCTCAGCCGCTGGATGCTGCCATGTGGCGATCTGGTGAAGATAGTGGGCGGCTGGATGTCGTGTCTGTCCCACTAGCTCGTGACCCTGTCCCTCCACGTGCCTGGTGACGTGGGGGATGAGGGGCCCAAGCGGATGTTCTTTCTTGCTTCGGTCACTGTCCTGGCTTCTTCAGCCGAGGTGGCTTCAGCCGAGGTAGGGCTCTCTGCGGAGATGGCATCCGGGGTGGCCCTGCCGGGGTGGACTCTTTGCCGAGATGATGCCCGAGGTGGTCCGGTTCGGCGCTTGTGGCCTGGAGATGCTTG
Organism: Litsea cubeba; assembly: GCA_012931725.1. Classification (NCBI taxonomy): domain Eukaryota; kingdom Viridiplantae; phylum Streptophyta; class Magnoliopsida; order Laurales; family Lauraceae; genus Litsea; species Litsea cubeba. The sequence goes on from CM022951.1 coordinate 10,980,412, forward strand.
ATGTCGGCCAAGGCCTCTGCCCTGGTATCCGGGATGAGATCGGTGCCACGTAGATGGCACGCGGATGGCACGTGAGAATGCTTAGCCCCATCTGATGGCTGTGATTAATCCTGTAGCTCTGGAAATTTCCCCACACAATTGCCCCCTAGCTTCTGAGCTCGCGTAGAACGTCAGTGCCGTGAGGTCGGGAGCTATGTGCCGGGGCTATCTGGAGGAGAAGGCCTCTTTCGGCCCTGACTCGCTGTCGCTTTGGATGTTCGAGGTAATAAATGGCGCCCCCTATTCAATGCTGAAGACAGGTCGACGGCTCCACGCGTCATCTCTGGGTTAGTTGTCTGTCTCCTCGAGGTCGTACGCGCCGTCTCGTCAGGGGCGCAATCAATTTTTGAAATGATTTGCGCGCCGTTTCGTCAGGGGCGCAATCAATTTTTGAAATGATTTGCGCGAAATCCCAGGGGGCGCCCCTTGGCGCGCCCAACTAGGGTTTCTGGAAAGGGGGGCCTCTCTGCTATATATAGGGCAGTCGAGGTCTGCTTTACTCTTCGTTTGTGATTCTGAATCAGAGGCGAGCGTCAGAGGTGGGCAAGCTACTGTGAGGGAGCTTCATCTGAGGAGTGGTGCGCTGCTGAAGTTGAGTCTTTTTGCTGCCCAGCATCTTCATTCTGCTTCCGTAAGTTCCTTCTGCCTTGCCTCTTCTTCTGCGGGTTTCTCTGCTTTTAGACTGGGATAGGAATGGGGATTTACAGCCACTGGTTAGAGGGCGAGGCAGCGATCGAGGGTTTCAGGTTGGCCTTTAGGATCCCTGCTGATGTCCAAGTCAGGGGTGCTGACCCCCATGGCTACAACCCTCGCGCCTTTTTAGGAGGCTGGATGCCTTTTCCGCTGGTGGCCGTGATAGAAGGCGGGGTCCGATTCCCCCTTCACCCCCTTCTCAGGAGGTGCCTTAGTCAGTGGCGTCTCTGCCCCTGCCAACTGCTGCCGAATGCCTTCAAGATCGTGATGGGCACGGTCAAGTTGAATGAGGTCCTGGGCACCGACTTCGGCGTCTTCGACCTTGAGGACGTCTATGACATATGTAGGTCCGGGGATTCACTACAACAAACTGCACTTTTCCCAACGCTATTTGCCGACGCAGTGAAAATTTGCGTCGGTAAAAGTCTCATTTCCAACGCATATTTGGACTGCGTCGGCAAAAGTCATAGAAATTGATACTTTTACCAACGCAAGTAAGACCGCGTTGGCAAAAGCTATAGTAATCACAATGGCGCCAACAAAAAATCCCCACAAAAGAGAGGGAAAGTTTTGCCAACGCGAGTTTTTCTATTGGCGACGCAATAATGCGTTGGCAATTATCTTGCCTACTTGCGGCGCACAGATGTGCGTTGGGAAAGATCTGGTTTTTTATTCGCACCATTGCCAACGCATGAGTTGCGTCTGCAAAGCCCTATCTATGACAAACTTACATTTTCCGACACTATTTTCCGACGCAGTGAAAATTTGCGTTGGCAAAAGTCACAGAAAATTGCTACTTTTACCGACGCAAGTAAGATCGCGTTGGCAAAAGCTGTGGAAAAACTTTCCCGACACTATTTGCCGACGCAGTGAAAATTGGCGTTGGTAAAATTCTTTTTTTCGATGCATATTTGGATTGCGTTGGCAAAAGTCACAGAGAATTGCTACTTTTACCGACACAAATAAGACCGCGTTGGCAAAAGTCACTAAGAATTGCTACTACTTTACCGACGCAAGTAAGACCGCGTTGGCAAAAGCTATGGAAAAACTTTCCCGACACTATTTACCGACGCAGTGAAAATTGGCGTTAGTAAAAGTCTTTTTTCCGATGCATATTTAGACTGCGTTGGCAAAAGTCGCAGAGAATTTCTACTTTTACCGACACAAGTAAGACCGCGTTGGCAAAAGTCGTAGAGAATTGCTACTTTTATCGACACAAGTAAGACCGCGTTGGCAAAAGTCACTGAGAATTGCTACTACTTTACTGACGCAAGTAAGACCGCGTTGGCAAAATCTGTGGAAAAACTTTTCCGACACTATTTGCCGACGCAGTGAAAATTGGCGTTGGTAAAAGTCATTTTTCCGAAGCATATTTGGATTGCGCTGTGTCTGCAAAGCCCCATTTAGTAAAATTCTTTTTTTGCTAAAATAATATGAGCACACCATAATCACTTTGATTTATTCCCAACTCTCTGCCTCTTTCATGTCTATTATTTTTTTTTTAAATTCTGGGGGCAACTACAATATCTTCTAGCGGAGTTTGCTGAGAACTTTTTTGGATGGGTCCCACTCGTGCCCATATTAATAAGAGTCGTTCAAAATGATCAAACGCATTTATTTATGGGGTATCCCAATTTCTTGTTTAGAATTGAGCTGGAACCACTCTAAGATTGACCAAACAAAAAACCATGGCTAAAAAAATGTTGTTTTATTAACTTTTTTTTGTGTGTTCAATCGTACGATGAGATAACCTCCAATCAAAATGAGATTTGACGATACCTTATAAATGTATAGTGGTTATTCATCGAGGGTCGGACTCATTTATAAGAAAAGGCCCCACCCAATTTAAAAAAAAAAACACATAAGGCCTGTATTTTGATCCCATAAGCACCACTTGAAAATCTTTTTTTTTTTATTTGTACCGTCGAATTTATAAAGGCGGCAAATATTTTCGAGGAGGGTAAAAAGAGGTTTTAGCGTCTGGTATGGGATGGCTGACGCTAAAAAGTAGTTGTTTCAGCAGCTATAAGTGGCCCCGGTAAAAGTTATAGTACATTCACCCCGTTTATGACCTAATCTCGCGTTTCTCACTCTAATATCCCTCTCTCGCTCATCTCCCTCAACGTCTCTCATTCTACTCTTACATCCCTCTCTCAATCTCTCTTCCACGCAGCGGAGGTCTCACGCCATCTTCTCTCACGCAGCAGCACCGTCTCTCCCCTGCAACCGCCCCTTCCATCTCTCACACTCATCGCTTCCCTTCTTCCCCGATCAGGCTCAGGCAGGCGGGGGCAGTCCGGCTTCGGCACAGTCTCAGCGTCGCACCGAGGTCAGCTCTCATTCCCTGATTCTCTCTTCAGTCTTCTTCTTTATTCTTTAATGCCCAGGGTTTTTGCTTTTGTTGTGCATTTATTTATTTTTACAGGTTCAATAGGCATTTGGTTGTTACTTTTGTCTTTATCTTTTGTCTTTCACATTACTTTGAGTTTTGGTAAAGGTGGCTATCCCTCATCTCCCTCATCTGAAAAAGATCTACTCCAGCAAGCAGCGACGGCACTGCCGATCTCTTTCTCCTTGCCCACTACAAGCATCCCGATTTCTGCACCATAGAAACTCGTCTCTGATCTATTTCCTTCTCAGCAACTCAGCCCCTCTGCGTCTTTCTTGATCCTCTCTGTTTCTCAACAGATCACGTTCTCCAAGGTCATCCAGAGTCTCCTTCTTTGATCCGAGCGAGCAGTGTCCAAAGGCAAAGATCTGCCTGTATCTCGGATCTGCCTGTAGTGTTGTGGAATGCTGTAGTTATCTAGTAAGCATCCCTCTCGCGCATCAACACTGGTGACTATTCCTCTGCAACCACCCATTAGAAAACTGTAGTTCCTTTCCTCAGTTAGAAGTATTCAGTTTTCTTCAACTAATGGTGGATTTAAATTTATGTAAATAGAAAGATATATTTCTTTTTTTTATTTATTTTGTTTGCTACTGGATTTGATATATTGGCAGGATGGATGATTATTTGTTATGCTTGGTTAGGGGCTTTGGCAGTGCAAAAATCAGAATCACATCAAACGAGTTATTGTTTTGTTACCGCTAGGCCAGATCAATATCAACAATTTGCTTTGATACTTGATAATAATTTTAGGTGTGGAAGAAGTGGAAAAAGTATAGCGTGCCTCATGTGGTTTCAGATTTCTGCACTTCACCAAATGCCTAATGGGATAAATACACCTCTGTTAAGATGCACCTTCATAGAAGAAAGTTTGTGCTTTGTTCTAATTGTAATATCTGAACTAGACTCACTATGTACATGGGAAATCTACTTCAATCTAGAGACTGCAGATGGTATTTTAATTTCTTCCTCCTAAACTAGAACATAATTCTGTATTTGGTCTATGTAATTCTAATATTAGATTTCGATAACAATTGAAAGCTATTTGATGCTTTTTATGAAATGACATAGTTTTCTTACCTTGTTTGTGCTACAGTGTTTCACATGAAGGTGTGTATACATTGAAACTTACTCTGTATTGCTTTGTTTTGCTACTGAGATTTTCATGTAGCTCATGTGTTCTGTCGATATTTACACAGATCCATTTCGTGAGGTGAAGAGGAAAAGGGACAAGAAAAAAGAGGTATGGTTTATATTAAGTCCTATCACCTTGCATCACTTAAATAAATAGATGATAACCAATACAAATGCCCTTTAATCAAAGTGGTACAAGACATCTACATATCAATCGCACTAGCTTGTAAGGCCATACATTGTCCACCCTGCATTTATCCTATAATGGAGCTGTCACCTTATTAAGGAAATGACCTTTAATGAAAGTGGCACCCAACAATCACAAAGCACTCCTCTTGTCTGTCTATATTCTGCCCACCTTGCACTAATCTTATATGAAGCATCCAAGTCAAACCCGCCGATGTGTTCTATAATTCTTTTTTTTCTACATTAAATATTGGTTTTTATTCTAACTTAAATGATATCATCATTTATTTAATTTATTTTATTGTGATTGGTTCAAAGTAGAGGACAAGACTAATGGGTGCATTGTTGATCCCAATGCAAATTTGACAATGGTGAAAATGGAAAAATTGAAAGGAAAAGATAAGGAAGGAGACGAGCCATTCATATTAGCGTCTCAAGCAAGTCAAGTTTTTTACTCCAAAGATCAAACTAGACCTTTTACAAATCTGATCTGTGCATTCATTTTGTTCTCCTAGGCATTCATTTACAGATTTGTTGTATATTTTCCTTTTTGCTGCAGCCTGTGGCCATTTTGCTGGAAACTAAAGCAGCTCTGTTGCAAATTGTAATAATTTGAGAAAATTTGAGGTTTGCATCAAGTGAAGTAACTTCAACATGATTTGTCATCTGCTTTTGCAAGTGGTAATAAATCCAGAATATTGGTCCCCTTGACAGATAGTGCTATCCCTATGTGTTGTCACTATACACTTTAATTTTCTTTTATCAATATAGTAGTTTGCAGTGCTGACTTTACTTGGATTCTGTTCCTACCTTTGGGTCGGTGAGACTAGTGAAAGTATTTAACTTTCTCTATCCAATATGCCAAAGAAGAGGAGCATGTATGGCCATGGCTGAAAAGCGTACTACCCTTTAGCTGTCACCACCAGAATTGCATCCTCGAATTCCAAGTAACTTTTGAAATCTCTCTCTCTCTCTCACACACACACACACACATCTTTTCTATTTAGCCCAATTCCTGATGACAAAAAAATATGGAAAGATCCCTTTTCAGTAATGGGTAACATAAACTTCTAACAGGTTGTTTCTTTTGTAGGCCATTGACACACGTGATGCTTTAGCAAAATCAGACAGAGGAGCGCATATTGGACTACATCAATCAGGTAAAGTAACTCATGATTAAAAGAATATTTTAGGGAAAGATGAGAGAGTATCTTGTAGTTAGAAGTACTGTAGGTCGCCTGTCAGAAATGGATCAGGAAATTCCATTGTTTTTTTTTTTAAAAAACAACAAATACTTAGTAATAAATTGTAACGATTGAAGATGTGTTGCTGAAATTAATTTCAGTCACATTTGATAACCGTTAGTAATATTTCTAACGGTTATTAAGTGTTACTAACTTCCGTTACTTTTCATTTGTAACGCAATTGTGTCAACGTAAAATAACCGTTACTAAAAATTTTTGTAACGGCTGCGGATCCGTTACTAATCGATTATTATGGTGTAGTGTTCACAAGAAGTTTGATGTAGTATTGATTACTTGTTGATCTTGTTGTATGAGTTATGGAACCAACATTTTTTGCTCCAAACTCTTGTGTTCTGATGTTAGATCTCAAAATCCTCTTGTGTATGAAGTTTATTAAACTTGTATCTGATGGTGTTCGTTTTTTATTTTGCAGATTGGTTTTGGATTTTATCGTGCTGGCTGCAGACTCTTAGGGATCTACCTTGTTTATTTTGGTCACAGACATTTGTGGATGTTAGAATCTTTTGAAAATGATGAAGTAATAATATTTGTATATTTTAGAGATATGTGGGTTTATTTTGGTTTATGGATGTCGGATATTTGGTTGTGGATATTATTTTGGAATTATTGATGAATCTATTTTAAATTAGTTTGTGCATCAAGTTTGTTGGTTTGAACATGTATTCAGATTTTTATTTGTAGTATATATACAGGGAAAAATACAAATATAATTTTTTTAAAAAAATAATATTTCCCGACGCACCAGTGTGTGTCGCAAAAAAGAAAAGGTATTACAACCTTTCCCGACGTGATATGTGCATCGGCCTCCCAATGCATTAGTAGGGTTGGCCATTACCGAGAATTCCCAACGCACTGCGAGCGTCGGCCATTATTATGAATTCCCAACGCACTGCCAGCGTCGGCCATTACTATGAATTCCCAACGCACTGCCAGCGTCGGTCATTATATGAATTTCCAACGCACTGCCAGTGTCGGCCATTACTATGAATTCCCAACGCACTGCCAGCGTCGGCTTTTATTTTGCCGACGCTGGTATTGCGTTGGCAAATATGGTTTTCGAATAAGGAAAACAGTACTTTTTGCCGACGCACATCTTTTTGCCGATGTATTGGACGACGCTGCAGTGCGTTGGTAATTGTACAGGGATCTGCCAACGCAGTTAAAACAGCGTCGGCTATGGATTTGGCTACACATAATTGCCGACGCGCGGCCGACGCACTGAAATGCGTTGGGAAATCTTTTGCCGACGCAAAACCTACCTTTCCAGACGCGGTGACTGCGTTGGCAAAACTGTATTTTGTTGTAGTGATTCTTATTATCTCCGGGCTAAGTCAGGCCGGGACGGCTTCGTCCGATACTTGGAGGATTCGAGCAAGTATGCCGGGGACGATCTTCTGTACGTCTCGGGAAACTGGGAGTTTGGGGAGGCGGACACCGATAGAGGCTACCAGGTCCCTCGCCACTTCGGTACCATTCCAAGTAAACACCCTTCGTTTCTTTTCTTTTTTTTCATAAGTTTCTTTTTGTTTTGCCGTGCTAATGCTTCTGATCGTTGCAGCTTTGAAGGAGAGGAAGCGGGCTGCCAGATACATCTGGAAGAGGAACGAAGCCTGGCTCCGTCTGGTGAAGCGATACAGCGGTCACGACGGCAGGGCGGCTTGGTCGCTGCTAGGGTATGAGCCGAAGTACCGCGGGTATTTGAGGGGCACCGTAGAACCGATCAAGGGTGAAGGTGCCGGACTTGAGGTCGGTCAGGAGCAGGCCGTTCCGGAGGTCGCAGAGCCCTCGCGGGTGTCGTCTGACGTTAGGGCCACGTCTGGAACCCTAGCTTCCACGTCGGGATCGAGACTTCCCGAGGTCTCAGGAAGGGAATCGAGTCAACCTGCCCGATCTCCCTCGCCAGGATCCGAGATGAGGCACACCAGGCGTTTGTCCTTTGAGGACCTCGAGGCTTTGGCGCTTGGAGTGGAAGACGCCCGAGCCCCCCCGGAGCCGGTGAGTTCTCCGAGGCATCCGTCTCCGAGGGCTCGGGTGGCTTCTCCTGCAGAGGTGGCGGAGGTTCTCGCGCCCCCTAGCCCTGTTGATCCAGGGGTGCGCCCGCCCCCGGCTGAGGTTGAGCAGGAGGAAACTCGGCCGCTGAAGATGCCGAGGACTGACGCGGGCCCTAGCTCGGCCGCTGCCTCGTTGCCCCAGGGGCAGCCGTTATGGGAGCCGAGCTTCATGCTTGGGCCGGGGAGGCCGATGACGATGGAGGATTGCATTCTTCACAAGATCGATCTCCCGGTCCTCGAGGCGCTAGGGCGAGCTTGCGCCCTTCCCCGGGACATGGAGCGGCTGGACAAGTACAGCGACCAGAAGCTGATCCTGTCGATGTTGCAGTCCAACTTCGTGGTAATTCTTCATTTCCCTTCGTCAAACCGGCGATTTAGCGTCTGACGCTCTTTGGATCTAACACGTACATCTCGTTTCTTTGACAGGCGGCAGAGAAGTCCATGGCCGTTGCTGACAGGATCCGTAGGTACAGCGCGGACGTTGCCGAGCTGTCCGTGGAGAAGAATGGCCTGCAGGAATCCCTGGACGCCGTTAGCCAGAAGTTGGCCAGGGTGGAAGAGGAGTACGCGGCGAAGCTCGAGCAGGTGAGGGAAGAAGCCGAGGCGGAGAGGACTAGAGTGGCCGAGCTCGAGGTCTCCATCTCGAAGATGGGAGACGATTACGCGGCCCTGCTTCAAGCCGAGTCCAAGAGGGCGGACGAGGCCGAGGCGAAGCTTGAATCCGAGTCCAAGAGGGCGGATGAAGCCGAGGCGAAGCTCGAGTCCGAGTGCGATGCTGCGTTCGACGATGCCAAAGTGCAGGTCACCGCCCACTATAAGGAAAGGGTTCTTGTCGTGAGGGACAAGGCCTGGGCGAAAGGGTGGCTTGCCGGTCTGAATGAGGTCGGGATCTCGGAGGGCCACCCCTCCTTTCGGGAGCCTCCTCCGTACACGCTTCCGGTGCCGACCTCTGCCCGTCCAACCGGCGAAGCTTCTGACGCTGCAGCCCGTGCAACTGACCGGCCATGACCTCGGGACCTCGGGATATTTGCTTTCTTGCTTTTTGCTCTGTAATTTTCTGTAATGAAGCAGTTTTCAATGGATAAGGAGGAATTCTCTGGTTACCCAAACTGTGTACAGTGCTTTTGAGTTCTTTCTCATTTCTTTGCGCTGTTCCGGAATGCTTGGATTTTTGAATGCTGGCACTGACCTCGGCCGAAAGGACTAGCTTTGGCCGGGACGAGCTGCATTGTGCCGACGTGGACCCATTTCGTTGGTCTCGGCTCGGCGACCGTGAGTTCGGCAATGGCCTTCTGAGGGGTGTATGAACCCGGACTTTAGGGAACTGTCCTTGGCCGAACTGCCGTTGTGAGGGGTTTATGAACCCGGACTTTAGGAAAGGCTGAGTGTAGGAACTCTTCCATGCCGTTTCCAGGGCGTATGTACCCAAAGTGTGTCCAAGACACGGGGGCTTTAGGAAAGGCTGAGTGTAGGAACTCTTCCATGCCGTTTCCAGGGCGTAGAGCCTGTGTGTCCAAGACACGGGGGCTTTAGGAAAGGCTGAGTGTAGGAACTCTTCCATGCCGTTTCCAGGGCGTAGAGCCTGTGTGTGTCCAAGACACGGGGCTTTAGGAAAGGCTGAGTGTAGGAACTCTTCCATGCCGTTTCCAGGGCGTATGTACCCAAAGTGTGTCCAAGACACGGGGCTTTAGGAAAGGCTGAGTGTAAGAACTCTTCTATGCCGTTTCCAGGGCGTAGAGCCATGATTGTGTTCAAAACACGGGGCTTTAGGAAAGGCTGAGTGTAAGAACTCTTCTATGCCGTTTCCAGGGCGTAGAGCCTATGCTGCCGGAGTCGACCAGAAAGGTGACAGATTGATGACGGGGCGAACGCCATTTCCATTGATTCAGAGATTCATTACATCTTTTAGAAATTGAATTTCTTGGGATACAGATGGATACAGAGGACGCCAGATGGATCACGTAATGATCTTCTCCGAATCCTCGTTGTCTGGAATCTGGGCTGCGCTCTGGTGAACTCGGCCCTCGCTGCCGCCAGCATCTACTGCCTCAACGAACTCTGGAATGTGGCCCTCTTCGGCCAGCTTCTCCAGATACCACTGCAGAGAGTCGCAGTCTTCGGTCCTGTGCCCATTGCCCCTATGGAAGGAGCAGTAGAGCTTGCTTCGGGCGCCTGAGGTGGGCTCATTCTGCATGGGCGGAGGGTACTTGAAGAACGGCTTGGACCTGATCTTGGTCAGGATGCGGTAGATCGGCTCCTTGAAGACGACGTTGACGCCCTGACGGGCGCTGGTGGGAGGTCCGGGCTGCAAGGTGCCCCCAGACCTGGACGACGCAGGCTTCGCCGAACTGGAGAACCAAGCCTGCTTGGGCTCCTGCTCCTGGGAGGGCCTCCCGCCTTTCTGCCGAGGCTGGCTATTCTTCTGTTCGGGCTCCGGATGCCCGTCCTGATCCTTAGCTCGGATCTCGTCTTCCTCCCGAGCGATAAAGCGCTTCACCCGGGACATCAATTCTGACATGGATTCTGGGGTGTCCCCGGCCAAGTCCTTTCGCAAGTCGGTGCCAGGGATCAGGGCATGCTGGAAGGCGTAGGTGGCTATCCCCTCCCTCGCGCCCTCGATCTGGCTGTAGACCGCCCAGAATCGGTGGGTGAACTTGGCGAGAGTTTCGCCCTGCTTCATTCTCAGGGCGATGAGGTCCCCTTCCTTCTTGGGGACGACGGTGTAGGCTTGGAACTTCTTCAGGAAGGAGAGCTGGAGTTCCTTCCAACTGGAAACTGACTGCTCCGGGAGGGAGCAGAACCACTTCAGGGGGAGGTCACCCAAACTGGAGGAGAAGATTTTGCAGTTCAGGTGACCCTCGTTTCCCCAGATGGACATCTTCTGGGAGAAGTGTCGGAGGTGTGCAGATGGGTCGGACAGTCCGTCATAGGGGACGAACCGCGGGACGGAGAACTTCTTGGGCAAGGGGGTGTGCTCGATCTCTTTTGTGAAGGGAGAGCCCCCGAGATCAGTGTGACCACAGAGCTGCTTCTGATCCCGCATGTCTAAGTTGCGCTGGAGAGCCAATCTGACACGTTTGTCAAATCGCTCTTGCTCGTCGTCCTTTTCTGGAGTCTGAGCTCGGGTCTTCCGCTTGGGATGGTTTGGGCTACGACGGCTATGAGTTCGGCCGTCGCGGCTGTGGTGACTTCGGCTGTTGCTCGAGCCTTCGTCACGGATCTGGCTCCGTTTCTGGTCCAGATGATGTCTGAGTTCCTCACGAGGAGGCTGGGCTGCCCTGCTGGGAGCGTCCTTCTTTTTCCCTTGAGGCTCAGAGACCTCCCTCAAGGAGGCAGTTTGCACTGCCTTCAGCTGCTGCTGGAGCTCGCGAATCATCCGTTCTTGCTTCTGGAGTTGCTTCTGGAGGAGGGCAGCTTCAGGAACCTCTCCAGGGGGTTGAGTGTGGCGCGTTTCTCCTACGGCCACGGCTTTGTCCTTCCGGGGACGCTTATGCTGACGCTCACTGCATCCGGGTGGCGCGACTTCGTCCGCTGAGAGCGAGGCCTCGACTCCCTCCTGGAATGGGATCTCGACAAAGAGTTGGGAGCCCAGGCGACCCTCGCCTGCGGATGTGCCTTGGATCGTTCGGGACCGTCCCTGAGGAGGGACGTCCGCTGGCGGTGGTAGCAGCCCGAGTGCTGCTCTCGACGATTCTACACCCTTCTTAGCTTTCGGAGGCATGGCTTCTGAGAGATTGAGGTTTAGAAAGATTGTTTGAAAAGGTTCGGAGAAGGTTGGGAAGGCTGGGATATTGCTTCCCCACAGACGGCGCCAATTGTAGGTGCTGAAAATTATGACCCACAATAAGAGGGTGCCTTACAGGACTTATCCGAGAAGATGATGGTGTCTGGGATGTCTGGATGCCGTCCGGAAGCCTGAAAGAGAGTAGCAAACGGTCAGAGGACCCTGGCCTGGGCGGCGCAAGGCTCTCCGATGCCAAAGTCAGTATGGGAACTGGAACGATGGAAGGAGAGGGAGAAGAGAGACAGAGTAAGGGCTCTGTGAGGGAGATTATGCGTACCTTGCATGGTGCATGAATGTCTATTTATAGAGGATTGGATCGTATCTCTCAGAGAATATCTGGGTGTGGGTCCCATGATCTGACTGGGAAGTCATGATCAGCCCACAAAGTAATAAATGCAGTCTAATCCGGCCCACTCAGCATTTAATGCCAGTCGGGTCAGCCCACATTGCATTAAATGCGTGTCTTGTTGGGCCAGGTTGTGTTGGGCGCCTTTGGCGGTTGGAGTACCAGCGGATCTTCCCTCGGGCCTTGCCCTGATGTGGCCTCAGCCGCTGGATGCTGCCATGTGGCGATCTGGTGAAGATAGTGGGCGGCTGGATGTCGTGTCTGTCCCACTAGCTCGTGACCCTGTCCCTCCACGTGCCTGGTGACGTGGGGGATGAGGGGCCCAAGCGGATGTTCTTTCTTGCTTCGGTCACTGTCCTGGCTTCTTCAGCCGAGGTGGCTTCAGCCGAGGTAGGGCTCTCTGCGGAGATGGCATCCGGGGTGGCCCTGCCGGGGTGGACTCTTTGCCGAGATGATGCCCGAGGTGGTCCGGTTCGGCGCTTGTGGCCTGGAGATGCTTGATGTCGGCCAAGGCCTCTGCCCTGGTATCCGGGATGAGATCGGTGCCACGTAGATGGCACGCGGATGGCACGTGAGAATGCTTAGCCCCATCTGATGGCTGTGATTAGCTTAATCCTGTAGCTCTGGAAATTTCCCCACACAGCTATTATTTAATATTAGTGTCATAGCAGCTGCCACAAATAACTTCTCAGAATCAAATTTGCTAGGAAAGGGTGGTTTCGGACCCGTTTATAAGGTATGTTCCATTTCACATATCACTTAATTAAGGAAGGAGGGATGACTATATATCCACAACTTCTTTATTGTACATTCTCCTTTTCATGTAATTGCATACATAAGAATTGTATGAATTTTATTTCAAAAAATCATTAATTTTTTAAATAAATAAATATGAGTTTTCAAAAATAACCATCAAATTATCTCCCCTACAATAGAAAAAGAAACTAGAGAAGGTTGGAAATGAGTGTTGTCACGTCCCAGAGTCTAAAGTCATTGTATTCTGTACCGCGACTAGCCACTACCCTAATAATTCAAATCCTATGAGAAGTTAGTACGGCACCTACATTAGGGAAGATCTTCTCTTGTGCACGAGCTTCTGCAAGAGCGAGCATTCAGGCCGTCACCAAAGGCGGTGCCCTCCTTGAGTTTCACGAGGTCCCACAACATACGACATTGATCTGTTACGTGCAATGTGCAAGTACATATGAGAAAGTTGTCTCCTGCATTGGTTCCTTATTTCCTTCATCCTTTACCTATTTAATGATCATTTAGCAGAGCTTATTTGAACATGAATCTTTGATGTTTGAATCCCAACGTGTTCTCATCGGTTCCAAATGGCCTCTGTCTCCACTTTCCCTTTCCTCGAAATCCCCCATTCGAACCCGGGCCCGTTTGGCACTTTACTAGTGTAGTAAAAATCAAGTAAAGCCTTCATATTTCAAACTAGGGGTAACATCAAAAGTACACTTTTTCACAATTCCCTCCTACTTTTAAAAAAAAAAAAGTCAGAAAACAACCTCTTTTCTCTACGAAAGGACAAAAAAAACTCCACTTTTTTTATACAAAAAGTCAAAAAGACTCAATACCAAATAACTAAATATAAAATACCATCATAACCCACTTCTATTTAGTTCTCCTTTGATTTGATGCTTTGCTTTATCTTTATTTCACGGTAAAATTACCAAACGAGCAAATTATCCCCCAATCCTATAGATTTTCCACCTTAGGATCTCCAGATCCAGACCCGGGTCCCTCTACTACTCCATTAGATCCACCAGCGCTCCCGCCTTCATCAGCCCCTCTGCCTCCATCCGACCTTCCTCTCCCATCAGCTGCCACAACCACCTCTCTCTCTGTCCAATGGGATACGAGCCAGCTACAGCTTCTTCAAAAGCACCTCGACAGCCTCCTCAGAACTTCCATTGGTCAGCCCCATGGTTTAGCTCCTTCATCCAAACCCCACTCGGAGAAGTCCTGCCCAAGCCTTTTCTCAGGTATAATAGTTCTCCCACCCCATACTGCTTATCCACCTTCTACGTGGGAAAACAGGAAACTCTTACTCAAAATCCTCCCTCTCCAGATGGTTGCTAATAAAAAGGAATCTTTCACTTTCTCAGCTATTAGTCGGTTAGTGGGCAAAAGGCCATCGTTGGAATGGCTTGAATAAAGGGTTAAATCAACCTGGAAACTATCTAGGCCCTGCCTGATCTCTCTTACGGAGAAGGGTCATTTTTTTATTTACGTCTAACTCATCAATAGATAGGGACATTGTGAACCAAAGCCCCCTCCTCATGAAAAAGAATAAGCTCTTACTCCCTTGAACTCCTGGTCAGGATGATTATCCTTGGCCTGCAGTCACTCCAGTTTGGATTTGGTTGAAACGAGTCTCATACCATTGCTGGAGCAGAGACATTCTCTTCTCAATCGTTAACTCTATTGGGGATCCCCTCCGTCTTGATGACACCACTGCAACCCAAAGGATTTTAAGGGTTCTCATTATTATGGACGTAGCTAAGCAAGGGCCCAACTCACTCCTGGTCAAGATCGAGGGCGATGGAGAAGTAGAGGTTGAAGTTTTGAATGAGAATTTTCCTTGCTCAGAATGTCTATATGCTGGTCACATCAAAGCTAGGTGCCCTTATGTTAATCAACAAAAGTCTCAAGTCCAGGTAGTAACTACTACTACCATTCCTTCACCACTTCTTCTGAGTCCCCAGTTGCTACTGCAAAGATCACCAACAATGAAAAATGAGCAGAAACAGCTAGCCATTGCTACGTCATCCACAGATACTGAAGTTGTTACCGCCTCTGGAAAATTGCCTCCCTTTCTCCCCCCTTCCTCCAAGCTATACCCATCATCCTACCCCTACAGATCCTCCGGGGTCACATGTTGTCATCCGCCCTATCCTAACTACCAATTTATCTGCAGGTCCGATGAAGCCTCTTCCAACCAACCCCACTCAAGAAACTCTAGATAATATCAGAGTGTCTGAGTTGGACTTCTCCAACCCCTTCACAATCTTAGAACATTGTACCTTGGCTGATATCCCCACTTCTTCCACAACCAATTTCAAAAACCTGACCGCAGCTACCTCTCCCTTGGATTATTCTTCAAGTTCTCCCAAACTTCATAATTTTGTTATGCAGATTGTATCGCTTAAGGGAGCGGACCTAGCCAAACCAACGGGTTCATTAGCAGTAGATCTTTCTTCGCACCAAGTTAAGCAAAAAAGGAAAGTTAAAGCTAAAGGCTCTACCTCTTCAGTTGGTCCTAGTACTGGGAGATCTCAAGGGCTTGCCTCACTTTCCCAAACACAATGATTAAAATCCATTATTGGAACTGTAGAGGTATTGGTAACACCTCTACTATGAGAGTTCTTCACCATTTGGCTGCTACTCATTCACCTGACCTAATCTTTCTTTCTGAGCCCATGACTGTCTTCCAGTCTTTCCACTCTCTCTCCTTACATTCTTTTGGCTTTGACTCGTTCTTGCCCAATGGCCAAAACTCCAGTCCAAGTTCTCTTTGGTGCTTTTACAAGACCAATTTCAGAATATCCCTTTCTCTTCTTGACTTCTCTCCCCAACACCTATCAGTCAATTCTTATGACTCTTCCGCAACTTCTTCTTCCATCATCACTGGATTCTACGGATCTACCGATTATAGAACTAGGAGGCTTCTTTGGGACCACCTTCTTCTTAGATCCTCTTCCCCATGGGCTTGGTGTGTGATTGGAGATTTTATCGCCAGTATTTCGAACGATCACAAGCTCAGCTCCCGGCCTCCTTCCTCTAGTTCAGTCGAAGACTTTAATGTTATGGTCTCTACTACTACTGGCCTTTTTAACCTAGGTTTTAAAGGCAATAAATACACTTGGGCTAATAATAAGCAAAGCCTTCACTACAAGGCAGCAAGATTGGATCGTGCCCTTCTAATTCCTCTTGGCTAGAAACCTTTGAAGAACCAATTGTTAATCATCTTCCAAGGATTTCTTCAGACCACCGCCCTTTGCTCCTCTCTCACAAGCCTTGCTA
This sequence comes from Litsea cubeba, assembly GCA_012931725.1. Classification (NCBI taxonomy): domain Eukaryota; kingdom Viridiplantae; phylum Streptophyta; class Magnoliopsida; order Laurales; family Lauraceae; genus Litsea; species Litsea cubeba. Next base: position 10,996,334 of record CM022951.1, read on the forward strand.
CTTCCCCCAAAATACCCCTTTCAAGTTTGAAGAGATGTGGACTTCCCATGAGTCCTTCCTTGTTGTAGTGATGAGAAGCTGGGCAACTCCTTGTGATGGAACCCCCCAAATCATTCTTACACAAAAACTGAAAATTCTAAAGAAGAACCTCAAGGCTTGGAACAAAGGTGTTTGGGGGCAATTGATAGAAAACATCTCTGAGGCAGAGTGTCGGGTCTTCGATTGTCAGTCTGCTTATGACTCCTCTCCTTCTGACCTCCACCTCTCCGAGCTCAACCAAGCAAAATCTAATCTCCATAACTGGCTTCAACCTGAAACTACCAACTGGAAGCAAAAAAAAAATCCAAAATTAGGTGGATGAATGATGGGGACGGTAACACTTGATTCTTCCAGCTTTCAGTCAAATCCAGGGGCTTCTTTAATCGGATTGATAGGATTAGTGTTGATGGAAATCAGATTGAAGATGCAAACTAGATTAGAGACCAAGCAGGCCACCATTTTGCTCATCTTTTCCAGCCTACATCTGCCTGGCCCTCTTAGCGATGATTCTCTCTTCCAAATGGCAAGTCCCTCAGCCTCCGAAGCTCAAAATTTAATGCTCACTTCTATTCCTTACCCAAAAGAAATCCACAATGTTGTTTTTAAGCTAAAAAGGTTAAGCTCGCCTGGGCCTGATGGTTTCCCTGGTGTTTTCTTTACAAATACTTGGCATATTATAGGGGCATATCTAGTGTCAGCAGTCTAACATTTTTTCACTACTGGCTGAATTTTGAGAGAAATAAACACCAATTTCCTCTCTTTAGTTCCAGAATCTCAATCTCCCACCACCTTCTCAGACTTTCAGCCGACAAGTTTGCTCAAATTAACCTACAAGATCATCTCTAAAATCTTGGCCAGTAGGTTAAAAGACATTCTCCCTCTTCTAATTTCTCAAAACCAGCCCGCTTTTGGTTAAAGAAGATCCATTCACACCACACAGCTTTAGCCCATGATCTCTTTCAAAAGCTCAACTCTAAGGTGAGTGGAGGTGCGATTTGCTTGAAGCTGGACATTTCCACGGCTTTTGACAATATCCACTAGGATTTCCTTTTCAAAGCATTGGAATTCTTCAAATTCTCTTCTCAATGGATTGACTCCATCAAGGACCTCATTTGTAACTCTAAAGACTCAGTGCTCATCAACAAAAGGCCATCCGGTTTTTTCAGCTCCTCTTGTGGTCTTCGCCACGGGGATCCTCTATCCCTTTATCTTTTCATTCTTAATGAGGAGATTCTTACCTTAAATTCGGAGTCTCTTAAAAATGAAGGTCAAATTACTCCCATCTCTCCAGCGCTTTCTACTCCTTGTCACCTTTTATATACAGATGAAATGATGCTCTTTCTTAAGGCATCCAAGAGAAGCTTGTGTGGCTTCTAGTTGTTTTAGAGAGATATCAAGATGTTGTAGGTCAGAGATTTAACCTTCAGAAAAGCCAATTTTTTTTGGAAAAATGATCTCCGAGGAAACGTCAAATGATAAGTAGCCTCTTGTCTATCCCACAAGTCAGTCTTCCCTCTACTTATCTAGGTGTCACTCTATTTTAAGGCAGTCCAAGGCGTGGCTACTTCTCAAGAATTCTAGATTCTAGTAGGTCCAAGCTTACTGTATGGAAAATGAAAACCCTCTCTTTTGTAGGAAGCCTGGCCTTGGTTAAGCATGTTTTGTCTTCAATTCATCTCCATGTATCTCTAGCTATACCAATCCCTAGTAAGATATGCTTTCAGATTGAGTAGTTAATGAGGAACTTTCTTTGGTCAGCGGACCCTTCAAGAATCAAGTGCAACTTAGTCCGATGGGATATAGTATGCCTCCCTAAATCTGAAGGTGGTCTTGTCTTAAGAAGGATAAAAGACTAAAATGATGCTTGCATGTTGAAGCTAGCTTGGGAGGAAGCTTCCTCCTCTTCTCTTTGGGAAAAATGGTTTAGGGCAAGATACTTAAGAAACACTTCTCCATGGAGCCCTCAAAACCACTTCGTCGGCTCATGTATCTGGAAGCGTTCAAAATCTCTCTCTGTCCTCCTTCAACATGGAAGAAAATGGACAGTGGGAAATGGATCTTCCATTAGCATTTGGTTCGATGGATGAATTGATCACAATCTGATTGCTCCCCGATTCCCTTATTTGCAATTTTCCCCCTCTGGAGACTATTTTAGCCATTATTCAAGGAAATGCTTGGAGAATCCCGGACCATCTGCCCCGGACCATCTGCCTACGAACCTTAAGGAGTTTCTTCAAAAAGCCCACAACATTTATCTTCCAGAGTAGCTTACAGCAGATCTTTTGAGCTAGATAGGAGTAAAATTAGGAATCCTCTCCCTCTCAAAGGCATGGCATTTTGTACGTTTTAGAGCTCCACTAGTTCCCTGAGCTAATATCGTTTGGAACTGCTTCATCAATTTAAAGCTAGCTTGCTTTCGTTGGCGTCTCTGTCACAGAAAGACTCCAACAGACATGTGGATGAAATCCAAAGGAACAAATCTAGCATCCAGACGCCCTATCTGTTCAAGTAGTGAAGAATCTGACATCCACCTCTTTTTTAGATGTTCCTTAGCTTCTGCTATTTGGTATTGGCTTCTCTCCGCTACAGGACCTTCCTCTTATTCTACCTTCTCTAATGATTTGGGCGGCTCTCTCTTTTGGCAAAGATGGTTTAGGAAGAAAGTGTGTGAAAGTTTTTTAGGACCCACTAGAATGGATGCTAGTCTAATTAATCAAATCAATGCAACGGATGTAACCAATCAAACAATATAAAATTAGCAAATAAATCTACCAAGCAATCACCACAAGAAGTTAGACACAAATTTAACGTGGAAACCCTTTCCAGGGAGAAAAACCACGATCTAGAAATTAATATTTCACAAACAGTTACAAGATATACTCACAAACGCCTTTATCTCAATCTGTACATCGACCTGAGGACCGTAGTTATTCTTGCATAGAATCCATTAACACGACTTCCACCGTACATCGTTCTCCTTACTTGATCTCCTCACACCTTGTTCACCAAGATGATCAATCTTTTACAAAAGAGTAGAAACAACCAAAACCTTCTAGAGCAGCCCTTTAGAATAATATCTCAATGATTCTAGAGAAACAAGAAAATCTCTCTTAGGGTATTCTAGCCTCAGATCAAGAGAGAGAATTAACTTCTTGTATGTATCTTTGTGTTGAGAGAATCACCCTTTTTATAGCCCCAAAACCGTGCTTAAGTCTCCTAATAATAATCCAATTAGGAAAGAAGTTCATTTGCAAACTCTTAAAACAAAGTCTGGAGCGAACTAGAACTCCTGCACCATTCTCGCTAAAGCGAGACACCTCACTATCTCGGGCGGTTCTTCTGACAGGCCTAACAATCTCCCCTTTTTTGCAATTCTTCGACAAAATCCCCTAGAAAAATACAATTTGATCTACCCAAAAGTAAAACCCAAAATACATTGAATTTTAAAACAAAAAAAATTCAGCACTGTAGATCTTATTTTGCCTTTTCTTGAACTTCCAAATCTTGAAATGCCTTGGCTTGTAAGCTCCCCCTAACTTAATTCTTCTCCCCCTACATTTGTCCATAATTGACAAACAAATATCATCATGTAGCTTCTGTCAATTTGAATGCAGCTTCTGTCAATCCGGATGCAGTAGGTCCCCCTCAATTTTGTCTCCCCCTCAAAATGATCTTTGTATAAGCACTAGGGTGGCAGCTTGATCTTGCAGATCATGGGTGACGAGGCTTAGGCACACACACTTGTAAATTTAAATATTTCAGCAAAGTGTGTACCAATATAGAAGGTAGGTCTTCTTTCTTGACCCAGACAGCTTTGGTATTCTTTTTTTTCAGCTTAGCCTTCTGTGTTTTCCATTACTTTTGATTCGGTAAACTTCGCGGCTTGTTGCAATGGGGTCGAATGTGTCCTTTAATTCCACAATGATGATAAGTGGGGATTCGCTCAAGACGTGACACATTCAGCTTCTTCGTAGCTTTGTCTTTGAAACACTAATAACAGGATTAGTAACAATTGAAATTTTAACTAAATAAATTTTACCATTGGTATTTGAAGTGGATGCTCCGTTAGCGTAGCCAATGTCATGCTTGCCAGTGTTTGCCTTTTAACTATATAAGATGTCATCTAATTTTTTAGATTCAGTATTCATCATGTTCAATGAAGCTTTAGCAGTGTCTAACTTAGATAGAACCATCTTGAGTCTTCCATTCAGATCATAATTCTTTGCTTTCAAAATATTCATATCAAAATCAAGTAAGTCACACTTTGTGATTCTACGGTCAATCTGTTAGCCAACTTTTTATTTTCATCTTTCAATTTTTGTACTTTAGCAAGAGAATCTACAAGTTCCGCTTTCAAGGAGGCATTCTTCTCTTCAGACACTGGCCAATTAATAGCAACTTTTTCATTCACCTTAACCATCTTCATGGTCTTTTTGAAAAGTGTTTCATACTCAGCTTTCCAATTTGGTTCTTCCTCTGACTCAGTATCTTAATTAGTCTCGGCTTCGGAAGAAACATGGGAAGCAACAAAACCAGAAGTTGCCATAAAAGCAATAAACTTCCCCTTGCCAGTGTCAGGTTTGTCAGACTCAGGATTTTTATCATTCTCATCAGAAGTTTCATCTTCCCAAGTAGAATTCAAAGCCTTCTTTTCAGATTCTTTATTTCTGAAAAGTCCACGGATCCTACCCTAGAGGGGGGGTGAATAGGGTAAGCTACAATTAGTGACCAACTATGACCAATTTTAACTTCTTTCAAATAACTAGTCACATGTGATGATTAATCAAACAAAATGCAGAAGCTTAAACATACACAATCACCACAATGCAATCACCACAACATAAGATTTATAGTGGTTCGGCCTCAATGCCTACATCTACTACCGGCTTGTGATCCAACACCCCACCGGATTTTCACTATTTATGCTTTTGCAATAGGCTAAGCAATAACTTTTATAATATGCTTTCCAAGGCTAAGCAATAACCTTACCATGTTGTTTTCCAAGGCTTAACAACAACCTATACACTATGCTTTTTCTTAGGCTAAGCAATAACCTCTACACTATGCTTTTCTTAGGCTAAGCAATAACCTCTACAATTAATAGATTTTTCTTTCTCAATGAAGTGTCTAAACACTAGAAGAGAAACAATTATAGCTCAGTACATTTGCCTCTTACTTAGGCTGATATAAAGATTAAAATCAATTTTCAATCGTACACTAACAATTAAATAAGATGAGTGTTCAAGGTGTATGAAAGTATACTTCAATCAATTTCTAAAATGAAGCTCTTAAATGAATGCTTGATCCATTTGAAAATTTAAGCTCATAAATTAATGATTGAAGAGATGAACTAATCACATGAAGTAATTGAAACAACTTGGAGAGACATCCCTATTTAAACACATTGTATGAAGGTTTAAATACTAAACACACATGTGATTTGGATATGAGTGTTTTGCAAAAAAATTCAATATGGTAACGTGATTTGATGATTGTAAAACACCTCAAACAAGGCTAGAAATCATGCCAAACTGATATTACAAAAGTTTGATCATGCATGGATTTCAAAAGAATGGAAATCAATTTTAACTTAGAAGCATATACCTTTGAATCTCAAGGATTTTGATTTCCTTTTGCTCTCTAGCCTTTTTAGCTTATTCCTCTTTCTTAGGTTTCAAAATAGTTCCAAATGTTCACCCAAACGACCTCATTGAAGAGAGGAATGAAGTGAGCATTTATAGACAAAATCAGTCCAACGGCTAGTTTATTCGGTCGACCTGATGCACTCTCGGTCGACTTGGTACAAACGGTCATAAATCTGTCCGTTGGAGAGTCAACATTTTCTGCGCAACGGCTAGTTTGTTCGGTCGACCGGGTACAGGGGTAGGTCGACCGAAAACATGGGTAGGTCGACCGGGTACAGGGGTAGGTCGACCGACCACACTGGCCTGGGAGAAGTTCTGTGCAGATTTTGTAAAAAGTGATTTTTAGAAACATGAACTCCAGGCCATTATCTTTTATGCATACTAAAAGAATTCTAAAAATGAGATTGTATGCATTCCAAGAACCTTGATGATTAACTTGATTTTTTTCAAAATCATGCATGAAAAAATAGATTTTCGAAAGAGTATTTTAAGTTCTAAGACATGTAGGATGAGGTCTTTGAAAATCAATTGAATATGTAAGTCTAATGATTCATAAATCAATGTCTAAAATACAATGAATGAGTGTGTGATCAGATGAAGGTGAAAGTGATAGTGCATCCATCAAATTAGCAACAAAGATAGGTCCTAACAATCTCCCCCTTTGCAATTTGATGGAAACTAAGATGATCACAACACTTCTAAGACTCCAGCTCTTCTGAACTGAATTGTTCTTAAAACAGTCTCTCCCCCTTCGTTAGAGCTCTCCCTTTGTTCTAAGCTTATTCCTTTAGGCTCTCTTACTTTCAAGTCGCATTTAAGCGTGTCTCCCTCTTTGATCCTGATCTCCCCCTTAGTTTGATCTTCTCTTACTCTTTTGAGTTCTCTTCCCCTTTGTCATCGAATTGCAAAGGAACATTTATACATTAGAAAACAAATACCTTTTAGCAGCACCTGTTACCAAATTAAATTGAAAATGGAATGCAGAACAGGTTCTCTTGTATAGAGGTTGTCTATGCTGTTGTGAATGATGCTAAGACAGAAGATATTAATAGAAAGAAAATATAGTTCAAAGCATCATAAACATTCATCAATATAATAGGAAGATATGTAATGAATAATTTGAATATGTAAATATTCCACTATTTACTTGACCAATACAAAAATCAAAATGATGGTCAGTAATCAAGTCAAAATATCAGTCAGTTGATAGACAAATATTTAAAAGAGTCAAAAAGTCTATCACTACCCCCCACAAAAAGGAAAAACCTTCCTAAGATCTAAGATGAATCTGTAGGAGGTGAGGGCACTGCATCATCATGACGCTTGCAACTGCTGGAGATGTTCGAGAGGTATTTCAAAGTTTTCTTCATCATCCCTGATACCTCTTGCCTAAATTCCTGATAGTCTGTACGTATAGTAGAAACAATATGCTCTAACGATGTCATACGGTCCTCCAGACTGCGTTGCTGAGGGGGCTCTGGATAGGGAGGCTGACCTGCTACTGGATCTACAGGCTCTATCTCTGCAGCCTCTAACTCGTCATCTCCTTCAGCAACAGGATTCCTTTGCTAGGGAGGTGGAAGCTTCATCAAGAGAATGTTTGATTTGTTGAAAATAGTGGATGTCACTGGTCTCTCAGAAGCTGGAGGAATCACTCCATATGATCTAGCGAGCTGGGTAATAAGAAACCCAAATGGAGCTGCACAAGGCTATGACCTAGTAATAACTCGAAGAATGTGGTGCATAATAACCTAAGGTAAGCATACCCGATCTCCAGATATAACTTTGGACAGCAGATTAGCCATGTAGGAAGTAACTTCAGTCCTATTCCCTTTCCTTGGATAAATGGAATGAGTGAAAATGGTATGTATGATGCGAAGGGAAGGAACCATGAGAGAAGCTTGAAGACAATTTTTGGCTGTCCAAACTTCGGATTTTCCACAAAGAGCTTGAGTCACAGCTTCTTTTTCATCAAGAGGTAGAACTTCAGAAATTATCTTTGGTCCATTTCACCTAGGAACCCCCAAGATGGATGCAATCTTCTCTGTAGTAACCACCTCTTCCCCATGCTCGAATCTGATAGTAAATGAATTGTTGGTGGAGGCACAGATAGACTCATATAGGCCATGAACTAAGGATGGAAAAGCATTTCCACTCCAATTTAGAATACTAGCCCAACCAATGGCTTCTAAGATAGCAGGGACGTCATAATCCACTAGATCTTCTACTACACATTTCTTCTCCACAATGATCCCTTTGTTACGGAAGGATTTGACAACAGAAGATGGAGAAGGGATGGGTTTGAATTTGACCTCACGAGGAGGGGAAGCTTCGGGAGAGGATGGAGGAGATCTATGAGAAGATGAAGCTTGGCCTGTTTTTGACTTTTTATTTGGCTGCCTCCAGGTTTGCTTGGTTCTTGCCATGACTGAGTAGCTGAATAAGTACACTGACTGTCCTCAAGTGCTAGGCTGAAATGTAGAAGAAGGTAATCACTGGGCACTAAGATATCAGCTGGGAAAGAGAGGGACAGTACACACACTAATTCAGCTGTCAGTTAACAGTGAGATGGAGCATTTGGAATGGCTTGAATTGCTCCTATGATAGAATGGAATTAGGTGCACAATGTTCCCACTTGAAATCAGCGAAGACAGATACTAAAAAGGATGAATCAGTGGTTCTGGCATTCTGTCAAACACTTGGAGTGCAGGTTCTATGACAAAACACTCCACAAATATAGCTGCCTGAAACTGTGTACAGATTGCTACAAACACTCCTCAATGGAGATTGAAAACACTACTTCAACCAATTGATCAGCCAAACATATCAGAAATTGGAGCCAACGAAAGATCTGTCAAACTACACACAGAACACAGTCGGTTGGATAGTAATGCACGGCTTGGACTACTTGGCCGGTTGAAGGTTCAGTGATGATCCCTGGAAATGCTAGCAAAAAGAAACATGGAAGAATGACTTCAGCTGACAGAAGAAAACCGTGGTCCACCCACTGATCAGATCCCCACAATGACCATAAACCGAGTTCTGGGAAGCATACTCGGCACACAGACACAGTAATGTGAAATCTGATGGCTTGAACTAGAAAAAGGCCTCAGAAAGAACTACTGGTGAGGTTAGCAAACTCCTAAGTCGAGCTGAGATCGAGTTTACAAGCTGCCTTGGAGATGAGTGACAGTGATGAATGGCTGCAGGGCTACCAGAGGACGAGCTGATCTCAACTAAGAATGTTGATGAACGAATCACTTTAGCTGAAACAAGGTTGAGGAGGAAGCACGTTGGCCGAACCAGGTTAAGGAGGAAGAAATCCAGTTAAGGAAGCAGATTGCAAGATGAATAAAGTCCAAGGGTGTCGACCTGCTCAACAGGAGTAATTCTGTTTTGAAACAGAAACAGTGCCTAGAGCAACTATTTTAAGTTGCTGTGTACGTGTTTTCGATCGACCGATCAAACCAAGAGGTCGACCGCGTCAACAGGGAAAACAGAATATCTGTTCAGATTCAAGGAAAAATTTTCCAACTCAAGAAAAACTCTCTGAACATATGATTTCCTTATCCCAGCTATCCTACAAGATCAATCTAATTAGGAAAAGAGATTTTACAATATAATTCTAAATAATTCCATATGAAAGATTGAAGAACTTGTAAGTCCAATATAAATCATTTTTCAAAAGAATTTAATTTGACAAATGTGAAATAATTATGAATCCATTCAAATAAAAATAAAATTGAAAAACAAATCAATTGATTGAGAAGATGTATCACGAAAGTCCAAGCCCGCCCAATCCAGGCCCGCAAAGAGATGTACCATATCCGACAAAATCTGCAATTATCAGTTGGATACAGAAGATTATTGACAAATTCGCTGGATGTTGTTGACAAATGAGAAAAATATAGGGACAATCCGCATTTAATTTCAAAGGCTTTGCTGAGTAGCTTTTGAAAATCTGCATTCAGCGGATTTTCAATCCTGAAAAGCAAGATTTGAAGAATTGAGGCTTTGTCTGGTTCGAAATCCAACTCTATTAGAGCAGACTTAGCTTTATCTAATTTGTATCAACACTTCTTCTTGTCATCTGCAATCTTATTCCTCAAGGTTTCAATGGCTTACCAATTTCCTTTTAGTACTTCTTCTGATCAGGAGATGAGGTATTCTTTACCTCAATCCCAAACTTTTTCTGTATCTGTTTTAGGTTCCATGATACCAAGGCGACAAGAGAGAGCTTTGGCTAATAAAACGGATGAAGATGCCATTTATGAGCTTGTGAGTCTCGGAACTCATTATTCATTATCCATTGTCTCATTTTTCGATCGGTTGCGGTCAAGAACTCGCACGACAGAAAAGTTTATTGAGGAGGTCAATGTACTGCAACGGCTTCTTCTCGAGTCTAATAGAAAAATAGTAGAGTTGAAGTAAGAGAATAAGGATTTAAGATCCTTGCTTACCTCTTCAATTCGATTGCCTAATCCTTTAGACAAGGATTGTATGATAATCTATGAAAGGCAAAAGCATTTGAATGATGAGGCTAGAAGTCTCAAGTTTTTGTAAGCCATTGAGAAAAATATTCAATAAATATTCATGGCATGCATCATATTGATTTCTCTTCTAATCATGCATAGTCCATCTTCTGACAAAAATCTGCCAACTGAACATGTGTGCTTGTGAATTTTAGAACAATAATACCCTTCTGCACATGATCTCTAAGAAAATGATATCTAATTTCAATATGCTTAGTTCTAGAGAGTTGGACAGGATTTTTGGAAATATTGATAGCACTGGTGTTATCACAATACAAATTCATGCTACCTTTTAAATTCAAAAATGTATTTTCAATAAGTAAAACTTAAACAAATGATACCTGAACAAAAAGACAATACTAAGAAGGACAGAAGGAACTAGACTTAAGACCAACAATATATATAACTTATGGGAAAGGGTTGGTCTAATCTAATTAAAAGGTCTTAGTATTAGTCTAAAAGTTTAACCTGAGGTATCCATCTAAGGTCTTGAGCTTTGGAGTCTATGTAAGAGATCCCACCAACCAGAGGAGATAAAAATTGATTTCTTTTATTCTTGTCATCAAATCTTTGAAGTTTGATAATTTCATAATTGGATTGATGCTTAGTCTTTGGTGGTTGAGGTATCTTTTTATTATTCTCATTTCTTTTAGCTTTTCCTTTCTCTTTTTGTCTTTTGAATTTTAATTTTAATCTTTCAACCTTTTTCAAAAGTTCTTTTATTTCCAAGGTCAGAGGAGGTAGAGTGAGAGGTTTCTTATTGATAGATTTATTTTGACTATTTTTTACTTGTTTAGTCTTTTTAAAATCTATCTTAGGAAACTCTTGTTGAGATGTTTTAATTTGTTGAAACTTTCTAGAGTCTTCCTTAACCTTCATAGAATTAGATTTTCCATTTTTAAGTTCATAGATGGGTTTAGACAAATGACTTTTTCTTAATTTGCACTCAAATTTGAAATGCCCTTCATTACCACAATAATGACATTTTGTTTTGGGCAATGGAGAGTGAGTGCATGAGGACGCACCTTTCACAAATGTGTTGGTGAAATTTGGGTCATGTGTAATATACTTATTGAATCCAAGACCCGTCCTATCTCCTTGTGATTTACCCATTTTAAATAATTTTTCAAATTTTTCTTCTCCATGAGTAAAAGAATACTCATATTTTTCTTTATACCATATTAGATGGGTGACTTCCTTTTTTAAATTAGTGATTACCTATTTTAGAGTATCAGCTTCTTTCTTATGATTTCTTATGTGTTCACTGGCAATTTGAAATTTAGAGTTGGTTTCTTTAAGATCATTGGTTAAGATATTAATTTCACCTGTTAAGGTTTTAACATTGTCTTTTAAAACTTTATTCTTTGCTTCTTGTTTTCTTATGATATTAATTAACTTGCAACTCTCATCATAGAGTCTATTATATAATTCTTGAAGATTTTCATCATTATCTGAGCCATCATATTCAGATTCTGGTTCTTCTTCAAATTCTTCAATATCAGAATTTTTATATTCATCCTCAGATTTCTCAACTGATGGATCACATAAACTTCAAGCCATTAAAATAGTGTAATTTTCGGTTTCATCTCGATGTGATTCATATGATTCTGACCCTGATTCAGATGAGTCATCCCATGTTGCCATAAGTGTCTTTTTCTTTCTTTCCATTGGACACTCAGAAGATATATGTCCAAGTTTTTTACAGTTATAGCATATGACTTTTCTTTCTTGACTCTTAGATGAAGAAATGCTTTTGTTTTTATTTTTATTAAAGACTTTAAGATTTGAATTCTTTTTCTTAAAATGTCTTATAAATTTTTTAGTGAGGAGCAATATCTTCATTATCACTTTCTTCATCATTATCTGATTCTCCTTTAGATTGAGTTGATTGAGAGGTTTTTAAAGCAATTGATTTCTTATCTTTGGATTTATTAGAAGCATTATTTAACTTCAACTCAAAAGTTCTAATATTACCAGATAATTCTTCAACTTTCATAGTTTATGGGTCATTGTATTCTTCTATAGAGGTCACTTTGGGGTGAAATCTATCAGGAAGGGATCTAAGGATTTCGCTACAAATTTTGCCTTCAGGAATTTGTTCACCAAGTGACCACATCTCATTCACAATTACCATTAGCTTAGTTCGAAATTCATCGAACATTTCATCTTCCCTCATTCTTAAAGATTCGAATTGAGAAGTCAACATTTGGAGCTTGGCTCTTTTGACAATGGTTGTTCCTTCATAATTTGTTTCCAGAAGATCCAAAGCTTGTTTAGCTGTAGTACATGTCATAATCTTTTTGTACTCTTCAGCATTCATGGCACAAGTTATGGCATTCAATGCCTTTGCATTGTTGTCTCTCAGTGCCTTATGATCAGCTGTCCATTTTGCCTTTGCAAGAGGCTGGACAGTGCCATCTGTATCTGCGACTGTAGGAGGAGTCCATCCATCCTCTACAGAATCCCACACATCTCCGTTAAGAGATTTGATGAAGACGGTCATTCGAGCTTTCCAAAAGGCATAGTTTGTACCATCAAACAATGGAGGTCTGTTTATAGCACTACCTTCTGGATTAGACATTGGCACTAGTAAAAAGAAGTAGATCTACTCCGGATTGTTAAACCTTTAGGGAGTAACCAGCTCTGATACCAATTGAAAAGTCCACGGATCCAACCCTAGAGGGGGGTGAATAGGGTAAGCTACAATTAGTGACCAACTATGACCAATTTTAACTTCTTTCAAATAACTAGTCACATGTGATGATTAATCAAACAAAATGCGGAAGCTTAAACATACACAATCACTACAATGCAATCACCACAACACAAGATTTATAGTGGTTCGGCCTCAATGCCTACATCCACCACCGGCTTATGATCCAACACCCCACCAGATTTTCACTATTTATGCTTTTTCAATAGGCTAAGCAATAACCTTTATAATATGCTTTCCAAGGCTAAGCAATAACCTTACAATATTATTTTTCAAGGCTTAACAACAACCTATACAGTATGCTTTTTCTTAGGCTAAGCAATAACCTCTACACTATGCTTTTCTTAGGCGCTAAGCAATAACCTCTACACTATGCTTTTCTTAGACTAAGCAATAACCTCTACAATCAATAGATTTTTCTTTCTCAATGAAGTTTCTAAACACTAGAAGAGAAACAATTATAGCTCAGTACATTTGCCTCTTACTTAGGCTGATATAAAGATTAAAATCAATTTTCAATCATACACTAACAATTAAATAAGATGAGTGTTCAAGGTGTATGAAAGTATACTTCAATCAATTTCTAAAATGAAGCTCTTAAATGATTGCTTGATGCATTTGAAAATTTAAGCTCATAAATTAATGATTGAAGAGATGAACTAATCACATGGAGTAATTGAAACAACTTGGAGAGACATCCCTATTTAAACACAAGTTGTATGAAGGTTTAAATACTAAACACACATGTGATTTGGATATGAGTGTTTTACAAAATAATTCAATATGGTAACGTGATTTGATAATTGTGAAACACCTCAAAAAAGGCTAGAAATCATGCCAAACTAATATTACAAAAGTTTGATCATGCATGGATTTCAAAAGAATAGAAATCAATTTTAACTTAGAAGCATATACCTTTGAATCTCAAGGATTTTGATTTCCTTTTGCTCTCTAGACTTCTTAGCTTATTCCTCTTTCTTAGGCTTCAAAATAGTTCCAAATGTTCACCCAAATGACCTTATTGAAGAGAGGAATGAAGTGAGCATTTATAGAAAAAATCAGTCCAACGGCTAGTTTATTCGGTCGACCTGATGCACTCTCGGTCGACCTGGTACAAACGGTCATAAATCTGTCCGTTGGAGAGTCAGCATTTTCTGCGCAACGGCTAGTTTGTTCGGTCGACCGGGTACAGGGGTAGGTCGACCGACCACACTGGCCTGGGAGAAGTTCTGTCGAGATTTTGCAAAAAGTGATTTTTGAAAACATGAACTCCAGGCCATTATCTTTTATGCATACTAAAAGAATTCTAAAAATGAAATTGTATGCATTCTAAGAACCTTGATGATTAACTTGATTTTTTCAAAATCATGCATGAAAAAATAGATTTTCGAAAGAGTATTTTAAGTTCTAAAACATGCAGGATAAGGTATTTGAAAATCAATTGAATATGTAAGTCTAATGATTCATAAATCAATGTCTAAAATACAATGAATGACTGTGTGATCAGACGAAGGTGAAAGTGATAGTGCATCCATCAAATTAGCAACAAAGATAGGTCCTAACAATTTCCGCAGTCATTTGCAATGTGTCCATAGCTTTGACACTCATTGCATCGAATCCCTTTAAAAGATTTCTTCTTTTCATAATTTTTAGGCATCCTCACATTGGTTTTCTGCCCCTTCATAAAAAGCTTGAATTGCTTCATGAATTGTACAGCAACTTGGGGATCAATTTCCTCGGAATTTGAATCTATATCACTTGCAGCTTTCTTGTATGATTCTTTGGACGCTTTCTTGTATGATTCCTTGAACGCTTTCAAAGCAATACCTTGAGATTGTGTCTTCCCATTAGACCTAAGGCTTGCTTCAAAAGTTTGTAGGTTACCAACCAACTCATCAACTTTGAGCGTATTCAGATTTTTATTTTCCTCTATGGCCACAATCTTTCCATCAAACCTTTCTAGAAGAGACCTCAAAACTTTTTTTAATAATTCTATTTTCAGGAATTGGTTCCCCCAAGGTAAAGGTATCATTGACAATTGCATTCAGCTTACCATCAAATTCATTGAAAGACTCATCTTCTTCCATTTTTATGGCTTCAAAGGCTGTATACAACTTCTGAAGTTTCGACTGTTTGACAGTGTCAGTCCCTTCCTGCACAGTCTGCAGGATATCCCAAGCTTTTTTTGTAGTAGTGCATGTAGAGATTCTTCAAAACTCAAACACATTAACTCCATTATAAATAGCATTCAAAGCCCTAGAGTTACAAGTGGCAGTTAACTCTTCTTTCTCAGTCCACTTATCTTTAAGTTTGTGACAAGTTACCCCATCAGTAGTAATAGGGGGCAAGGAATAGCCATTCACAACAGATTTTTAAATTTTTAGATCTATGGCTTTCAAGAATGCAACTATCCTGACTCTTCAATAAGCATAATTGCTACCATCCAACAGAGGAGGCTTATTGGTTGAAGTGCCTTCGCGGTAGATATCCATTCTAGCGATATTTGGATCAATACAATAAAATAGTGCAACCCACTCCGATACCAATTGAAGGTTTATTAGGACCCACTAGAATAGATGCTAGTCTAATTAATCAAATTAATGCAGCAGATGTAACCAATCAAACCATATAGAACTAACAAATAAATCTACCAAGCAATCACAACTAGAATACAGACACAAATTTAACGCGGAAATCCTTTCCTTGGAGAAAAACCACGATCTAGAAATCAAGATTTCACAAACAGTTACAATATATACTCACAAGCTCCTTTACCTCACTCTGTACATCGACCTAAAGACCGTAGTTGTTCTTGCCAGAATCTACTAACACGACTTCCATCGTGCACCGTTCTCCTTACTTGATCTCCTCGCACCTTGTCCACGAAGATGATCGATCTTCTACAAGAGAGTAGAAGCAACTAAAACCTTCATGAGCAACCCTTCAAAACAATCTTTCAATGGCTCTAGAGAAACAAGGAAATCTCTCTTAGGGTATTTTTACCTCAGATCAAGAGAGAGAATTAACTTCTTATGTGTATCTTTGGGTTGAGAGAATCACCCTATTTATAGCCCCAAAACCATGCTTAAGACTCCTAATAATAATCCAATCAAGAAAGAAGCCCCTTTGCAAACTCTTAAAACAAAGTCTGGAACAAACCATAACTAGTACTCCTGTGCCATTCTTGCTATAGCGAGACACCTCACGTCATTTCTATGTTGTTGCTCTTTAGAAATGATTCCAAGCACAATTGAAAGAAGGCTTCTCTATCTAGAGAAAAGTCGATCCTAGTTGACAGCTCAAAGGAGATGCTAAGCACCCTAGCTGCTCGAGTTCAAAGTGATCTCCTCTTCACCCGATCCTTAATTCTCTAAGAGGAATCTTAATCTGCCTCCAAAGGTGGTTATGGCAGTATGGTTGTAGAGCCAGTCATCCTTTCTTTCTTCTTTAGTTTGTTCTCTATTTGATGTAAGTCTCATGTCTTTTTAGTTTTTGGCTTGCCTGTTAAGTAGTTTTTTGTGTTTTTGGGGGCTTATGTCCAGCCCTTGTATCTTTCTTTTCTTCCTTTTAATACAATAATTTACCTTTTAAGCAAAAAAAAAATCACTACGTGTTATCAACAAACAAAAGCCCTTAATGTCTGTACAAGCCAAAGTTAGAGTGGCTAGGACTTTTACATTCAAAGATTTCTAGACCATCCACTTTACATTTATCATGCAAATTAAACTATGGCCCAAGTGTAAAGAACGTTGCATTGAGATAATCTACATACTAGAATACATTAACTTCAAATAAATATTTTTAAATTATAGAATTTTATTTTATTTGTTTATTATTACAAAGTTGTGAAAGATGATTATATTTCAGGGACAACTACTGAATGGACAAGAGATAGCAGTGAAAAGACTTTCTAAAACTTCGACACAGGGAATAAAAGAGTTCAAAAATGAGGTTACATTGATTGGCAAACTTCAACACCGAAATCTTGTTTGACTTTTGGGTTATGGCATTAGTGCACAAGAGAAGATATTGATCTATGAATACATGAGAAACAAAAGCTTGGACTCCATTATTTTCGGTAAATCTTATCACCCACTTGCTTTTTTGTTGTCTGGCATGAAATAATAAGAGACTATAACCTTATGCATCAACTGAAAGCACTTCGTAGCACTCATTATTACTTTTTTTTCCTTAGTTGCATAAGCTTATGTTTCCACTCTCCAATTAATCAGCCACAACTTAAAGGATTGGTAGTTTAATTGCATGATGTTTCAATTATCCATGTTTGAGAAATGAACATTTTTTATAGGTATTTAGTAGTTTTTTCTTACCTTGCATAACTAGTGTGTTAAATGACTAGGTGATCCTATTTTTAGACTATGTGAAAAGCTTAAAGGCATGATTGAGATGGATAGGCATATCTTGTGTGTAAATCATAATGTAAAAAACATTATAATATAGATTAGTGCACTTATAGATCAGGTTACAATTTGTATACAATAGCACACATTATTACACAATCAATGCCTACAAAATAATTTTATATGAATAAATATGCAATTATAACCATATAATGAGATTGAAATGTGCCACAGATGAAAAAAGGAGCGCAATGTTGAATTGGAGGAAACGTTTTAGCATCATTGTGGGGATAGCTCGAGGGATTTTATATCTGCATGAAGATTCTAGATTTAGGATTATTCATCGAGATCTCAAAGTTAGCAACATTCTTTTAGATGATGATTTGGATCCCAAAATTTCAGATTTTGGTATGGCAAGAATATTTGGACAAAACCAAGCTCAGGCAAATACAAATCGAGTAGTTGGAACTTAGTAAGTAACATACACAAATGTATACTTGCAATAAATTACTCATAAATGAACTGTACATTGATTACAAGCAAAGGTTAAAATACATTCCATCGCTTTAAATGCTTATTGTAAATACTATTATGCAGTGGTTATATGTCACCTGAATATGCCATGGATGGGCATTTCTCAGTAAAATCAGATGCCTTTAGCTTCGGGGTCATACTGTTGGAGATTATCAGTGGAAAAAGGAATGGCTATTATTGTGATTGTTGCTCGATGAATTTGATAGGACATGTAAGTATTTAAACTTCTTTCCTTTCTAAGGTAGAAATCCAAAGGAAATGCTATCCATTCTACTGAAGTGTTAATTGGTTGTTATTTAATTAAGATATAAAAAAGTGAAAACATATTACACTCACAAGATAATTTTTAAATCTTACAGGTATGGGAGAAATGGAAAGAAGATAAAGCTATGGAGGTAGTAGATTCATCAACGAATGATATTTCTTCTTTTAGAACTGAAGTTTTGAGATGCATTCAAATAGGACTATTGTGTGTACAAGAAAAAGCCAAAGACAGGCCCAACATGTCTTCTGTTGTTCTTATGCTCGGGAATGAAACAATGATGCTTTCACCGAGGAAACCTGCATTTTGTTTTGGGAAAGAAAATTGTTCAGATCATCAAATAGTTTGTGGCTCAATAAATGAGGTCACAATGACAAAGATGGAAGCTCGATAATGAATGTTTGCATGTGAAATATATAAAACCATTCGATCAAATGCTACAACCACTTGTAAGCAAAATTTTACTATATCCAAATTGAGTGACTTTGAGATGAATCAGTTTCAGATGGTTATTCTAATGGGTAATATTAGAGACACGTATTTTGTCTGCAATGGGTCTCTTGTTTTATTGAGCCTATTTCCTTCTTTCTTAACATGAGTTTCTAGGGAATTTGAAGTGAAGATTGAAGAGAGTCAGAAAGTTGTGAACCCCTAGATAGGGTTAATGAGTTTTCATTAGTACAAATGGAAAATTATACATGCTTGCAATTTTTTTGCAGATCAAGTCAAATAGGTCTATCCACCCAAGTTGAACTTAATTGAAATACTACATATTTGTGTTTGGTTCACCTAAAACAACCTACCATTAATGTAACCATGTGAACTGTGCGGTTCAACCATTGAACCTATTGAACGAGAAATTGGGCAATAAGTAAAGTCAAACAAAGAAACGAAATTTAAAAATGGAAAACCCTTGTTCAAAATCAATCCATTCCTTTTTTGCATAAGATTTTTACACTTTCTAAATATATTAATAAGATTTTTATTTTTACATTTATTTATTTTATACTTGGAACCTCGTCCTAATGCCATGGTTCTCCCTAATGATTTAACAATTGGACCAGATTTGAACGTTGTTCAATAGCCATTCCAGGTCCAAAAATATTTTACATAAGTTATACAAAGTGCATGAATCGGAGATCAAAGAGTTACAGAGTTGGGCTTCTCGTCCTACGGAAGTAGGCTTCTTTCCCTAGGTTGGGACGTCCCATGCTTGGGACCAAAAAGAAAAGTGTGTGCTTGAGTTGTGGGCTTGGCATGTGGGCTTGAGTTATTCTAATAATTATTGTTGCAAGAAACTTTTCCTTAAGAAATTGTAAAGAAGTTCCTCTTTTGCATTTATCTTTAGTGACCAACTAATTTCTATTAGTAGAGGGGTGCTATACAGAGCCCACCTAGAGGCATGATAAACAATGAAGGCACTGTAATATTGGAAAGGTTTGGGCTTAGATAGGGGGAAGTTGAGATCATCTTCAGCTAATAAAATGATCCTAGCCAATTTTAAGTCTGTAAGGTTTAATTTCTAAACATTGTTTACTGCTGTGATGAAGTCTAACATGAATGTTTAGAACAGTGCGAAATTAGCATAAGTTCTACTTCTAAGTGGTTCCAAACAGATTGGGTTGATTAAAGGTTAGCCCCAAGTAATAAAACTAAGAAAGGGGCAATCGAAATGTGGGTTAATTGGTTATCCGGAGAATTCCACTACAATGCATGATGCATATCCCTAGGGTCTTCCATGCTCTGCCCAAATAGTGTTCTCATGAATGTGAAGTTTTCTCATCTCGATTTCCATGCATGTAGGGCCCATGTAGACCCATGTTTTAATGATCAAAAGGGATCATAGATGAGCACCATCTTTGATCTTTTGTTAGAAATGAGTTCCATCTTAGATGGGAGGGGTCTGAAATTGATCCTGATTGGATTATTCCTTTTATAGAAAAATAAACTCCTGGGAAAATGAAAAAGCTGATTTTCCGGACTTGCATCTTATTTGTGATCCTTTCTTATAATTCAGCTGACTTTTCTCAGCTAAAACTGATTTCAGAGCTGGAAGAAGATTTTCCTTATCTGTGAAGCAACCTTGCAACCTTTAACATTTTGTTTGCATGCCACTAATCAATGCAATCATAATCACTAATTAGTCAGCAAAAAATATGTTGATGTTTTAAATGATCAAAGTGCTTTAAAAGATTGTCAGCACAACTATGGTCTGGTGGTATTGGCACCTTAGTATCACTTAGATAGCTAGAACTCAATCCCTGCATCTCTCCGGCTTAAATTATCACTCCAGTCCATAGCACAACTTCACCAAAAAGAAACATGCTTTAAACATATTGCACCTGCTTGTTTGCATGAATTGAATACATATAAATTTATGATGAAAAGAAAAATGGTTCCAATGAAAAGGGGGGTGAGGCCAAGGGATTACAAGTAGAGATTACTAAAGGATCTTCACTTTCCCTTGATTTGAATTAAGAAAAATATATTTTAATACTTAATATAGAGTGTTAGTATAAACACTTTCTTAAGGTCATGGGAAATGATCCATTACCTGCAATTAACGTAAACACCTCTAGGGCCCAATAGTCCCTCCTAAGACAATTTTAGCTAGATGATTATAGGGCAAATCGCAGTTTTTAGAGGGCCCAAATATCACCATGAATTCAGATCAGAGGCTTTGAAATTCTGAATAGTGTGATTTTGGGTTACCCTTCCACTCCTTGGACCTCCCTCATATCAACAGTTTGATGAGATCACAGGAGGACCCAAATTGCCACGGAATACACTACAATGGCAGAGCCCAAGTAATTTTAAGTAACTCATTAGCACAACTCGCCTGGATTTACCAACAACCATTTTAGTGATAAACTTATAAGTTATACTCAAATCACTGAAATCACCACCATCGATTGACTACATCTTGAACACCGTATTAACTTCCTTCACTTCTCTCTTTCTTTTTCATGGAGAAAGAGTGCGTAAAATCCAGTGATCAATCTAATGGCCCACTAAAGTTTCCCTTTACAGAGAATAGTATGTATGTTGGGCAGCTTGGATTTTGGAAAGGTTCTCCCACCCATGTATTTTGAAAGAGAGACTCACTGCCCTGGGAAATCAGTCTCATTCTGTACCTAACCATCTCAAAGCTTAGTGCATGATATTTAGTGTTAATAGAGACACTTTTCATTTTTTCCCTTTTTTTTCCCTCAAACACTCTATATCCTTCATTGAAGCAAACCATGCTTCCACACACACCCCCAAAATGTTATGTTGCTTGAGCGTTGCACCTATCTTGCGGGGCATGAATGAAGATGATAGGATAATCAGATGGGACCCAAATTTGGTAAGTGGATAGATTCTACCTGGATATTAAAAACCCCCAATCCCAGATCCACATGGGTCCTCAAGTGGGACCCATGACCCGGTGCATACAGAGCCCCTGTGCGCAAGTCTCGCACTAGACAAGTCATATATATATATATATATATAGGGAGATGCTCCTATGAGAGCATCTCTCATAATAAGGTGCTCTCCAAGGACCATCTTCCTATATATATATATATATGAAAAAATGACTTTTGAATAAATAAAAAAAAAAACTCAGATTCATAGAAAATTGTATAGGAAGTTGTTATTTTGCCTTTCTATATCATGCTTTTAAATTGGACTCTCTGGTACATCCATTGGACATTTTATTTATTTGTTTTAGTTATATGCCTAGATCAAAAGATTCTCTTGGGTTGGGTTTGCCAATTTGGCCACTACAAACTTAGTATCTAAAAATGTATACATCCTCTCCCATTGTACTATCTTTGAAATAATCTATCAAATTTAGCTATCAAAGGGTCATGATTGCATGTTCCATCAGGAAATTTAAGGATGGGGCCACAAACCAATCATAACATAAACATGAGAGAGAGAGAGAGAGAGAGAGAGAGAGAGAACCACAGAAATTATGTCTAATTATATGCTTTTGGGTGTAATAGGGCTTCATTGCAGCTGTGATCGAGTGGAGGATCCACTGAGCAATGTCTCCCTACTCCTTCTAGAGAAAGAGAATGATTGGTTCGCATGCAAGGTCTCTGCTTAAGCTGTTTCTATCTCACCAACCACCAAAATTAGATTTTTGTGAATTGCATCTGATTCTTTTGAGTTTCTGGACTAAAATAGGAACATTTGAATTTCTAACATAACATCCCTTGCATCATGCTCAATCAATATAGGATGGTATGGTTGGGCCAACCTGATGGTCGTCGTCGTCGTCATCATCGTGGGAAGAGCATTTGGGTCCCATCTTTGGTATCTAAGCAGTTCATCAGATGGACCCGGCCCATTAGGATAGGGCATGCCCTTGTTTCCCTGCCTAATCATTCCTGTTGTTCATTGCCGCCAATGGCACACCTTTAATAAGAAAAACTTTAAATGGTCAGGATGAATTTCATACTCCCAAGTGTATAGGCTGTTAAGCGGAACAAGTGCATAGACAAATGATCATAATCTGTCATCAGGGCTCCACCGGCTTCTAAATTTGATACGTGTGCCCACCTCCACCTCCAACTTTTTTTTTTTTTTGGAATGCCCACCTCCACTTGATTCAACCCATTCAGCCATCAAATACCAACCCTTATATATAGTCAAAGCCCAAATTTCTCTTAGCTGTTTAAAAAAAAAAAATACTCAAATTTCTCTCTAATTGGAGGTGTTCAAAAGCATGATTAATCTAACAGTACAAATCACTCTAATCGGAGTGAAATTTGAATAAATATCCATGGAATGTGGGCATCTTATGTGAATGGATTGGACCAAGCACAGCTTGAAAACCACATTTCTTAGATGTACGAGCCTCGAGAACAGGTCGTGTCCAAGTAAGGCCATTGGAAGCCTAAGTACTCCTCGAAAGAAAAACGGAGCCATTGGTTTCATATGTTGCTAAAAAAAATCTGGTTGCGTGAATCTGATGACTTGATTGATTATTGGTAGCCTGACTATGGGCCCTTTTTTCATGGAAATCGAATTCTTAGGAATTGATGCTAAAATGAGCTCCAAATAAAAATATTAAAGAGGTGAGGGCTCAAGAATATAAAACCAAACCAAACCAAACCAAACCAAAACAAGCATTTTCCCACTAGGTGGGGTCGGCTATATAGATTTGATGACGCCAATCAAATCTGTTTAGGGTCATGTCCTCCGTTAGATCCATGTAGGCAAAATCATGTTTAATAGTTTCTTTCCAACTTGTCTTGGGTCTCCCTCTCCCCGCAAACTCCATGCTTTCACACCTTTTAACAGGTGCCTCTGTTGGACGCCTTCTAACATGGCCAAACCATCTCAGTCGATTTTCTCTCATTTTATCTCCAATCGGTACTATTCCTACTATGCCCCTAATCTCTTCATTCTTAATCCTATCTCTCCTTGTGATCCCGCACATCCATCTTAGCATTCTCATCTCCACAACTTCCATCTTCTTGACATGATTATGCTTTACTGTCCAACACTCTGATCCATATAACAACGTTATAAAGTGAAAATGTGGATGGGGCCTTGACCTCGTAGAATTTGAATTACTATGGTGATGCTAGCTAAGCATTAACTCTAGTCTCTCATTGCATTCATTTTTCATTATAAGGTAAATTATTTGATAGTAACTTTTTTATCTTCACCTCTGTTTTATAAACTTCGTACAATCGTTAGAGATAAATTACATGAAACAAATCGGTTCTACATGAAAATAAAATCAAAAGCAGAAAAGATGAAGCAGTATTAAATAAGTGATCATTTTAGGAGTAACTTGTTATATGAAAAGAACTATACCCAAAATTTCTACTATTAATCCAGCCCTCTTCATTGTTTTTTTTTTTTTTTTTGGCAAGTTAAGTTCCCGCTAGGGGTTTATTGCTAACGAGGGAAATCTACCACCACAGCCGTCATTTTTTGTGGGGCTCTGGTAGCTTCTAAACCACCGACTCCCATTTAATATTTCAGAATGAATACCACTTCTTTGCATCCAAAGCCTCTTTTATCCGAAAGCCTGAACACCACCAAGTCGTCACCTGAAACCTCTACTAAAATTCGAAGCGGACACCTCTATATTGCAATGGGTAGCCTCTACCATCGAAAGATATAAGTGATGGTGAAACATATAAGTGATGGTAAAGTAACTTTCGAGAGAGTTATGTCCCAACTAAAGGTGACAGAGACCCTTGTTACAACATAAAAGTGTGATCGATGATTGTTTCCTTCCAGTAGGTGCATTACCAAGCAATCGCTGTCTATTCAAATGAATGGCCCATGAGGATATAAACAGTTTTCGTAGGAGTTTTATATCTCATGGGTGGAACCCACAATCTATAAATCTTCAAAATTTCAAACCGTGATGTGGACCCACCTTGGGTGACTCATGCATTATGTGAATAGATTGAAACTTTGGATTCAAGAAAAGTAGGCCCCATCATCATGTGAGAGATTAGACAGCAGACCCACACTCCACACATTATGTGATCTTTTTCTCCCGATCACCTGCAGAGAAAATAACACACAAGTTATAATAAAATGGCTGAAGTGTCGTTAAAGTAACTTTACAAAACCACGTGGAAATGCTTTGTCTGTAGAAAAAGTAGGAAGAAAGAGTTCTATTATTCATTCCATGCACCTGTGATATGTCTAAACTCTATACTATCATTTCTATCGTTGGTGGGGAGTCTATAGTCGCAATTCACAAAATTCTCTTCTAAAAAAAAAGGTCACAGAATTCTGAGCTCTCATTAAGTCTGCAGCGGGACTGATCTAAAATCCAAACAAATTGAAATTAGTAGTCGTCGTGATAATCAAGGGTTAAAATAGTGGTTGTCGTAATATATAGCAGCATAGCGCGCAGTGTGAGTTTTTTTTTTAAGTTGTCAAAAAGATTCAAAGATTGTATAGCAACCAATTTGGTGTCTTTTTTAGTGATTTAGAACCATATAAGAGTAGAAACAACTTTAGAAAAAAAAAAGTCATTGAAGATAACTAGCAGCGTAGCAGTGTGAATTTTTTTTAAGTTGTCAAAAAGATTCAAAGATTGTATAGCAACCAATTTGGTGTCTTTTTCAATAATTTAGAACCATATAAGAGTAGAGACAACTTTAGAAAAAAGTCATTGAAGAGAAGAAATAGAAAAAATAATGTTTTACATTAAAAATACTTCGCTCTATTAGGTTTTAGACGTAGCGAAGCTATTTTCAAAATAGCGGTCTTAACCGCTGTCGCCGATAATGCAGCGGCTGCTTAGCTATTTTAAATTATGGTCATCATCATCTTCAAAGCCTTGTTCCAATTGTGTTGGGTTTGCTAGATGAGTTTTGTTTCTCCGTCTCAGTCTATCTCTCCGTCTCAATCTATCATGGGGCAAATCTTCAGTTAGATTACTCTTCTTCTTTTCCAACGTGACTGCTACAAGACATGGTGGGGCACAGTGAGTGCTTGGCATAAAGGTAACCATGATCTACCGAATTAGTAATTGACTTTATCACAAGAGATCTTATTTGAAAATACGTTGAAATTGTTTGATAATGCTAACGGCAAGCCAATCGACCCTCCCATTTGCATATGAAAAAAATTATCCAACAATCACAGTCTCACTAGTGCAAGAGGGGTAGGCTATTGACAATAAACAGGCCTTGCATGAAGATGGTGAGAGAAGCATCGTATATGAGATGCAATGTGATCAAATTTATGAGATCATTATTTGATTCGCCGTAGGTCTTGTAGTCAAATTCCTAACTGATCCGGATATGCCAGTTTGGCAAATGACTAAGAAAAGTAAGTGAATAAGAGGAATCTAACGTATATCAAAACATTTGCTATGCTAGTTGTGCCTTAGTTGTTAACTTAGAGCTCCATAGTTGTAAAGATGCCAGTTGAGATAGTAACTTGGACAAGAGGAGTCCATGTCCTCATGCAAATAGTATTTGTTTTTAGCAACACCATTTTTCTTTGGAGGTGTATAAAAACAAGTTTCATACATACAAAATTTACACAATATTCAATGTTATTTAATCCGCATAAGAAATGCACACGTTCCCCCTCTCGGATCAGAATTTATTCATTTCTTGCCATTTTTTGTTATGTACTTCAGCGACATGCCATTCAAATATTTTAAAAAATACTTTTAAGTTCATGCCCATCACACAAGCCGTCTAGATTTGCCAAAGTCACCAATACGAGTAGCGGTTTCTTACTGTTTTAAGTTATGGACTTTTTATAACGGTTAAAATTCACCAAGGGCGAATAATATCACAACTCCCCACTTCTATTTTATGCAAGAAAAGCTCTCTCCCAGCCTTTTTCATTTAGCACGCGGGATCTATCTCATGTCAAGGGCTGGAATGAGTCTTATTTAACTAGTATATTGATTTTTTACCTATGGATGTGTCTTACTCTTAAATTCATAGTCATGCCAAACCACACATCTAACACATACAAAATAATCACAACTATAGACTTCATCATACAGGATATAGTCTAGCCATTATGGATCACCTCGAATATTCAAAAAATAAAAATCTCAAATGCATATAAATTTACATCTACATTGCCTCTTATCAAATTTTGAATCAATTTAAGTACACCAGTTGTACCACGAAATTTTCTCCTTTCCCAAATTGGGTTTGCTTTTAGCATCTACCAAAAGCAATTATTTGTACAGTGTAATAAACCCATATGCTTGGTGTTTTGATCATTTAAGATTTTACACTCTGCATAGATGTTCACATCTCCGTATTTTATCCTTATCCTAGAGATTACATGGAAAATCTAAAATGGCATCACCAGTTCTGTTCACTTACCTCTCTCGAATCCACGATTATAATCTTCATGTCCGATCCATGAGGTTGTCTATTCTATCATTTTCTATTATTCCATGATTTAAACAAATCATTACATTCTTTGCCTTGAAATTTCTTGATTTTTCACTTTATAAGAGGTGTGGGATTTAAGAGTTACACGCCCACTAAAGTGTGGAATACTCGAAAATAGGCACTGATCCTAGAACACTTTAGTCAATTGATTTTCCCACCGCGATCAACACTTTATTAGAAAATTGACCGATCAACCTAGCTAATTGTCGATCAAGAATTAATCAAGCAATTTGCACATATGCATCTTAGATTATTTCTAATTGAGATTTAGTGGTTTATTTATTCATTTATATTTACCACTATCCAAAGACCAACGATCTGTTGTGCCACTGGATTGTTCATACATTACTTTCATTCACGAGTACAGTCGCCCCCACTGGACAAAGGTCCAATCTATATAACTCATAAAAAAACTAAGATAGTCCACAAAATCCAACTATGTGTTTGAGTCCGCCCCCCTTTCAAACACGAGAAATAGAAAAAAAGTTAGGGTTCGCCGCTGATCTTTTAATCAAATCATTGATCATGGTTCCGTACATCAAATTAAATGAAATGCCCTATGAACCATTCTTCCACTCTCACTGCTTATTATGTGTATAATCAATTCAAATGGTTCTGAAGTGAGTCTTAAGGATTAAGAAAAAGTAGTTGGATGTCATTACTATAATGTTGTACATATCCACCACAAGCACAAAACAGACGTCTTCATACGGGTGAGGTCTTTCCGTTGAAGATCCTGTCTCTGACATGATCATGCTACGCAGCTTTAAAAGACATCTCCATAATCTAAATCAAAAGGAAAGTTTAGATACGCTGACCATCTGAAGGATTACTATCCTTTCTTGAAATGTTGGATTGTCTTTTCCTTATTTCCACTGCGTAGATCACCTCGCAATGAGTCCGTAGGTGCACATGGGTCGTCGATTGGAGTTTAGATGAACCGGTTATGGCCTGACAAAGTTCCTATTGACTAAACTTTTTCGTCAAGAAACCCACATCCACTTATCCTATTCGGAGTCTTATTCGTGGGGACAAATCAACTCTTACATTAAGTGAGATTGTTTTCTTTGTAGGCCTCCACCCTGCTTGATCTGATGTGGGACCTGTGGCATGCGGGCAACAAGATTTCCTACAATTGCTTATTATTCATGTGTTCTTCAATCTACCCCCACCCCCACCCCCACCTCTTAGCGGGTCATAAACTTGCATTGAAAGATTTTTAAACGTTTTACCAAAAAAATCTCCTTACATACCAAAAAGGACCTAAAATATAAGTATCTACCGTAGTAGTCTCAGGGGCCTTTTTTTTTACCGAGCGGCGATATCCCTGCCCACTTGCATATACGAGCAAGGGTATCCCCGCTTGTTTCTTCTTCCTCCTCCTCCTCCTTCCAACTCCTTCCACTTCTACAAACTAACCCCTTACCCGCACAACATCTTCGCTCATGACATGGTGATCACCTCAATGGACTTAGACTTGGGTGCAGGTGAGAGCTTATTATCGAAATACTCCAGTCTCACCATAGTCATCTAAATTCATCATCTTCCCCATCCCTCTTTCTCCCACAACCTAAATAAACTCATTTGAACTAATTAATCTTATTCCAACCAAACAAGTTAAACTTCACTCCCTTCTCACAAAAGTCACCTCTCTATTTCTTGGACCCATCTTTTTCCCCTACTTTTTTTTTTCTTCTTCTTTATTTTCCCTCCATTCTTACTTTGTAACCCAACTTTTTCAGTATCTTCTTCTCATCTCCATGCACAACCACTAACCATTTTCAAACCACTTCTACCCCCATGATCTTATCTCATTCCTTCTGCACCCCCTACCCTACCAATCCAAATTAATCACAACAAATAAACTAGCCCTATACCTGCGACCGAGACTCGTCTGAGCCATCTCACATTTTCCTTCCACGATCATCTTCAACTTCACACATCATCACCACCCAGTCTCTATCACCAGGCCAGCGGCCACCATCCAAAAGAAAAAAAAAATCTGAATTTGACTTAGACGACGATGTCACCACTTAACTGTGACGAAGAAAAAACGAGAGGAGAAATCCCCGTTTCTATATGCAGGTGAGCGAGGATATCGCTGCTCGGAAAAATAGCAAAAAAGTAAAAAAATAAAAAGGGCCCCTAGGACTACTACGGTAGATACATATCTTTTAGCTCCTTTTTGGTACACAGTGAGTCTCAGGGGATTTTTCAAGTAAAATCCTCAAGTTTTTTTTTTTTTTTTCTCATTGGCTCCATTGCATCCTTAAAATTACCATTATGCCTTTTCTTTATTCTAATCTAAATCCTACCACAAGGGCTTACCATGAAATCGAATACGTGTATATTAGTGGAAGTAAAATCATATGTTTTTAAGCATGATTAATCTCACAATGTACCCAACTGGGATTGGAGTGAAATTTGGTACAAAATAAATAGAGAACTTTACCGGAAAGATCCCCTTAGAGTGAAGACCAAAGAAGTTCTCAAACTTCAATAACAACAAAAAAATGCTCTGAATGAGGATATCCTCACTCGTTTCTTCTTCTTTTTTTATTATTTTATTGTGTGGCGATATCGTAACTCACCTGTATAAGCGGAAATATTGCTACTCGTTTTTTCTAATTCACTTATATATACGAGTGGGGATATCCGGATTTAAGATATTTTTTGTCGATATTGAAGTTTGAAAATCCTTTTAATCTTCATAAAATGTAAGGAATTTTTTCATTTAAAACCTCAAATAAAGAAGAGGTACAGTTTGCGCCTTTCGGATTTTAAAGATACTCTCCACTAACGAATTTAAAGAGATGGATTTAAAGAATTGCACCAGTCCGGACAATCCAGATTCAATGGTGGGGTGTGATGAGAGGTGGCAGTGGGCCCCACCACGAGCATGAGTGGGAGAAGTGACACTTTTTTTCCACGAATTCTCTCAGCAATCATTTCAGAAATTCCTATCCTATTGCTTTTCTTCCAAACAGGCCCGCAGCTTCTCTCTGCTCCAATTCCTTCTTCTTAATTTCTTCTCCCATGATTGTCGATTGTGTTTGGTTTCTATTGTTTTTCTTGCTTGGCTTTTGGGAGGACAGGTATCATGGCATCTTTTTCTTCTTTTTCCATTCTCTCCACTACCACTCAACAACTACTGAGCAATTACTGGTCAAATATGGGAAACCATGGTGGAGTGTGAATATTTTTCTTCACTTTTTATCTCATAAAATTGGTTTTGACCAGAAGTGAATGGTTTGTGAGATGCCTTTATTACCGACCAACTTGAGCTATATATATATATATTCATTTGAACTAGGATGGCAATGGTAAGTATGATTCTAACCATACTCTAAGCAACACTGGATTCAGTTCTCTTGAAGTGAGTCAAGATTCAAAGCCTTTGTATACCTGTTATTTTTGAAAGATTTTTTTTTTATAGAACCCCCCAAGGTTTCAAGGATTTTGAAATAGGTCACTATGGTTTCAATATTTGTATGCTTTGCCATTTGAACACTTTTTGAACCCCAAAATCCAAAAACATAGTGATATGGGGCAGCCACGGTTAGGGTTTAAAATATTTGAACACTTTTGTCCATCTCTTTATCTCTTTATGCGTAATTTTAAAATTGTCACCACCAAAACCCTTCTCTTTTCCATGACCATTTTTTTACTTTTTCTTTATACCTTTTTTTTTCACATTTTCTTTTTCTCCCACTTAGCAACCCTCTTCTTTTTACCTTACATGATCTAGTGACCATTTGTACATCTACAAAGTTCCATATAAGCAGCGACGTCCTCCGTTCCTACATTGAGGTAAATGTTATATATTTTCTTCTTGAAGTGGAGACTTTTTTTAATATTTGAAGTTTCACTAAAATTGAACATAACTAGAAAAAAGTCTACACTTGTTGTGTCAAAACTTATGTGGAAAATGAATCCTTTTTTGGATGTTTATAATCTCATTGTTGCAATTCATTAATTGGTTGCTTGTGTTTGACACTTAATGAACACAATGCTACTTATATGTTCTTTTTTTGTATGGATCGATTAGTTGTTCTACAGATAGATGAGTTTAATGTTATTGATTTTTAGAAATGCATTTTAATTAATTATGGGTGACAGTGGGCTGGGTTTGAGTAGGGACCCGGCCACCTTGACTTGCTCTTATTAGAGGTGGGTTAGTTCAAGTTATGGTACGAGAGAGAGTAGCCATATAGATGCCCATTTTTATTAGTGCAAGTTCATTTCATTAATTCAAACCGATCATAATGACAATCAAGACTTGTACTTATAATTAATCGCAATCCATACCAAATCCACCAGTAGATTTGAAAGTTTCAAAACACAAGATTAAGCTTAAATATGTATGAGAGAGATTAAGAGAGACCATTCATATATAACATGCAAATTCTGGCATATATATGAAATGCATTAAAACCCAAAGCAGGATGTATCACTAAATATTGAAACTACAACAGCCCATTTTTAAATCTTAGCAATCTTAGGTGTGTATATTTAAAAAAAAAAGAAAAGAAAAACTCTTTTTTTATGTAAGTAATCACTACTCAATTTATACTCATGGATGAATGGGTAAAGTTCTCATTTTTTATTTAAAAAAAAAGGCATAAACATGATGGTGGTTGCTCATTTCAGTCATGATTAAAGATTTAGAGATATGAAAGGTATAAAATACCAAAGCAGGGATGTATATATAAATACTGAAATCTCAGAGGGCCTATTTCTAAATCCTTAGAATCTCTGGTCAAATTTATAACATGTTAGATGAAGTATCCTTTCATCCAGCTACTACCGTTCAAGTGATTAGATTGGGCCACATCATCATCCTTATTTGTTATTCTTAGCATTATTATTGGTACTACGACCACCGCTACCATTGGTGGGCCAGTACAACCTATGAAACATCTCTGTCAATAAACTGTTATAGGTGACATCTTACAATGCAACTCTCCAATGAAAGTGTTCTATGACTATAGCTTTACTCAAGTCCCCACTTGCATTCAAACCCTCCATTCAAAACCCACTATTTTTTTTCTTTTCTTTTTTTTTTTTTTTTTTTAGCATGCAGTGAAGTAGAAGCAGTCAACTGAACAGAGAAGTTCCCAATTTTGAATGGAGCTGGTAGAAATTGATAGGCAAGTGAGCCAATTGAATGGCATATATAGGGGCGGAATACGGAATTTTTTTTGGAGGCACTATATAAAAGAGAATTCTTGGAGCGGCCAATATAAAATAAACTTAAAATTTTCTTTAACAATGTAACATTTTTTCAGATTTTTTGATGGGTCAATATAAATAAAATTAAGAATACTTAAAGGAATTTTATACCACAAACTTAGGTACATGTTTTTCCATCATAAGATAATAATTAGAGATATGTAACAATTACAATTTATGGGTAAGTTGGGATGAAAAATGGAATTGGAAACTATGTGTACAAGGAGAAAGGCACGCTCCATGCATGGAGCTAGGCAATGATGGGTGATGATTTCTTGGCACAATGAGAGGCCATGTTCATGCATTTGAAACTACGGCAAGTGATAACAATCAAAACCCTTTAAAAAGAGACGTTGCCCTACCTGAACACCTATTTTAATACCTTGCCAATGTCAATTTATTGATGGGTGCATATTATTTCTTTCATATTTAATAGTCAAGTTTATGCCGTCTCACCAATGTTACTTTATAATAATCTCTGCGTGTCTGCATTGTTTCAATTGTCAATTCAAACAACCCAATCCTATCCCCTCCCCCAACACCACAAAGGGAGCCAATATTTAGAGGATTTTACCAAAAAAAACACATTACATGTCCAGTGGGCTAAAAGAGTATTTTTAACCTCCATTGCACCATATCAGTCAATTTTCACGAGATGGTGTTTTTTTTTTAGCACTTTCAACTAGCGTCCCTAGCGACCCTAGTTTTATAACGTTAAGGGTCGCTAGGGACCCTGCGGTGTACACAGAGTAGAACAAAATGGGCATGTTTCCTCATGTTTCGTTTAGCATTTTCAACTAGCGTCCCTAGCGACCTTGGTTTTATGACGTTAAGGGTCCCTAGGGACCCTGGGTGTACACAAATAAGCACAATCAATCTCTTCCTCATTTCTCAGCAGTCAGGCCTTCCAATTCCAGTTGATGAAATTAGATGAAAATGGAGGACTTGAGACTAATATTGTTTAATATTCATGTTGATGTAAATCATATCCACAATTGTTGCTTGTGTGCACCAAAACGATGAAAAAAGAAGAAGTCTGCTACTGTTTTTTTTTCTTGGTTCCTTGGAAAAGAATGAAATTCCATGTTTTACAAAAGTTATCTAGAAATCTTCAATCTTGTGGCCATAAAGAGATGATGAAGAGGCAATAAACTGTAATGGAAATCAATCATAGATGTACATGAACAAGAGAAAGCACTAAACATTCCAATAGAATTTATTCATTTACATCAGCATAAAAATCCCATCTTTTCAAGCCTTTTCTTCTATTTGTTTCCAAAATCAAATCTCAGTAAGATCAAACCATATCTGCTCAAACACCTCCACAATCATATCATGATACTCATCCGAATTCAAGGAGAGGTAGCAAGCAAGCAACTCTTCGAAGTCCCTCGATGCCCGGATGTTGTTCTCCACAATCATCTCCAACATTGAATCCCTGAAGTCCTTCTCTGAATCGAAGGACGACTTGATGACCGCGAAGCCCTTTGTCGCTCTCTTCTTCCTCGTCTTTGTTGGTGTCATGGGCGATGTCGAGTTCGACTTGCAACAGTAGGCCTGGATCTTCTTGCTTGCCAGCCTCGGAGAATGTGCACAAATTTTCAGTCCCTTTAGGAGGCAATGACGATGATAGTCTTCGAACAAGACTAGTCTCTTCTTTCAGAAAAAGTGATTCATGAACATTTCTTTCATCAATCCTAATCTGAAGACTAAATCGAATTGTGTGTCCAAAATCAGATTCTAGGGTTTCGGCAGCCATGAATGGAGGAGAAGAGAGGAGGAGGAGGGAGGTTGTTGGTGGAGGAGAGTGGTTGTTGGTGGACGAGAGAGGCGGCTATGGCTTCCTGCAACTGAAATTAGAAGGCGAGATCGAGATTGGATTGGAGAAGAAGACTTGTACAACGAAAGAGAGAAAAAATCCTCTTTTATTCTACTTTTCGTATACACCCAGGGTCCCTAGCGACCCTTAACGTTATAAAACTAGGGTCGCTAGGGACGCTAGTTGAAAGTGCTAAAAAAAAAATACCATTTCGTGAAAAATGACTGATCTGGTGTAATGAAGGTTAAAATTACCTCTTGAGCCCACTGGACATCTAGGCTGTTTTTTTTGGTAAAATCCCCCAATATTTACTTTAGGGAAGGTAGAGACTTCTCTTTTATTGCGCATTTCGACTCAGAATGCATCATGTACGTGAGAATCCAAATATCATAGATATGGGGCATAAAATTTATCCAAAGGGAGAAACAAAATCGAAAGGGAAGATCTGATATTCTATAGAAGAATCATTAGAAATCACAAAGACCCACTTTACTCTATTGTGGAGAAACTGCAAATTTTGTCCTTTTTACGGTCATGTTCCCCAATCACTATGGTTACTCTAAGGTGGCATTTGGCAAGTCAATTTTTCGATTTATTTAATTTAAAGTAATTTAAACAACTTCAAAATATTTTTTGCTCTTTTTTGAAAAGTAAGAAAAAGGTAATTTCTTTTTCAAACAGACAAAAATTGCCTGAAGTAATGAGACCTTTTTAAGTTTTAATAATTACAAGTTCACTCATATAACTTTCACAAAATAAGCTTTCATTAGTGCACTTTGGAACTGCGGACCATACGCCTAGACTGTCTTAGAGGTTGAGACCTGCTCGTGGGATGGTCTTGATGCACAGTATGCAGTTAAGGAGGTCTGTAGGTGAATGTTTTCCACTTTTACAATACATCTAATCCGTTGGTAGCCCATTAATGGTGAGGCACCTCCCTTCTACAAAAATAAATAGGGACAAAATCCCTTATCGTAGGGCTAATGGTAAGGGACTTAGGAGAGTGCATATGCAAATTTACCATAGCCAAAATAAAAAAATAATAATTTACTAGAAGTTTGCATGTACTAATTTATCTATATGAGAAGTTTGCATGTATTGCTTCTATAAAATGATAATTTTACCCATATAACTTTTTTACACGGCATGTTTGTCTTTTATTACCTAATTTAGACATGCCAAACAATCTATTTAAAAAAAAAAAGTCCCACTGAAATAGCTCTATCTAAACGTGTTTAATTGAATAGGTTCTATTTAAAATAGATAAGACTTGCCAAAAATGCCCACGTTTAGAGATTTTGTTAAATCTTATGGGTTTATAATCCTTGGAAAATTATATGATTTCCTCAAATCTTTACCACCATGAGATCATTGCATCTCTGATGGCAGTGGTCCCAATCGAGCCCCATGACAAGCTCCACACCTTATTACAACGTCGGTAGGTTCTTAATACGATTCTTATATTCTTTGAGTCTTTCATAAGCCTTTGTTTTGTATATTATTAGGTGGAGAACTGCCAATTGACTGGTAGCTCACTGTTAATAGAAAAAATCATTTGCTGTAGCTCTGTTGTTAACATGGCTAGTGTGTATGAGTGCATGAGTATTTCTGCAAGAGAAAATGGAACGTGGGGGGAAATCAAATGGTTAAAATATTTAAATCCGAGGTACTTCCAAGAATCCAAAAGGACACTTAAGTTGGTATTTTTCATTGAATAAGATCAAGAATGGATTGAGAAGGATAGCTAGCTTCCTGTGAAAGGTATTTAAATGTGAAAACGTTATTAAACGAGAGAGAGCCATGTTTAGAAAATTCGAGCCGATAACAAGTCTAACATACAATTTTCTTTTTCTGTCTAAATACTCAAAAGTCAAATCAAGAATAAAGGAAACTGATCACTTGTTTAATTAAGATGTAGTAATCGACAGTGGTGGTCCCACTGATTTGAGCAATTATTTATATATTGATCATTGTAATAGGTTTTAATATATGCTAGTGGTTTCGATTTTTCAAAAGGTGGGTCCCACCCATGTCTTTAATATATGTATTATTTTATTATTATTATTTTTTTGCTATCGGAGGGTTTACGTTCCCAACCCTTTGGGCTAAACTAATCGCTCCGGGCCCAGAGGGAAGCAGGGTAAACTCCCATATAACCCCAGTATGATAGTGTAGTTTCGAATCTACAACCTACGGGTGCAAACCGTGGTTCTAGGCCAACTGAGCCACCCCCACCCATATTTTTTTACAAATGGAGCTTTGCATAGCTAAGTTGTGTGGCTTGATATGCAAAGTTTTGACCTTGATAGATACTGATTTTTTTAGTCCTACACAAAATTTCATTGAAGCTCTACTCTGTCACCATTATATTGTATTTTCCTACTTTATTTGCATCTAAAAAACTATTAGGGCAATCTCAATTTAATAAAATCTATTTCTTTTAGATAAAAAAGAGTGAGACAAAATTAAATATCCATCACAAAATGATATAGTAACTGATATGTAAAGGTTTCAACATTAGCCAAAACAAAGACGAAAACCCATGATTTCTACCTATGTATGTACTATGTTGTGGCAGACCCAGAATTTTTGTGGTAATCGCCCCGTTGAATCTGAAAAAGGCCTAGAAGGCGATCGAGCAGTGAAATAAGCCCCATCCTCTCCTCAAAAAGAATGAAGATAGCCATGGCCCCATAAAATATAAGAGCGACTCAAAATAATGAAGAAAGTAATATTATGGGTGCCGTCCACCCCCCTTCAAACGAAAATCGTGGGTCCGTGTCGGTATGTGTGGATTTACATTTCCTCTTAAAAGTTGAAATCTGTTTCACCACTCAAAGCCCCTTCTTCCCTTGGACTTCATGCATATCCAAAGAGCCTGCAAAACTAGAATGGCTTAGTTGAACAGCTTCAACTTCCCCTGCAGAACTGGTCCAACCATCATGCAAAAAGGAATTTTTAAAGGGAAAGGTGTCCAGACAGTTTGTTTAGTACAACAGCTATAACCACCAGTTCCCTAGCTTTTTGGATGTTTATAACAAAAAAAACAGAAAAGAAAAAAGACATAAATGTTTCGATTTAGATTGAGCTTGTTCCCACCGATTTTTATGTAGTATCTGATCAGTATGGACTTGTGTTCATGGTAGCTATTCGAATCCAACTCAAAGTCCTAGTATATTTGGACAAGAGCATTGTGGGTCCAACTTGGGGGGCCCGGAACAATCCAAGCTGATTGAGGGGAGGGGCATTTTCAGATCTAACATACCTAGAAATATGGCATAAAAAAAATTTTAAGGTAAAAAACTCTTTAATCTGATAATCAACAGTTGAGATTCAAACTAAGGGGGACATGTACAAAAGTGACTTTCATCTTGAGGAGGGAAAGATTAATGAGAGGAGCCAAAAGTGGGCACCACAAAGGTTTTGCTACCCTTAATTATTTGTGCCATCCCCCAGAAGTTAAAATCTGATTTATGGGCAGTCCAGATGGTGAGCCCCACTTAAATGCCTTTTTATTAGTGGGGTTGGGTATATGGAAAGGTGTCGTTGTGGATAAGGGTAAAAAAAAAGGCCCGTCAGGTCATTCTAGCCCATGATTTAGTTGCCTTATGTTTATTGGTTTTTTTACCATAGATTACTTTGAGATTCAATCCAATGGTGGATAAAAGGTTTGATGATAATCAAATTGGGCCCGGTTCTAAATAGGGGGGGATAAGAGTGTGAAAGGGCCTGCATTGATCAAAGGTGGGGCCAAGTGGGGCCCACTGAGCTGGATTGCATATATTGAAGAGCTTGTATAAGAACAACTCTCCTTATTTATACCAAGAAGTTAGATTCTGAATGATTCATTTACTTATATATAATATCATTGGATCTTAAATGGGGTGAGAAACGCTCTTTTTTAAAAAGGGCAGTTGGTAAAATCCCTCTCCCTCTATATATATATTGGCAAAATGGCATATGGGTGTAGACACGACCCAAACTTTGAAAGCTGAATATTAATTGTGTTCATAAGAGGGTTCATGCCCAAAACATGTCACTGAGCAACAACAATACCCCTCTTTTTAAATGTATCGCCTGCAACACTAATTTATCTTTAATTTTTGTAAACAAAGAAAATGTCACTCCACTTTCAGTGACACTTTCAGTGACACTCAGGGTGCATTTGAAATTCTCATGTCATTTAGGACCTATTTATTTGCATATAATAGATAGGAATTCACGTCATAATTAGTTAAAAATGAATACCGAATGTGAATCTACAAAAATGTCCACAAATATCTCCTCATTATTGGAAACTGAGTCAATGAAAAATGACAAGCAACTACTAAGACAATATCCTAATAATTCAAATCTTATGAAAGTTAAGATCCCACTGCATTGATTTTTTGGTTACCCCTCACTTCATAGCATTCGTACCTCACCTCTTTAATAATCCTTCAGTGAAGTTCATTTGACAATGAATTCCTACACATTCAGTTGCTATATAATCTAATCCAAACAAGCGGGGCCTCAAATGTAAGTTGAGAGGGTGAAAGGTACAAAATATGGCTTGTGATTAGGCTGTTGGGTCTCTCCCTTTTGCGCTTGGTTGTGATTTGAGTTCTTTGTATTCATATGTTTGCATGTTTCTTTTGGTTTTCTCATTGTAGGGCTGCTCTCTCCCTTTGAGCTTTCTTCTTCCTCCTTTTTGCCATTGTAGGTTATCATATTTATTGCCATGGTCGTCTTATAAGGCTGTTGTAGCATCATACTTAGCTTAGAAAAAATGACAATGGTTGAGAGTGAGCATTATCAAATCTTATCATGTTCTAAAATTTAGGAAGAAAATGAGAGGCTATTAATCCTCAAAGATTAGAAAATTCTAGCAACTAGTCTTCATTTCCAACTTATATCCCATTACACTACTGGGTTAAGTAGAACTCCCAAATAAACTCCCTTCTGAAAGTGCTTACCGTAGTACTTAATGCATAAAAGTAATTTTAGTTCTTAACAAGTAATTTTTTATTTAACATAGCTCATTGATTTGGAAAATATTTATGACTCAGGGAATGATGGTAGACACCTTACCAAAGAAAGATGTTAAAAGCTAAGAAAAAGACATGTGTCTTTGTCATATAGTTTTCCATTTCTTCTTGCACTCTGGTTCTCTTCAAATGATAGACTTTTAACCCTAAATGATACAATCATGTGGGCACCATCCACACCCATCTAATGGATCCAGTTTGAAAGGGGTTGATAAAGTCATTGACATTATACATCAAGGGTAAAATGGCCATTTTATATCTCACCGTTAATAAGCTGTTGCACTTGCAATTAATATCAATCAAATAAAATCTCGTCTCTCGTCAGTAAGGCCGTTCTTTGCGCCCATTTGGCAGTTTACTTTATTAGGAAAAGCAGCGAAATCCTCATGGTTTTTAGACAAGCGTTACATCAGATTTCCTACCGGTCCACTAAAGATAAGTATTATCATTATCTGTTAATATTTTATTCTTTCTTAATTTGATTATTTTTATATTATTTTTACTTTAATAGTAAATTACCAACTGGAGGGTGCCAAAAAAGAAAAAAAAAAAGAAAGAAGTAAAGCCTTCCCTTTATAAATGTCATTCAAGGGTTTTTCCATAAAAAGATTTTGTAGATAATAACACCTTCTGATGAGTCAAGCCCAATCCGGATCGCGATAATGAGTCAGGTCCAAGTGACCCGGTCCGTCTAGGATCATGGGTCAGGCCAGAGTAGCCCCGTTGAGATCCGGGTTTCGTTAAACGAAGCCTCGTCACCTCAGGTTCCAGGCCATCGCGACGAAGTCTCCCCTAACCTGCATTTACCAAGTCTCGCGGAGAGGATCTCACCTTCCTTCCACCTGGCTCGATCCTCAGGGACACGTCTGACGCTCCAAAGAGACGTTGAACCGATTACCTCCCCACCTGGTGGGAAAGAGTTATAAATAGAGCCCTCTCATCACTTGAGAGGGGATGGTTTTTCTCTACCTTCACATATTTGTAACCCTCGACATTTAATCAAAGATCACCCTTTTGAAGTGGACGTAGGTCACGCTTGACCGAACCACTATAAATCCCTCATCTCTCTTCATTTATTGCTTTGCATTAATCATCTTGACCGGTGGTGTCCGAACCCCTGTTTTTGGCATCATCAGTTTGGCGCCGTCTGTGGGAACGAAAAAATTCAAACCCCTTTGTTAGAATCATGGTGATCAGCACGAGGTCAGGAAGACGTGAGGATAACCCTGGCCTAGCTACGGGTCCGGGGCCCTAACGCTCAGCCTAACTCTCCCAGACAGGAGAGAACGGTCCTCCACCGGGTAATCCTGTCTCGATTACCCCCGCTCCTACTCCCTCTCCACAGCAGATGATGGAGACCATGCAGCAGCTGGTGACTCAAAACCAGCAAATCCTCCAACTTATGCTCGCAGGGCAAGGAGGAGCACCATTCGGTGGGATCCAGCAGCAAGAGGCGACGCGCTCGCGGGGCCCAACCGCTCCGCGAAACGGAGCACCTCATCCGGGCGCCCATCCCCTGGGCGCCCAGGCAAGGGGTCTTCCTATGGGCGCCCAGCCCAATCCACCTCATCCGGGCGCCCATCCCCTGGGCGCCCAGGCAAGGGGTCTTCCTATGGGCGCCCAGCCCAATCTACCTCATCCGGGCGCCCATCCCCTGGGCGCCCAGGCAAGGGGTCTTCCTGTGGGCGCCCAGCCCAATCTCCATCACCTGGGCGCCCATCCCTATGGCGCCCAGGGTCGAGGAGTTCCCCTGATGACTCAGTTCCATCGCGCCCAGGATGCCTCTGCCGAAGCTCCTTTGGACCCCCCACCTGGCCCGAGCCTGGCTGGTCCACAAGGTCATGCTTATTATGCGGCGCCTCCTCCTCAGGGTGGAGCCCACTTTGCAGAACCTCCGGCTGATGACCCCCACTTCCAAGAAGGGGAAAGTGAAAATAATACAGTGGAGGAGGAAAGCAATCTCCCTGGTCCTTCCATAGAGCCCTATAATCAATGGGAGGAAAAATTTAAGGAGATGCAGAATCAAATCGGAGATGTCTTCGATGCAGTGAGGGCGCAGGCCCCAGAGACGGTGGATTATCTCGTCAGACGAACGAACACCCCATTCAAGTCTGATGTAGTAAACTACCCCCTTCCTCCTAGGTTCAAAATGCCGTCTATAGAGACCTTCGATGGAAGGAAGGATCCACTCGATCACCTGGAAACCTACAAGACTGTGATGCAGCTGCACAATATCGCTGATGAGATCATGTGCAGAGCATTCCCGACTACACTGAAGGGCTCCGCCCGACAGTGGTTTTCCAATCTCGCCCCAGCTTCCATCGCCACCTTCGAAGAACTAAGCAGGTCCTTCGTGTCACACTTCATTGGAGGACGCCGCCATCAAAAGCCACCCACACACCTGCTGACGGTAAAGCAGGACAATAATGAGAGCCTCAGGGCATACCTCACTCGTTTTAACGAGGAGGTACTTCAGGTGGAAGAACCCGATGACAAGGTAACCATGACTGCTTTCTTGGGTGGCCTCCGTTCATCGGGTTTCTACTTCTCGGTAATGAAGCGCCCACCGAAGAACATGACGGAGCTATTGGCGAAAGCCCAGAAGTATATGAATGCGGAAGACGCTACTAGGGTCAGGCGGGGCGAGTCCTCCAGAGCTGCAGATAAAGGAAAACATGATAGAGACGACAAGAAGGAGCCCAGCAACAAGCGGAGCAGAACCGAGAGGGTACCAGCCAGGGACCGACTCGGTCCTGCCCCCCCGATGAGATCGACCCTTCCCTGCTCCGCAGAGAAATCAACAAGCTTTCACAGCTCTCAAT
Source organism: Litsea cubeba (assembly GCA_012931725.1). Taxonomy (NCBI): domain Eukaryota; kingdom Viridiplantae; phylum Streptophyta; class Magnoliopsida; order Laurales; family Lauraceae; genus Litsea; species Litsea cubeba. Next base: position 11,038,217 of record CM022951.1, read on the forward strand.
GCTGCAGTAGGGCACATTCTACTGGAAATTCAAGATGATCCCGCTGTTAAAATGGCCGGGAAAGATGAAAGCTCCAGCAAATCGCAGGAATATGACCAAATACTGTCGCTTCCATCGCGATCACGGTCATGACACTGACGATTGCTTCGACCTCAAGAGGCAGATTGAAGATCTTATTCAGCGGGGACACCTGCGCCAGTATGTTGCTGGTAGGGGGCAGGCGCCGCCACAGCCTCACAATGGCGAAAATCAACACCCTATTGGAGAAATTCGTACTATCTCTGGAGGGTCAGCGGAATCATTCTCCGCCATGAAAGCCTACGCCAGAAAGGCGAGGCATCCAGATGAGCCACGACCGTCAAAGGCGTCGAGGCACAGCACTGATGAGATCATATCCTTCTCGGATAAAGATCTAGAGAACATCCAGCACCCTCATGACGACCCTCTGGTGCTCTCTATGACCGTCGCCAATTTCCAGGTGCATAGGATCTTGGTTGACAGTGGAAGTTCCGCAGATATTTTATTTGTGGAAGCCTATGATAAGCTGAAGTTGGGTCGAGAGAGATTGCAACCAGTCAAGTTTCCCCTCATCGGTTTCTCAGGGGAAAAGGTGTATCCTTTGGGGGCCATTACGTTACCAGTCACGGCCGGAACAGCCCCCCGAACCTCCACCACAATGGTCAATTTCTTGGTGATAAATTGTCCATCAGCGTACAACATCATTCTGGGGCGGCCCACGCTTAACTCCTTGAGAGCCGTCCCTTCCACATATCATCTCATCCTCCGCTTCCCAACCCCGAATGGAGTAGGGGAGGTAAGAGGAGATCAAGTAGCAGCAAGAGAATGCTACGTCACCTCGATGAAGGCCAAGATGACGCAGGAGGCGCTGCAGGTGGAAGTCTTGGACCCAAGAGATGAGGCTACCACGGAAAGAGGGGAGCCAGTTGAAAAACTCACCCCTATCATCTTGCATGAGGAGCATCCGGAAAAGAAGGTGTATATTGGCTCTTCACTCCCGAAAGCTCTGGTTGGCCGATTGACAGATTTTTTGAGGGAGAATATGGGCATATTCGCGTGGTCACATGCTGATCTGGAAGGGATAGACCCAACCGTCACCACCCATCGCCTCAACGTCAGCCCTCTCCACAAACCTGTTCGGCAAAGGTTAAGGGGCGCCTCCACTGAAAGGGCCCAAGCAATAGAAAAGGAAGTGGGAAAGCTGATTGATACCGGGGCAGTCCGTGAAGTCGCGTACCCTGAATGGCTCTCCAATGTGGTGATGGTGGCCAAAGCGAATGGGAAATGGCGCCTCTGCGTAGACTTCAGTGAACTTAACAAGGCGTGCCCGAAGGATAGCTACCCGTTGCCCAGGATCGACCTCCTCATCGACGCCACGGCGGGACACGAGTTGCTTTCCTTCCTGGACGCTTATTCGGGATACAACCAGATTAACATGCACCCTCCAGACCAGGAAAAAACATCCTTCATCACTCCGAAGGGCACCTACTGCTACAGGGTTATGCCCTTCGGACTAAAAAATGCTGGGGCCACTTACCAGCGCCTGGTGAACATGATGTTCCATTCCCAGATCGGGCGAACGATGGAAGTATATGTCGACGACATGCTGGTAAAGAGCTTGGCTGCAGCAGATCACATCGGTCATCTTCAAGAGACCTTCAGTGTTCTCAGGACCTACAACATGAAGCTGAATCCCGAGAAATGCGCTTTTGGCGTTGGATCGGGAAAGTTCTTGGGATTCATGGTCAATCAGAGGGGGATTGAGGCGAACCCTGACAAAATCAAGGCCATACTGGATATGAGGTCGCCATCATCGACTAAGGAGCTGCAGCGCCTCAATGGGAGAATTGCCGCGCTCAACAGGTTCGTCTCCAAATCTGCAGATAAGTGTTTGCCCTTCTTCAAAATTCTTAGGAAAACTTTTGAATGGGGATCTGAGGCTGAGGAGGCCTTCCAGAAGCTAAGGAATACCTTGCCACACCTCCTCTCCTCTCACATGCTTCACCTGGGGAAGTGTTGTATTTGTACCTCTCTGCTTCTCCCTCAGCAGTAAGCTCTGTCCTCATTACAGACCATGGTGGGGTACAAAAACCAGTCTACTATGTGAGCAGAGCATACAGAGGGGCAGAGATCAGATACTCAGAGTTGGAAAAACTGGCGCTCGCCCTCGTTTCGACTGCGAGGCGTCTACGTCATTACTTCCAGGGCCACACAATCACTGTCATCACGGATCAACCTCTGAAAAGAGTTTTGGCAAAACCTGATGTTGCTGGAAGATTGGCTAAGTGGTCGGTGGAGCTTGGTGAGTTTGACATTCACTATCAACCAAGGCCTGCCATCAAAGCACAGGCTTTGGCAGACTTTGTATCGGAGCTTACGTATGCTGAAGAGCAAACTGAGGATCCTCCTCTACTTACAACAGGCGCCCAGCTCCCCTCAACGGGCGCCCAGCTCACCTCTCCACCAACGGGCGCCCAGCTCTCCACCTCATCAACGGGCGCCCAGCTCACCTCTCCACCAACGGGCGCCCAGCTCTCCACCTCATCAACGGGCGCCCAGCTCACCTCTCCACCAACGGGCGCCCAGCTCTCCACCTCATCAACGGGCGCCCGTCTCACCTCTCCACCAACGGGCGCCCAGCTCTCCACCTCATCTCCGGGCGCCCAAGCTTCTCCCCCACAGGACTCGCAGGCCTCTCCATCTATGAACGGAGAGCCTCTCCAAGTACCTCCTGAGAAGTCCAATGTATCGCCACTACCAGCATGGAAACTCTACGTTGATGGTTCAGCAACCACAGAAGGAAGCGGAGCTGGCTTAATCCTAATGAGTCCTGATGGTACACCCATCAAATATGCAGTGAAGCTCCACTTCATTGCCTCAAACAATGAACCCGAGTACGAGGCCCTCCTCTCTGGTCTTAAATTGGCGATTGAGATGGATGCTAAATCCGTTCTCGCTTACAGCGATTCACAACTGGTGGTGAATCAGGTAAACGGCGAATTCGAAGCAAAGGAGGAAAGAATGCAAGATTACCTCATCATGGTAAAGGAAATAATCAAAAGTTTCCAATATTTTCAGCTCTCTCATATTCCTAGGGGAGAAAATGTTGCCGCCGACGCACTCGCCAGGCTCGCCTCATCATTGGAGGCCTCATCTGCGGAACCGACGCTCATCGGGCACCAGTTGGAGAAAAGTAAGTTGGATGTGGTAATCGGAAACATCCACTGTGCATCAGATGGCGATGAGCCAAATTGGATGACCCCCATAAAAGCCTTCCTCCAAGAGGGCACCGAGCCAGGTGACCATTTGGAAGCCAGGAGACTGAGGATGAGAGCTTCTAAGTTCACAATCCTACATGATGTTCTCTACAAGAGGGGTTACAACCTACCGTTGCTTGCGCTGCCTTTCCCCAGAAGAGGCTGACTACGCCCTCAGAGAAATTCATGAGGGGATTTGTGGAAATCACTCGGGAGGACGCTGCCTCGCACATAAAGCGCTTAGGCAAGGGTACTTTTGGCCAAGCATGTTGAAAGATGCCAAGGACCTCGCCAAGAAGTGTGACAAATGCCAGCGCTTCGCCACTGTGACGCGGCAGCCACCAGAAGAGCTGACCACCATCCTCAGCCCGTGGCCTTTCTCCAAATGGGGCATCGACATTTTGGGCCCCCTGCCTTTGAGTAGAGGCCAGTGCAAATTCATAGTAGTCGCCATCGACTACTTTACAAAATGGGCTGAGGCGGAACCCCTAGCGAAGATAACAGACCAAAAGGTGAAAGATTTCGTCTGGAAAAAACCTGGTCTGTCGCTTCGGGATACCTGAGGCCATCGTCAGCGACAATGGCAAACAATTCGACAACAGGCTCTTCAACTCCTTCTGCGCAGACCTTCACATAAAACAACCTCACTCCAGCCCGGCACACCCCCAAGCAAATGGACAAGCAGAAGTGATGGTGAGGACAGTCCTGCGCAACCTTAAGACAAGGCTCGAAAGAGCAAAAGGTCTGTGGGTTGATGAGCTTCCAGGAGTATTATGGGCCTACAGGACAACTCCGCGGACTCCTACACGAGAAACCCCTTTCTCTCTTGCTTTTGGGACTGAGGCGGTAATCCCTGTCGAGATAGGGGTACATTCCCTAAGGGTCCACCAATACGACCCTGCCACCAACGAAGAAGGACTCCGCCTCAACCTCGATTTGATAGAGGAGGCAAGAGAAATGGCTGTGGTCCGTAATGCGGAGTACAAACGACGCATGGCCAAGTACTACAATTCGAGGGTGAAGCCTCGTTCCTTCCAACCGGGAGACCTAGTCCTCAAGAAGGTGATTCTCGCTACGAAGGACTCTCGGGAAGGAAAACTCGGACCTAATTGGGAAGGTCCGTATCTCATAATAGAAGTGGTGAGACCAGGCACCTACAGAATCCAGAACTCTGAAGGAAAGGTCTTACCCCATCCGTGGAATGCAGAACACTTGAAGAAGTACTACCAGTGAGAAGGTCCAGGGGGGCAAATTAGGGTTTTTGTTAAAGGACTTAGGTTTGCACTTTTTATTTGATTCAATGTTGCAAAACAAAAGATGGATAAATAAAATTACTTTTATTACCAAAAGTTGCATAAATCAGGCTGATGCTGCCTTTACAAAGTCAAGCTACCTACCCATGAAATCCCCATACACTAATCACTTTCATCCCCTTCCTCATAATCCTCCTCCTCATCGTCCTCATAATCACCAGAGCTGCTACCACCATCATCAGGCGCCTCCATCGGCACAAAGCCTGATATGTCAATGTCTGGAAAGGCGGCCGAAATCTTCTCTCGAAGCTCCTCGTAGCCATCGATGAAGGCATCCGCGATGCCAATCTGCAGGTCCCTCTCAGCTTGAGAAGCTCTCTCGGACGCTGTCCTCATCTCTGCCTCTACAGCAACTTCCCTGAGCCTCACCTTCTCAAGGGTTCGAGCAAGCTCTGCCTCACTGAGCGAAGCCCTCTCACGGGCCTTCATCAGCTCAGCCTCACTGAGCGAAGCCCTCTCACGGGCCTTCATCAGCTCAGCCTCACTGAGCGAAGCCCTCTCGCGGGACTTCGTAAGCTCAGCCTCGGTGAGCGAAGCCTTCTCGCAGGTCTTCGTAAGCTCATCTTCTACCCCGGCTGCCCTCTTATTGGCTGCTGAAAGCCCGGTCTCAAGCTTGCTTACCCTCTCTCGGGACGCAGCAAGATCGGTTGCGGAAATCCTACCAGCGGCTTCCAGGGCAATAATCTTCTCTTGAGCAGTGGAGAGCTCCAGTCGCATAGCCTCCTTCTCCCGACTCATCTGACCACAAGACTGGGCACGCTGCAACAAGCAGACGGATGCTGTGGAAACCTGAAAAGATAAGAGACGAGAAGTGAGACAGTTATAAAGAAATGAAGGGGAAACAATCAGGAGAAAAGTAAATAATGAACTTCACCTGAGTCAGACCCTCTACAAATGAGTCAATGACTCCCTCGGTGCACAAGGCGTTAACCCGAGAGACCTCATGCGCCAGCACATATCTCCCTAGCCTATCCCGCATCTCCCACGAACGACGCCGGGGACCGGTCCCGGTGGGTGCCCCTGTAGAAGTGCCCGGCTGTGGAGGACATAGCCGAGGTACAGGAAGTGTGGCTGAAGAAGAAGGCTGCGAGACAACAGTCTTAGCGGAGGAGATCCCTGACTGAAGAGACATCTTAGGTAAAACCACTCGAGTAGGAGACACTCGGGGCTCAGTGCGAGAAGCCAATCGAGAGGTTCCTGGTGAGACGTCGCCTGTTCTCGCCACCTTTGAAGGAGGGGTTCCCCTATCCGAGAAGCGGGTCGAAAAGCGGGCTCCAATCATCTCTCTGCACACCTCCGTGCCTATTAAGAGAAGTGTTGACAAGTGAAACATGGGAACAACACCTCAGGTAATGTTAAGATTATGATCAGAGCAGATTTAACTTACTCTTTCTCTTTGATGACGGTCCTGAGGAAGAGCCCGGAGAAGGTCCACTGGCCTTACGACTTTCTTTGGGAATAAGAGCTCCCAAGTCTTTCTCTGGATGATCCCTCACCGCTTGCAGTTTCGCCTCTTGGTCCTTGGAGAGTATGGGAGGATCTGCGGAGTAACGGCGTGCATAAAGGAACAATGTATATATACATTTATATAAGTATGGAGAAGTGAACAGGAAGACGTACCCAGTCTTTTGGCGCTAATCCATCGTGTGGGCACCAAATCCTGATCTGCTTGCGAAGCCCACTCGCCACCTATGAAGAAGAAGCGAGATTTCCAGCTGTGACAGTTGGAACGCATCCCTGTAAGAAGCTTACATCCCCTGGAGGTGAGATAATACCATCCCCTATTGGGGGCAGGAGACTCCATCAAGTTGTAAGCGGCGTGAAACTCAGCTGGAGAGGCATCCTCGCCATTCACCTTCTTCCACAACGCAAGAAAACCCAGCAAGGCCCTCCAGCCGTTAGGCACAAGACGCCCTGGGGTTAGGGAAAAATAGTGAAGAATCCGGCAGATGGAAGAAGACATTGGAAATCTCAGCCCGGCCTCGAGCATATCCTCATAAACGAGGATCTCACCTGAGGAGCTATCGCAAGCTGGTTCATCTTTTTCAGCAAGACGACACATCACCATGGGCGGAATACGATACGAAGTAATGATTCGGGAGATGTCACTATCTGTCTGAAAGGTGCTGAAGATTGTACTTACTTTGGACCCGTCGTCCTCAACGATGACCTTCCCTTGGTATTTCTTGGGACGAGGACGTAATTTTTCTCTCGCCGCGGAGACCGATGCAAGGTCTCGTGACCCCTGGCCGGATGCGACACCTGAGCGAGAGGTGCTGTGAGCATGTACGCCCAGCTCAGGCTCGCCCACCAGGTTGGGGTCGCCCATCCGTCCTCCACCTAGCAAGCTACCCCCCTGCCGGGGCTCATCGCGGGGGCTGCTCGCCCAAAGGGGGATCACCGAGCCTCCTATGTCCTGCCTGCTCGCCCAGGGGGCCCCCACGGCCTCGCCACCATCACCTCCCTCGCGTCCGCTCGCCCAGGGGTGCACCGCGACGTCGCCCATCGCAGGGGCACGTGCGGCCAGGCGGGCGCCCACCGCGGCAGCGCCCTCGCCCACTGCAGGCACCCCGACGCCCAGCGCAGGGGCGCCCTCGCCCACAACCAGCGCTGCGACGCGCGGAGCACGAGAGCCCTCGCCCGCGCCTGCCATGACCTCGCCCGCGCCTGCCATGACCTCGCCGCCCTCGCCCACAGACAGCGCTGCGACGCACGGAGCAGGGGAGCCCTCGCCCGCGCCTGCCATGACCTCGCCGCCCTCGCCCACAGCCAGCGCTGCGACGCACGGAGCAGGGGAGCCCTCGCCCGCGCCTGCCATGGGCTCGCCGCCCTCGCCCACAGCCAGCACCACCGCGACAGTGGCGCCCTCGCCCACTGCCTGGACACTGACGCCCTGCGCATAGGCGCCCTCGCCTGCTGATTGCGCCTCGCTGCTGCCGCTCTCATCGGAACGGGTCGACCGAGGGGCAGCCAGCACGGCGACGCCCGGAGAAGGGACGCCCTCGCCCGCAGCCAGCACGGCGACGCCCGGAGCAGGGGCGCCCTCGCCCCCAGCCAGCACGGCGACGCCCAGCGCAGGGGCGCCCTCGCCCACTGCCTGCACGCCCTGCGCAGGGGTGCCCTCGCCCGCTGACTGCGCCTCGCTGCTGCCGCCCTCATCGGAGCAGGTCGACCGAGGGTCAAGCGCGCCAGATCTGACCTCGGGTTGGGCGCCCACATCAGGATTCATTCGGCGATCGCTTGATGCCGCTTCCTCAACGCACATCGAAGTCCGGACGACTACTCTGACCCTCGTGTGTCTTGTTGCAGTCTTTTCTTGGTCTCCTTCGGTGTTCTCTTCTCTCTTGGAGATTTCTTTCTTCTTTGGAAAGAGTCTGGTTTAGGGCATCGAGAGTTTTATAGGAGAAAGAGTCCTTAAAGCATGGGGTTTTTTCAAAAACCAAAAGATGAATCTTAAAGGTCTGTGAATTTCAAAATCTGAGCAGAAAGAGGAGTTTGGATTACTGTGAACTTGTGAAGGAGGCGGATGAGTTGAAAGCCCCACATTCAAAGTTGTTAGAATGCAGGACTTTGAGGGGGCAAATGATGAGTCAAGCCCAATCCGGATCGCGATAATGAGTCAGGTCCAAGTGACCCGGTCCGTCTAGGATCATGGGTCAGGCCAGAGTAGCCCCGTTGAGATCCGGGTTTCGTTAAACGAAGCCTCGTCACCTCAGGTTCCAGGCCATCGCGACGAAGTCTCCCCTAACCTGCATTTACCAAGTCTCGCGGAGAGGATCTCACCTTCCTTCCACCTGGCTCGATCCTCAGGGACACGTCTGACGCTCCAAAGAGACGTTGAACCGATTACCTCCCCACCTGGTGGGAAAGAGTTATAAATAGAGCCCTCTCATCACTTGAGAGGGGATGGTTTTTCTCTACCTTCACATATTTGTAACCCTCGACATTTAATCAAAGATCACCCTTTTGAAGTGGACGTAGGTCACGCTTGACCGAACCACTATAAATCCCTCATCTCTCTTCATTTATTGCTTTGCATTAATCATCTTGACCGGTGGTGTCCGAACCCCTGTTTTTGGCATCATCACCTTCACCAGTATTTTTCTCATATTACCTTATTTGTACGTTCTTTGCGCCCATTTAGCAGTTTACTTGATTAGGAAAAGCAGCGAAAGCCTCATGGTTTTTAGACAAGCGTTACATCAGATTTCCTACCGGTCCACTAAAGATAAGTATTATCATTAACTGTTAATATTTTATTCTTTCTTAATTTGATTATTTTTATATTATTTTTACTTTAATAGTAAATTACCAACTGGAGGGTGCCAAAAAAGTAAAAAAAAAAAGAAAGAAGTAAAGCCTTCCCTTTATAAATGTCATTCAAGGGTTTTTCCATAAAAAGATTTTGTAGATAATAACACCTTCACCAGTATTTTTCTCATATTACCTTATTTGTACGTTCTTTGCGCCCATTTGGCAGTTTACTTGATTAGGAAAAGCAGCGAAAGCCTCATGGTTTTTAGACAAGCGTTACATCAGATTTCCTACCGGTCCACTAAAGATAAGTATTATCATTATCTGTTAATATTTTATTCTTTCTTAATTTGATTATTTTTATATTATTTTTACTTTAATAGTAAATTACCAACTGGAGGGTGCCAAAAAAGAAAAAAAAAAAGAAAGAAGTAAAGCCTTCCCTTTATAAATGTCATTCAAGGGTTTTTCCATAAAAAGATTTTGTAGATAATAACACCTTCACCAGTATTTTTCTCATATTACCTTATTTGTACGTTCTTTGCGCCCATTTGGCAGTTTACTTGATTAGGAAAAGCAGCGAAAGCCTCATGGTTTTTAGACAAGCGTTACATCAGATTTCCTACCGGTCCACTAAAGATAAGTATTATCATTATCTGTTAATATTTTATTCTTTCTTAATTTGATTATTTTTATATTATTTCTACTTTAATAGTAAATTACCAACTGGAGGGTGCCAAAAAAGAAAAAAAAAAGAAAGAAGTAAAGCCTTCCCTTTATAAATGTCATTCAAGGGTTTTTCCATAAAAAGATTTTGTAGATAATAACACCTTCACCAGTATTTTTCTCATATTACCTTATTTCTACGTTCTTTGCGCCCATTTGGCAGTTTACTTGATTAGGAAAAGCAGCGAAAGCCTCATGGTTTTTAAACAAGCGTTACATCAGATTTCCTACCGGTCCACTAAAGATAAGTATTATCATTATCTGTTAATATTTTATTCTTTCTTAATTTAATTATTTTTATATTATTTTTACTTTAATAGTAAATTACCAACTGGAGGGTGCCAAAAAAGAAAAAAAAAGAAAGAAGTAAAGCCTTCCCTTTATAAATGTCATTCAAGGGTTTTTCCATAAAAAGATTTTGTAGATAATAACACCTTCACCAGTATTTTTCTCATATTACCTTATTTGTACGTTCTTTGCGCCCATTTGGCAGTTTACTTGATTAGGAAAAGCAGCGAAAGCCTCATGGTTTTTAGACAAGCGTTACATCAGATTTCCTACCGGTCCACTAAAGATAAGTATTATCATTATCTGTTAATATTTTATTCTTTCTTAATTTGATTATTTTTATATTATTTTTACTTTAATAGTAAATTACCAATTGGAGGGTGCCAAAAAAGAAAAAAAAAGAAAGAAGTAAAGCCTTCCCTTTATAAATGTCATTCAAGGGTTTTTCCATAAAAAGATTTTGTAGATAATAACACCTTCACCAGTATTTTTCTCATATTACCTTATTTGTACGTTCTTTGCGCCCATTTGGCAGTTTACTTGATTAGGAAAAGCAGCGAAAGCCTCATGGTTTTTAGACAAGCGTTACATCAGATTTCCTACCGGTCCACTAAAGATAAGTATTATCATTATCTGTTAATATTTTATTCTTTCTTAATTTGATTATTTTTATATTATTTTTACTTTAATAGTAAATTACCAACTGGAGGGTGCCAAAAAAGAAAAAAAAAAGAAAGAAGTAAAGCCTTCCCTTTATAAATGTCATTCAAGGGTTTTTCCATAAAAAGATTTTGTAGATAATAACACCTTCACCAGTATTTTTCTCATATTACCTTCTTTCATTTTACAAATACCCACCTCCAAAAAAGATAAATATTTAGAGCGAAAATTCTAAAAAGACTTTGATGATGATGGTGATAAGAATCTAATTACGACTAATTATTTTTAATTATGGCTCTTGATAGAGATTGTCAAATTTTCATATTAAAAATTACTATTCCCCTATCAGTTAACATTTTTAGTACTGTATAGGACCACACACAATTAACCCAACCCTCTCACTCACACTCACCCTAATTTTCTACACTTACCTAAATATGTTGACCGTTGATTAACTTTAATACACATAATTTATTTAATTATTAATCTTCGATGTCTGAAAAATCTATAGTTGTTATTTTTTTTTTGTCTAAAATTTAGTCCAAAATAAGACCTTTCAATTATCTTATTTTTTCTTGATTGGCACGTATCCAAGTAGTCTCTTCGTGAGACTCACTTAATCTTTCCCTGAAGAAGATCATCTCAAGGATGGATTTCAGTAAATGTGAAAAACATAGATCATTACCTTTAAGATTACTGTTTTGATGAAGCCAATGCAAAGTATTGTTAAAAAAGTAATTTCATATAAAAATAAGTCTTTTTCCCTAGCAATCAAAAGAAAAGCAGGCAAAGCTTTCAAATGTTAACTGCAATATTTATTAATAAACTAACATAAATGATGATGGATGGTGACATCAACCTTCCTGTAATTATAAAATAAAGGCCCCACTAACACTAACCTCTTAATCACCCCTTAATCACCATTAGTTATTCTAATCTCATGGCCATAGTACAGAGAGGGGGAAATATAAAATTATAAATACCCCCCTCCCCTGCTTCTCTTCCTTCTCATCCTCTCTCCTCAGCTCTCATTTATACACAAAGTATAGAAGAAAAGATACAGAGAGAGACAGAGAGAGCGTGAGGAAGAGCATAAAAAAAGCTCTTCCAGATCCCCTTGACAATGGCAGCCAAGGTTTATATTGTGTGAGTATTCCCAATTTTTCTCTTTTTCTTAGTCTTGTCTTCTCTTTTACTGTTCATTTACCCCCTTCATAATGGCTTTTGTTAAAACTGTTAGCTTTGTTTGATTTCTGATTGGTCTTTTCATCTGGGTTTTTTTTATTCTTTTCTTTTTTTTTGTTGGGTTATTTGGGATGATGGGTATGGATTAGTTTTTGGGGAATTTCTGTTCTGATCTAATTTTTTGTTTCTTCCCTCAAATGCCCCAAATCTCCTTTTCTTGTAGTCCAATTGATTGGTTTGTGATTGTGGGTTGGTTTTATTCAAGCTTCTGAAAATTAACTCTTTTAAGGAGTTCTGTTATTTCTTCTCAGAATCGGGAAGACGATATGAATTATCTGATTTATGATTTTGCTACTTTCTCTATAGAAAGATCGAGTCTTTCTGATCCTTTCCAAGTTTCTTTAGGAATTATTTGAAATATGATAGTAATGGAAAAATCGGGGTTTATTCTAATTGGTTTTTCAGTTAATTGAATACATTCTAATTTGTTGCGTTTTGTGGTTCATATGCATCTGTGAATTGGTTGAATCTCGCATGTTCTCCTTTTGTTTTGTTTGTTTGTTGTGAATAAGAGTATTTGGTTCCTTGCTTTATGGTTGGAGTTTGTTTGGATAATTGGATGTCTACTGAATCTGTATTTGTTCAGATAATGTAGTGGAATTGAACAACCATCTGTTCTTCTAAGTGTTTAGGGGTGGTGTGCGTTTTCTGGATTTGGATCTGATTCTGAAAAAGGTTCTTTGTATCTCCAAATGATCACTTTCCTTTAATTTCATTCAAGCACAGCAGATATTGTTGTGTGGAACACAGCCTAAATTTCTTGAGCCTCGGGCATAAATAGAATTTTTATTAGTGGATGAATCAGATGTGGATAGGAAAAGCTTCTTTTTCTTCTCTGGGAAATGCTCGTCTTACTCTCTGCTTTCCCATGTTAATCTTCATATGGTCATGACCAACACCACTTATCATCTACCGGATTTTGCTCTGTGTAGTGCATGCTAAATAAAAATCTAACTAGTTTAAATAGTGGCGGTCATGCTTATTATGGATCTCTGTAATGGATTCACAGCTTACACTTAATGCAGTAACATGGGCAGGAGATATTTTTCAATCTTTATAGAGATCGGAAACAGTTGTTAAGGATATCCAAATGTTGAACTCTGTAATGAACGTGCCCTTTCTACATATTCGTAGATAATTGAATGAAGAAGCTGATAATTTGGAAGAAGAAGGGGTGTTTAGAGCTGAGTTTGTGATTGGAAAATCAGTACCTTTATACTTTCAGAGGTTGCTTGTGGCCTCGGTGGGCTTCCATTGGATGCTGTGCAATTTCCTTTCCAATATATCAACTTGCGCTTCTAGGAAAAAAAGAAATAAGAAAAATCCCACCTGTTAGAGGCTTTTCTCCCTTATCGTTGATGTAGAAGTACTGAAATATTCACTGTTATCTGGAGCCAACCTTTGGCATTGGACACTATGAAAAGTATTTGTTTTAAATTGGTTTTTTCCCCTCCCCTTGCAGCCTATTCACTGTGTCACATGCTGGATGAGTGGCATGGGTCACCACAGCGGGAGGAACAAGGGAAAGCAGTAGAGGGAAAACTGGAATTTCTCCTTTTTTGTTAGTAGGATGCAAATTTCTGCATTTTCCTTGATTCTTTATTGTTATCTTTTTCTAGATTGCTGTATATAGCAAAGGAAGCGAAGAAGAGTAAAACAACCTTCATTCAAGAAGGCGTGTTATGGAATTTGAGAAACAATGTCTACATTGCCCCTTCTTAATGGTTTGGAATTCATGAAGTTTGATGTGTGAGACATTGAGATTCTCATTGAAGGTTTTGGCTTGGATGTGATCAAAATTGTTTCCAATGATAGTCTGATGTAATATTTGCTATTTTCCTTCCTATCATTTGCTGAAGCCTTTAAAATTTAAATCTGGATGGTGGGTCTTAATCCATCAAACATGGTTTTTTTTTTTTTTTCAACTTTTTTTTGGGTTGTCTACTCTTTAGATTTGTTTCAAAACCATACGTTCTTTTGCCTTGGTGCGGTATCCAAGTACGAAGCTGATTTCAGTTAGAAGACAAATGTGTCTTATGTGGGGGAAAACAGTGGAAAATTCCCTGTTTTCTAGAGAAGGCATCTCAAGTTTTGTAATTTATTTTACCAGAGTGTCATAGGAGAATTTCTTTCTTCTAACTAGAGGAGGCCATCCTCGTTGAAACAAGTGGGGATAGTTGAAAAGAGTCTGTGGCACAGTGGAAGACGCTCACTATTGCAACCTTGAGGTTTTCTCCAGATTTATCAACCAGATGTATTAACTGAAAAGATTCTTCTCCACATTTATGCATCTTTAATTCCCAATCAATGTTAAACACTCAAACACCTTTTCTGACGATTTCTCCAGTTTTTCATTCTCTAGATTTCTCCATCTTTTTCCGATGTAGACGGATCCACACTCTCTAGTTCTTCACTTCAAACTTCCCGATGGTATTTTGGATATAAGAGAGCAAGTATGTCATCAATTATGATTGCTCTGGTTTCAGAATTCATTAGCTTAATACCATTTATTTCTAGAATTAAGAATCCTTTACAAATATGGACAACAAAAGCGTAGATGGAAGTCTTCGCCAAAAAAAAAATTGTAGATGGAAGGCACATCTGGATGTTCTCCAAATCAGCTGTCCATTCCAATATGTTGGCAGGGTGAATAATTTCGGATTCCATTGAGCATCCAGGGTATTGTCGAAATCATAATAGATATTAGTTTGCATTATTGTGTGTTAGATCTCGTGATCACTGAGAGGGGGGGGTGAATCAGTGATCTCTTTTAAACAGGTCCTTGCTAACAACAATTCAAATCAAACCACACAATTGACACCAGATTTTACGTGGTTCACCAAAAGGCTACGTCCACGGTTCAATCCCGTCCGAACAACAATCCGGTACAGGTCTGAATCTTATTTAGTCGCACCGACGACAAAGAGCACCAACCCTTAAATTCAGATAGCACCAACTATCTAGGAAGCACCGACTCCCTTAGGTTTCAGATAGCACCAACTATCTAGGAAGCTACAACTCCCTTTACAATTTGTCTGCACCCACAGACAGGATCACCAAACCCCAAAACACCAAGCACCAACTTGATGATTACAGCAAAGAAGATAAACTGATCTACAGCCCTTTCCCCTCTACAATTCTCTCTCTCTCAATCCCTTACAAATAGAAATCTAAAGCATAAAAGAGAGACTTATCTTATGAACGAAAATACCATCTTCATGAGGCTTCAAATTCGTCCACACTTGCTGTAGAAAGTTGCTCCACAACAGCAAGACACAAGCACCTTCTTCTCCAAGCACTATTCTCTCCAAAACTCTCTCAAACTCTTCTTTCTTTGATGCTTGTTATTGAAAACGAGATTAGGAGTGTTTATATAGGTTTTAGCAACCCCAAAGAGTGTCCAAAATAGGCTACAATTCGTTTAGAAAGAGTCCCAAACGAATTACCAAAAATTCCTAACTTTTAGCAAAAGACTTCTAATTCTGCAATACTTGCTGTCTGTGTGTGCTCGGTCGACCGGCTGGGGACCTCGGTCGACCGGGTGAACTGGGCGCCTGACGAACTTTCAAAAAGTTGTAAGTTGTCAAATTCTGGAACCGAGCTCGGTCGACATCCTGGAAGCCTCGGTCGACCGCGTGCATGCTCGGTCGACCGCACCAGGAGCTGGGTCGACCGGATGACCTCTGTGTCAAAAAATAACTGTAAGCTCTGATTTTGCACTTTCTTCATGCTCGGTCGACCGGCCAGGGAGCTCGGTCGACCGGGTACACTGCACCAGGAAAAACTGATTTTCTTCACTGTTTTCCTTTTTCATTCTTCTTGAGCTCTATCACTTCCACTCTTTCAACACATGATTGAGACATAGTGTTGACAATAATTCCAATACAATTTGATGCTTGAGACACCAAACACACCAATGCTTCAAGATTCAACTCAATGCATCTCAAATTCCAACAATCTCCCCCTTTGGAATTGTTGGCAACACTTGGAACTTCAACACAGACACTTGGAACATGTTGACATCATAGAGCCTTTTTAGAACAATAAACTCCCCTTGGAACATGATCTTCTCATTCACTATCTTGATACCAATTTTTATTCCAATCTTCCATCTTCCTCATGCTATCATATTTCCATCTTCTTAGCATAAGACTAACTTCAACATGCATATAGTCTTTCCTTGCATAATCTTCTCAGCATAACTTGATACCAATCTCCAGATAACCTTCTCAAGATGACATGCATATCAACCTTTCCATGCATAATCTTCTCCCCCTTTGACAATAATTCCAAAGGGACCAATCTAGGAGCAAATAAGATATTCAACGAATTCATTGCTCCCCCTTTCTGGCACATCTCCTAAGGTGTAGGAGAGTGAGTAACTCCTAATTTCTTTCGGAGATACTCGAAGACTTCCTTTGGCAAAGGTTTTGTGAAGATATCAGCCACTTGCTCAGTAGTAGGAACATATTCCAACTTTACCTCACCATCTGCAACTTTATCCTTGAGAAAGTGATAGCGGATTGCAACATGCTTAGTCCTTGAATGCTGAACTGGATTCTTGGAGATATGAATTGCACTAGTGTTATCACAGAGGATCGGCGTAGGATCTGTTGTTGGAACTCCTAAATCAGAGAGCATTTGCCGCATCCATAACACTTGCGTACAACAAGTTGCCGCTGCAATATATTCTGCTTCCGCTGTCGAAAGTGAGACGGAGTCTTGCTTCTTGCTGTGCCAAGCTACCAATCTATCACCAAGATAGAATGCACCACCACTTGTACTCTTGCGATCATCTACGCAACCAGCCCAATCGGCGTCTGAGTATGCGACAAGAGTAAAGGATTTACCTTTAGGATACCATATTCCAAGCTCCATAGTACCTTTTAGATATCGAAATATCCTTTTCACTGCTGTAAGGTGCGTCTCAGTTGGTGATGCTTGAAATCGAGCCACCATACATACTGCTTGTAGAAGATCTGGTCTTGTAGCAGTCAAGTAAAGCAAGCTTCCTATCATAGAACGATAGGTGGTGTGATCAACGGACGAAGCCTTATCATCTTTGCTAAGTTTCGTGTTCGTTGTCATTGGCGTGCTCACGGGCTTGCTGTCTTCCATGTTAAAACGCTTCAGCATTTCCTTTATATATTTCATCTGAGATATAAAAATACCATTTTTCAGCTGCTGAACTTGTAATCCTAGGAAGAACTTTAGCTCTCCAAGCATAGACATCTCAAATTCTTTCGTCATATCCTCAGCAAAAATCCTGCACATATTCTCATCATTGCCTCCAAATATTATGTCATCAACATAAACAATAACCACCAGCTGTTTGCTTGAATCAGATTTGACATACAGATTGCTATCAACTAGTCCTTTTCCAAAACCAATCTTGCGAAGATAAAGATCCAGCCTTGCATACCATGCCCTTGGCGCCTGTTTCAGTCCATATAGAGCCTTCTTCAGCTTGCAAACTAAGTCTGAATTTTTGCTAATTAGAAAGCCATCAGGTTGCTCAATGTAGACCTCTTCTTCAAGTAAACCATTCAAGAAAGCTGACTTAACATCCATCTGAAATACCTTGAAGGTTTTATAGGCAGCCAATGCAAGAAACATACGAATGGCTTCCAGACGAGCCACCGGTGCAAAGGTCTCTTCAAAATCTATGCCTTCAACTTGTGCATAGCCTTTACAAACCAACCTTGCCTTGTTTCGTATGACCTGACCATCTTCATTCAGCTTGTTCCGAAAGACCCATTTTGTACCAATCACATTCTTATCAGTAGGTCTAGGGACTAGTTCCCATGTGGAGTTTTTCTCAATCTGCTCCAACTCCTCATGCATAGCTTTTAACCAGCTTTCATCTAGACTAGCTTCAGCTACTGTCTTGGGCTCAATGGTGGACACAAGTGAGTAATTGCTAACTACACTTTGTCTAGTTTTTACACCGGCCTCAGGATCTCCAATGATTTGATCCTTAGGGTGTTGCTCTACCCAAGTACTTTTCTTTCTAGGAGAAGTATCCTCTGAATCATCTTTTGCCTTTTCAGAATCAGGTTCAGCCACTTCATCATCAATCTCACTCGAGTCCTCATACACTGGACTGTCATTATGAGTTACCTTCTTTGACTCATGGTTTTCATCAATTCTAACATCAGCACTTTCAATAATTTTTCTGGTCCTTTTGTTAAGGCATCTGTAAGCTTTACTAGAGGATGAGTAACCCAGAAAAATACCTTCATCGGCTCTTTCTGCAAATTTGCCCGGATTTGTTCGAGCCGCTTGATGTAACACTTGCTACCGAAGACTCTGAAGTGCTTGACTGTAGCTTTTCTTCCAAACCATAGCTCATAAGGTGTTTTATCTTCATGTGGCCTGATCAAGCAACGATTCTGAATATAAACAGCCGT
Source organism: Litsea cubeba (assembly GCA_012931725.1). Classification (NCBI taxonomy): domain Eukaryota; kingdom Viridiplantae; phylum Streptophyta; class Magnoliopsida; order Laurales; family Lauraceae; genus Litsea; species Litsea cubeba. The sequence goes on from CM022951.1 coordinate 11,056,388, forward strand.
ATGAATCGCCTCTTTCCAATACTTATCAGCCATCTTACTTTCAACCAGCATGGTGCGTGCCATTTCTTGCACAGTGCGGTTCTTGCGCTCAACAACTCCATTCTGCTGTGGAGTTCTAGGGGCTGAGTATTGTCTTTGGATGCCATGATGTTCACAATACTTAGTGAATTCATCAGATGTGAATTCGCCTCCACGATCAGACCTTAGCGTCTTGATCTGCTTCCCTAGCATGTTTTCAACCTGTGCTTTAAACACTTTGAACCGATCAAGTGCTTGATGTTTATGCTTAAGAAATAATACCCATGTCATGCGAGTAAAATCATCAATGCAAAGCATAAAATACTTATCTCCATTGGTGCTTTGAGTCCGCATCGGTCCACAGAGATCAGTGTGTACCAGCTCAAGAGGTTTCTTCGTATGATGCTCCTTCGTCTTGAACATTACCCTCGTTTGCTTTCCCTTTTGACAAGAGTCACAAATGGGGTTTGAAGGCTTTTCAACTGTAGCCATACCTCTAACAGCCTTTGAATTGCAAATTTTTGACATGTTGCCAAAGTTTAGATGCCCAAGGCGTTTGTGCCACAACCAACTCTCTTCTGACCGACTCAATAAGCATGTCTTTTCAGCTCCATCTGACAAGGTGTAAAGATTTCCAGCTGTCCTTGACCCAGTAGCCACTGTTTTGCCGTTGCTACTCTTCTTGATAGCAAACCCATTCTTTGTAAAAACAATTTCGTGGCCCTTATCACAGATCTGGCTCACACTCAACAGATTGTGTCTCAATCCAGACACATATAAGACCTCTTCAGATCTGATCTTGTTTGCCATCAGCTGAACAACACCTTTTCCAACAATTTTGGCACCATCATTGTTACCAAACTTTACCGAACCACCTTCATAGTGCTGTAACTTGATGAATTTTTCTTTATCACCAGTCATATGACTCGAACAGCCACTATCAAGGACCCATGGTGCTGTCTTCTTTTGTGCATTGAAAGCGGTTTGCACAATGAGAGATTCTTTGGGACTTTCTGCACTTTGCTTTGCTCTCCAAGCCTTGACTAACTTGGGTTTCTTTTCAACCTGAAACTTGTTGGCAATATGCAACCTACAATCCCTAGCCAAGTGTCCATAATTATGACACATATAGCACTCAATTTTGTGGCTATTTAGGATTGAGAAAGGGTTCCTTCTCACAACTGGGCTGTTTCTCACATAGAATTTACAATCTGCCCTTCTATGTCCATACCTATTGCAATGATAACAATAGCCATAAAATTTGTATCTTTTATATGGCTGGTTAGGCTTCATGTCCTTTCTCACTTGAATGGGCTCTTTTCTAGGCAGTGTGGGCTTCACAGAATTGGAAGGTGTAGTAACTTGCTTTACAAACACCGTCTCTACAGAAGGTGTAACCTTAGAAGATTCTCCATTCTCAAATCCTATTCCAAATCTGAAGTGAGGGGGTCTTTGAACTTTCAAAATTTCATTCAGCTTCAATGTACCATTGATAGCTTGAAACTCCTTGAGCTTTTGTTTCATTTGCATATTTTCAGTCCTTGCTCCAAGGATTTCATTCTCAAGTTTCATCACTTCCTCAGTTTTGGTACAGATTTGTATTTCTAGGACATCTACCATTCTTTTATACTCTTCTAATTCAGTTTTCAAAGCAATAACTGAAATTTCAGATTCATGAAGAAGTTTCAGATTTTTCTTACTTGATCTTCGCTCCTTGCTAAGCTCCTCAAGTGCAGCAATGAGCTCTTCTTCAAGATTCACTTCAGCCTCCTCTTCGTTTTCCAGCTCTTGCTCATCGTCTTCTTCAATAGTAACCATGAAGAGTGCTTCAGTCGCCTCGACTGATTCATCATCGTCCGAAGATTCAGACGTGCTGTCATTATGCTGACTGATGAAGCTCTTTGCTTTGCCCTTCTTTCTGAAATTCTTCTTCCATTTACTCTTATCAACATAAGAGTCATTATCATTGTCTTCTTTCAGCGGGCACTTCGCAGCAAAGTGGCCAACACCGCCACAATTGAAGCATTTAAAGGGTAGCTTCCCTTTATACTTGCCATTGCTTCCTTTCTTCAGCCTTCTAATAAATTGAGCCTCAAGCTCATCATCATCAGAATCATGACCAGCAATCTCTTTTGCCTTTTTCTGAACTTTGAAGGCCGCTTCTCTATCCGATGAAGACGTCTTACCTATGCGCATCTCATAGGCAGTGAGAGAACCATGCAGCTCATCCATTGAAAACTCGTTCAGATCTTTGGCTTCTTCTATGGCTGAGACTTTAGAATCAAACCGGGGAAGGAGAGATCTTAGAACCTTTTTGACGATGACTGGTTCTTTAATCTCCTCTCCTAGTCCACGAATGTCATTCGTGACTTCATTCACCCGTTGCATGTAAGAATCAACATTCTCGCTATCCTCCATGCGAAGAGACTCAAATTGGGAGCGATGAGTTTGCAATTTCGCTTCTTTGATCTTCTCATCTCCTTCATGGATGCTTTTCAGCTTATCCCAGATTTCCTTGGCTGTCTTGCATGCTATAACTTTGATCAGCTCGCTGTCAACAAGGCCGCTAAAGAGTGCATTCTGCGCCTTAGAGTCGTTGTCTGCTAACTTCTTCGTTGCAGCATCAGTGGGTACAATGGCAGAATTGTAACCGACTCTGACAGTCTCCCAGACATCATAGCCAAGAGATTTGATGAAGGCCTGCATTCTAATCTTCCAAAAGGTGTAATTAGAACCATCAAACAACGGTGCTTTCATATTCGCTGTGCTGGTTGCCATGTGATTTGACAAAGATCACCCTTAGCGTGTTAAGCTTATCAAGGGAAACCTTACGCTCTGATACCAATTGTTAGATCTCGTGATCACTGAGAGGGGGGGGGGGTGAATCAGTGATCTCTTTTAAACAGGTCCTTGCTAACAACAATTCAAATCAAACCACACAATTGACACCAGATTTTACGTGGTTCACCAAAAGGCTACGTCCACGGTTCAATCCCGTCCGAACAACAATCCGGTACAGGTCTGAATCTTATTTAGTCGCACCGACGACAAAGAGCACCAACCCTTAAATTCAGATAGCACCAACTATCTAGGAAGCACCGACTCCCTTAGGTTTCAGATAGCACCAACTATCTAGGAAGCTACAACTCCCTTTACAATTTGTCTGCACCCACAGACAGGATCACCAAACCCCAAAACACCAAGCACCAACTTGATGATTACAGCAAAGAAGATAAACTGATCTACAGCCCTTTCCCCTCTACAATTCTCTCTCTCTCAATCCCTTACAAATAGAAATCTAAAGCATAAAAGAGAGACTTATCTTATGAACGAAAATACCATCTTCATGAGGCTTCAAATTCGTCCACACTTGCTGTAGAAAGTTGCTCCACAACAGCAAGACACAAGCACCTTCTTCTCCAAGCACTCTTCTCTCCAAACTCTCTCAAACTCTTCTTTCTTTGATGCTTGTTATTGAAAACGAGATTAGGAGTGTTTATATAGGTTTTAGCAACCCCAAAGAGTGTCCAAAATAGGCTACAATTCGTTTAGAAAGAGTCCCAAACGAATTACCAAAAATTCCTAACTTTTAGCAAAAGACTTCTAATTCTGCAATACTTGCTGTCTGTGTGTGCTCGGTCGACCGGCTGGGGACCTCGGTCGACCGGGTGAACTGGGCGCCTGACGAACTTTCAAAAAGTTGTAAGTTGTCAAATTCTGGAACCGAGCTCGGTCGACATCCTGGAAGCCTCGGTCGACCGCGTGCATGCTCGGTCGACCGCACCAGGAGCTGGGTCGACCGGATGACCTCTGTGTCAAAAAATAACTGTAAGCTCTGATTTTGCACTTTCTTCATGCTCGGTCGACCGGCCAGGGAGCTCGGTCGACCGGGTACACTGCACCAGGAAAAACTGATTTTCTTCACTGTTTTCCTTTTTCATTCTTCTTGAGCTCTATCACTTCCACTCTTTCAACACATGATTGAGACATAGTGTTGACAATAATTCCAATACAATTTGATGCTTGAGACACCAAACACACCAATGCTTCAAGATTCAACTCAATGCATCTCAAATTCCAACATTGTGTGCTGCTTTTCTGCCCCAAAATAATTACCAGTGGAGTGCTTGATACTGATATTGATTTGCAGGTTATAACTCAAAAATATTGTTGCACCAAAAGGAATTTGCATTGCCATGCCTTTACATGCAAGATTATGCATCTTAAATGCTAGCTATTTGATTTGATTTCATTAAGGTTTTCTTTTGGTTCTTCTAGTTTAGAGCCGAAACTAAGTAGGTGGTGGAAAAAGTCATATGCTTTGTTGGTGCCAGTACATGGGTCATTACTTTTAGCAATTAACCTTTTGGCTTAAATATATTTGCTTGGTTTATTGTTTTAATGGTAAACACCTAATCAGGTATGTTTACACAATTTGATATGGATCATCTTATTTGCTAAGCACTTTATTTAGTCGATCTTATTTTTCTTTGCTTGTATTTGATTCGAAATCATATCTAATCTTATAGTGTGGATATGGATGTGCCTGGAAATGATAGGCACTTTGAGTATTTCTGCAGACCAGCAGCGGTGCATTTGGTTCATCACAAGAATGAGAAACATCCTTGATTTTATATATTTTACTGCCTTTTCTACTTAAATTCAAAGTCTGCATCACGTAGTTGCTTTTTCAGGCAAAAAAGTAAACAAAGGGTTTTTTACCTTTCATTTTTTCTGACTTTATAACCAAAATCCACAAACAGTGGGATGAGAATTCTTCTGCCAAAATGTCCTGACCAGTTTCTTTTTAATGACCATCCAAATGCACTCCATTTATCTACAGTTTACCATAGGAAAACCTTCTTATGATCTGTACTGTTCATTTACTTCATTATTAACTTTTCTTTACAACTATCATGCTTTGCGGAACTAGTTCATTTTTGGGGGAATGGGGGGATAACTGTGCTTTTCTTATTAGTAAAGATCTCAATAAAGCAACATACCGTTTACTGATCTCCAGGTTCTTTTTAGAGAGAGGAATTATATGATGCTTCACTCTATGATCTCTACACTATCCTTGAGTTTTGAGAATGTTCTTGAGGACCAATGGTCCAGTCACCAAGACAGTTGATGCTATTACAATTCAAACCATTCAATTGACAGCCTGCAAATAGCACTTTAAGAAATGAATCTAGAAATGGTCCACAATCTGCAGAAGGCGGCCGAATATTAGATCTCTAATGTGCCACTCCAGGATAAATTTTAAGCATGATCCATACAGGGCTTGCACATCACGTCTCGCACCCCGAGATTGGAGCCAGAGGATACTTTCCCTATCCTCTCTTCGAGGATCAGTTACCCTTCATGAAATCTTTGGCATGAAAGGAATGACAAACAGGCTTAGGGATGCCAATGGGCCAAATACATACAGATACAGATTATCTGCGTGATCTGAATCTGGGTCTCGACTTGACTTGGACCTGAAATCCCAAACTCATGTCCACCCAAATATCAAATTAGAAAGTCCAGATCTCTTTTTCATTGATCAAACATTTGGAATCCAAATTCAGAGTAAGGAGAGAACAAAAGAGAAAGGTGGACGGGCAGGGGAGAAGAGGATGATAGAGAATAAACAAGATGAAATGAGATAGAAGGGAAGGGGAAGAGGAGAGTGATGAAGAGAAGATGTCAAGCAGAGTAGTGAAGAGATGAGATGTATTTTTCCCTTGCTGTTGTGTATCGTCCAGAGTGGAGTGAAGAGATGGAAATCTTACTTTCAATGTCAGTTTGGTAAAAGGAAAGTGCATACAATCTAGGAAGCACGGACACCTCTCCGGGGCAGGTGTGTCCGTGTCCAACGCGGCAAAAATGGTGTCCTGCTTATTTTTTTATTTTATTTTCCGGACACGCTGGTTGTTTTAGTTGGAAAAAAGTATTAAAATTATAATAAAGAAAAGAGAAGGGGGTCGTTTGTAAAAAATCCTTTTTAGTTGGAAGAAAAAAAAGGAAGATAAGGCAAAGGCTAGGGCTTTAAATTAGAAAAAGAAAAAAAGGAAAGGGCCTAAATGCAATTTTGTTAACATAAATAAAAGATAAGGCAGGGGCTAGGCCATTCTTGCATTCTGTCTTTAGACGATCGAAAGGGGGAAGCCGAAACAGGGCAGTGGCTCATCCTCACGTCACGTCCGGCAGTGTATTTTTGGAATGGAGGGAAATTGATGATCCTCCCTTTTATTTGTATGGATTTTATGGAACTATGGATATTTCATGTTTAATGATTGTGAATTATGTTTCAGTTTTGTATTGCTATTTGATAATTTGATATGTCTATTAGTTGGTACAGTGGTACATTGGTACTTGAATTTTTATTTATTTGATTGCTAAATTGATTACAAAGTTAAAATGATATTATCTTTTCATATATGATTATATATTATTGTTAAATATTAACGTGTCTCCGACGTGTCCGTGTCCTACTTTTTTGGAAAATGCCATGTCGGCGTGTCTGTGTCGTGCCGGTGTCCCGTGTCTGTGTCCGTGCTTCTTTGCATACAATCAACATTTTAACATTTATACCTGTTTAAAACTAAATGGGATGTGTTGGATAAAAAGGTTTTAAAAGTCAGGCTCCAGGTGAGATTAGGTCGCCCTCAAGTTGAGTGAACTCAGCTGAGTTGGACTGAGTCTCATCCACAATCCATAATATTATACAAACTATGAAAATTACATGTAAAAATCTAAAAAATGAAAAATAATTTTCTAATAATTAGAAACTTGAGGACACATTATATTTTAATTGTATTTAATGAATTTCAAATTTTTTATTTGGTAAAAGTATTTCAATAGTTGTAGGTGGTGGTGTTTGGATTTGATGTTCATCCTTTATCCTGAGGAATAATTACTTTGACCTTTATACTATGATACCCGGTACTTGTATAAGCCTAACGTATCCATATTGGACTGATACGACACTTGTAGTGGTACTTGATACTACACCGATACTTCTTGGGAACAAGTTTAACATATCCTAGTTACCAAATCCTTTAATTCATGTAGTTCTTTTAATTTTCTTACTTCTCACCACAAAAATGCCAAAAAGGGACAATAACAGTGATAATTTCATTGATTCAAAGTGATATAAAGAAAAAAAGTTAGACACCCATATCCGTATCCGTGTCCTAAATTTTCAAAAATGAGGAGTCGTATCCTTGATTTCCATATTAGCATCCATATCCGTATCTTTACATCATATCCTTTATATCATTGAATCTTAAAGAAAAAAGTCAGTTTAGATCTTCAGCCTCCTCACTCCAAAAGTTTGTTAGACTTTCAAACAGTATTTTTAGTCCTTATCCGATGTGTGCGTTGCACATTGAGTTCCCATGCGTCCCCAACTGGGAACACCCCCCCCCCCCCCCCCCCCCCCAGACTCGGTCGAGTCCAACTTTTAAAACCATGTTGGATATTGGAGTGGAATCTGGTCCTCTTACCGTAATGTCCTAAATATGGATCCTGTTGTTTCCCTATGGCCCCAAACTTTGGGTAGACTGCATCCCATTTTGTACCGGCCTGGCTAGGGCTGATGGCATCAGTAAACAAGCCATGGTCCATGGAAATATTTCCTTTCTTTCATTTCTACTGTTACTCTGTTGTCTTTCACTACGTTTCTTATTATAATGCCACTGATCAAGCATTCCAATATTCTCGTGCAGGTACTATTCCATGTATGGACATGTTGCAAAGCTAGCAGAAGAGATTAAGAAAGGTGCTGCATCTGTGGAAGGAGTTGAAGCCAAACTTTGGCAGGTTTGATTTTGTCTCCCTCACAACTTCTTATTTACCCATGCCACATATGGGATAGGGTTTGTATGTCAGTAGATATGACAGAAAACTCTTTTAGGTCTTTGTAGATCATTATCCATACCCTACTATTGTTAGCAGATGATGACAAGCATCAAAAAGGTTTGAATAGTGTGTGTGTTTGTGTGTCAAAAAAGTTTGAATAGTGTCTGTCAGAGAAGTTTGATTAGTGCATGTGCGTGTCAGAAAAGTTTGAGTAGTGTGTGTGCGTGTGCTTGTGCTGTGTGTCTGTCTGCATGTGTGCATGTGTGCTTCTTTCTGTCTCTTTCTGTACTGCATGCGTACGATTTTCCATAGCTTCTGTAAAACCATCAGGCTGATGTTTGATGCTGACCTATTTTTTATATTTAAATATAAAAAATACATGGAAATGAGCTATGATACCTTACTTCAAAGTAGGAAATATTATGTCATTTCATATTCGATACTCCACTTTTTATGTGTAAAAGCATTGTCCCTCCCATATCCATGTCATGACTTTGCACTATCTTGGCATCATAGCAATGAGATAGCCCTAAACAACAACCCTGGAGTAATTAAATATCCATTGAGCACTGTCCTGACTCTACATGCTATATGGCTGCCATTTTTTTTTAATAAAGAAAACGGAATTAGTCAGGAATGAGCCTTAGGCGTTACTCATGGTGTTTTTCTAAACCCACTGAGTCTACTCAAAATTTGAATTGAAAGATGAAACTGGACCACTACCCTGTATAGTTTAATTGATAGTTTGATCTTCTGGTTGGTTTTTAAACCCTTTTGATATTTGTATGATGCAGTCGGTGACGGGTAGTGGGGTAGTTTATATATATATATATTTATTGCAATGTACAAGTATTCTATCCATTAATTGGAAGACCATAATGTTAAGTGTTTGAAATTTTGTATTGAATCATGATTCTTCATCTCCATCTTACATTTTCTTTCCCTGCCTCACAAATCCTTCAAAGAATTTAGTAGCAAATTGTTTTGGAGTGCAAATAGGCCTGCAGCATCTTTACAGGTCCTTAGGTGGGTGCATCCCTAGGGCTTATGCAAACCATGCACCTAGTCATGCTTATTTATATTCCTCTAGTAAGGGCATTTATGTTGCTACATGGCACCCTAGAAAATTTTGAAAACCCCCAAATATTGTAGGAAGGTTTAATCTTTTCAATTGGCCCCAACAAGGAAAATTTCATTGTTCTGCCCCTATTCATGTATTTTTTTCCCCTATCTCTCTTGCTTACGAGCAAATAAGTTGAATGAAATAAGAATGAGACAAGGTAGGAATAAGACCAAGAAGAAAACATACTATATGAAAACAAATCCATCCAAGCATCCTTACTTTTTTTACCCCTTTCCTTTTCCTGTTCCTGGAAGCAACACACATTTCCATGGAAATCCATGTAGCCAAATGCAACACACTAACTCATTTGAATGGAGAAAAGACAAATTAATCCCTCTTTTTTTTTTTTTTTTATCATATTTCATATTGTATTGATTGTTTGTGTACGTGGGTTTTGCATTCCACTTGACTGAAGAAAGAACAATGAATGTTCTTGTTTTGCCTTTGGACCATGAAACATGAAGTGTAGATTTATTGTTGAATGTTCATTAGATTGATGTGCGATTGTTTAGTAAAGTAGATAGACCTGAGGCCATGTGTATTGCCCAAGATAGTTTAGGAACTATTTCCCTAATTATTTGTTATTAGATTTCTAATTTTGTTTAATGAGTTGTAATTAGGTTTAGGCTTCCAATTTCATTAGGATTATTATTTTATTTCCTAAGTTAGATTATTAGGTTTTCTTAGCCACCAAGTTTTCTTTTTCTTATTTATATGCATTGTAAGAGATTTATTTCTCAGAGCTGATTAATAGAGTTAGGGTTTTATCCCCGAGGCGCGTCCTCGTTATCATCTCTGTGGAAACTCGTTGAAGTGTATGCGGACATGTGATTCGACACTTCCACGCAAGCCCTAACCTGGGCCTGCATTATTTAGTGTGTGTATGTTTCAGGCTTTGCAAACGAGTACTTCAGCACTTCAGCTATATTTTATATAGATATTAGCTAACATGAATTATATAAGATAAATTCCCCCCTCCCCTCTCTCTCCCAAATCTTGCCTTGTGTCTAGTGTCCCAGGATCCCAACTGCCCTGAGCTGTAGGCACCTTGACTGTGCCTTGTACAGTTGTGCCTGACAACAATGAGATCCATTAGTGTCCCCAATTATGATGTAATAACATGGGAAGCTTATGGTTTGTTTTAGTATCGGTATAATAACATGAACCTCCCTTATTAAATCTAATTTCCATATGAACAGGTCCCTGAGACACTGCCAGATGAAGTGCTCGGAAAGATGGGTGCACCACCAAAGTACGATGTGCCAATCATTCAACCAAGTGATCTTGCTGAAGCTGATGGGCTTATCTTTGGGTTTCCAACCAGATTTGGAATGATGGCAGCACAATTCAAAGCATTCCTTGATGCCACTGGGGGGTTATGGAGAACGCAGCAGCTAGCAGGTAAGCCAGCAGGGATATTCTACAGCACTGGATCACAGGGTGGTGGGCAAGAGACTACCCCGTAAGTTCTCTCGTACCTAGGCTTGATGCCATGTCATCAGAATCTTGTGCTCTACTATTTGAATCTTACAATTTGCATCGAATCTAATAGAAGATGGATAAAATCTTATGCTTAAATCCTTTTTCATAGAGTAGTATCATTTTTCTTGGTGAATTTTACATTTGATAATATAAATCTTGCAACAATCAAATCTTCCAACATTTTAGGGGCAAGTCAAATGATGTTTATAGAAGCTTTAAGCGGTGGAATTGACTTGTCTGTCCTCATCATACTATGTTTTTGTTCTCAAATTTCTTTTTGAGATCTTTGATGCAAAAATAAAAACTTACCTGATTTGTTTCTATCAAGCATACAAGGTTTAAACTCCTGGTTTTAAACTAAGCCAAAAGTTGGAAGGTAGAGTAACTCAGCGATTAGTACTTAGGTAGGTGTCTCTCCTTTATAGAGGGGGCCAGTATCAAGTTTGCATTAGACTCCTAAATGAAAATAAATAAATAAATAAAATTAAAGGGTGGAAACTAAAAATTATTATGAGCGAAAAGTATTGTAACATTGGACGGATGACAGATTGATGCAATCCAAAATTGTAGCACAACAGCCCACAAGGGACTGTTAATGGGCAGCTTTCCTTTTTTTTTTTTTCTCTCAACTGTTGATGAGCGAGTTTCCATTTATTTCTTTGTTTATTTTGTTAATTATTCTTTCTTAGTACCCAACTATAGTTAAGATTTCTAGTGATAGTCGGCTGGATGTAGGGGTTTCTATGAATGAAGATTTTAGTGTGTTTACCTGTTATTTACACTTGACTGCTTTGCAAACCTATTTTTCTGGCTTGTTGAAGATATCCTAGTTCTAGTTGCTGCTATTCTGCACATGCAGTGGGATTCATTCCAACTGGGCACCTGATTTGTTGACAATACTAGCCCAATTCCTGTCAGTTCTGCTAAAACTCAAGCTGCTGAATTTCTGTAGAAAGGCTGTACAGTTCCTGTTTTCTTTGTTTATTGGAGTTGCCGAGTGATTAGGATTTCATCAAATCGGTATCTGAGCAAGTCTTGTGATTGATATTTTTTTTCTATTCCTTTTAATTCCTATAATTGCTTCCTGTCATCTTCCCCTTCTTCCTCATTTTGTTTTTTTCCTTTTTATTAAAAAATTTCATAGTTCCAATTACTGCTGAAAGTTTGCCGAAATTTCTGTAGAATTTTGACCATTAAAATTTTCCTAAAATTAGCCCCAACCAAATTCTCTTCCTTTACCCAATTGCTATAGTTCAATTTTTCTTAAATCTAATTCTAAATCCAACACCCTTATCTCATCTATGTTGTCAACGTACTTTAACTGAATTACTGTGTCGCAAGTAGACACATCAGTATGCCTCCAAAAGCAGCAACACAAAAAGGTTTGGAACAACATCTATAAATGATCCAGGCATTGTCATAGAGCGTGACACAGTTGTCTAAAAATGTCCATACTCTCACATACAATGGTAAGTATTCTATGAAAAATCGAATACTGGTACTCAAAATGTGAAGAGACTGACAGATGTCATGGAGGGTGTATATGCACAGGTTATGGACCATGGATTTAATCAACGCATGCAACGGTTGTCAAACTAGAGCGTAACCAGAGACTTGGGACCAGACTTAGTACAGGAGATTGGCACGTGTTCAGCCTCGCCCATTCCTCGAAATGGATGGCTCAAGATGATGTCACAGAGAGGCTACAACGCTTTATTAAAAGAAACCAACATAAAGATATGAATAATCTACCAGATGAAGATCCGATTGTTGTTCTAGAAAAAAATATAACAGATGAAGGTCCAACGGTCCAACCATAAAGCCTGAAATGGATGATCTACCGACCAAAGACTCAAAGGTGGATAGAGGATCAGCAGGAAGGTAGTTCTATCGTTGAAAATTTTTTTTTTTTTATCGATAACAATATAGATTTATTGAAACGAAGACAAACAAAAGAAATAAAAGCATACGTAAAGACAACTTTCAGGTGATCCAGGAGAAGAGACATGTACCAACCACCGAACCCATCTCAACTACATTATAGGCGCGTTCTTAGATTACATGATCGATCTACCCCTCGCTTAGCTAAAGAATCCACCATTCCATTTGTAGATCTACTAATATGCTGAAATGCGACCTGCATCTCAAATACCAAAACATTGGTTTCAGTGAATAAGAATTGCATTTTCCAAGGTCCTATCAATGATTATACCCAGGACATGGCATTGACCGAGTCATTCTCAACGATAAGATTATGATGATAAAAGGAGTGATAAATACGGAGAGCTTCTAGAATTGCCAAAACTTCCGCTTCATTAGAATCTTTGATCCCTACATGTTTAGAAAACATATACACAACTTCCCCTTTGTAATTTCTTAGAACACCTCCAATACCAGCGAAACCCCGGTTTTCCCATTGAACTTCATAAACCAAGATACTTCTCCTATCTTCAAACAAACTTCGAAACTTTGCAGAATGTAATCTATCTTAATATCAGAAAATTCATTTCTAGCACTTGCCCATTTCGTGATCCTCAAAAGAACAATTGATAGCAAATCCTCCTGAATTAATTCTTTTCTATTAAAAGCTCTTTCATTTCTCTCTTTTCAGATTGATCAAAGAATGGAAAGAGGAGTGATCCTCCATAAGATTATACCATTTCCAAACATCGGACTCCCCCTCCAAGGCTCAAACAGCTCCACTAGTGAACTTGGAAAGCACCAACTAACACCATATTCTTGAGAAAAAAAACCTCAAATAAATGAGTTAAATATCACAACGAATGAACCAATGATCTATTGACTCTAACTCCTTCCCACAAAAGCAACGCTTGTCAGAAATGGAATCAGACATCAACCCTTTTCTTCTTAATGCATCTGTCGTTGAAATCTTGCCCGCCACTGCCAACCAACAAAAAGCTTCCACTCTAGGAGGGGCAAGTCCCATCCAAACTAATGCACATGTTGACCGAACTTCACTAAAGGAATCTATCTCCCTATAGAACGACCTTGAGGAGTCTAGCAGAATATGGCTTCCAAATGCGACAGTCCTCTGAATCCTTGCATAAGGAAATGTTAGTAAGAATAGTCAACAAGGACTGATGCTCCACCAACTCCGACTAACGAAGGGATCTCCTAAAACTTATATCCCAAGACACCACATTCCTAATCCATACAAAACACTCTTTGATTGAAGCCTCTTTGTTGGACACAACCCTAAATATTCTAGGAAATAGAAACAGCTCCCACCCACACATCATACCAAGAACGGACACTGACCCCCTCCCCCACCATGAGCCCTAAACCCTTGACAAAGACCTCTCCCCTGACATTTGACTCATCCCCAAAACTTGAAATTACGGACCAAAAACAAGACAACCTATACTTAGGAACTCTTTTAGGAACTCAACCCTCATACATAATCCCCATACTTAGACGCAATTACTCTCCTCTACAAAGCCTCCTTTTCTTCCCCATACATCATCTCCCTCCTTTTCTCTGATACCAAATGATGCGGAGCAAGGCACCAGGCACGGGGCAAATAGAGATGGAGAGAAAAGAGATGGAGGGTGGAAGGGATAGGTCAGACTTTCACCTGGAAGGCCTCACGCCAAACTCCTTATCACGGGTGAGGAAAAAGAGTTCTCGGGAAACCCCACAAGCACTCGAAGCTTTTCATTAATCATACTCTCCTTGCCAAAGAGGCATTACAATGCATTACATAAGAGGGAAAAACCTAAAATTAATCCTGGCCATCTAAACACATCAACGTCCAAGATTTAAATATCAACATAAAAAACTTAAACCATAAGCAATAAACACCCTAAATGAAATAAAATAGGCATGTGGGTGGGTTGGGCCCAAAGAACTAGTCGAGGTGGATGGGTTGGGTCCATTGGTGGGTCGACCCATGGGGGACCATGGGTTTGTCTTACGTCACTCCACCACCATTTTTCTAGTAGAGACTAGCTTTTAAGACCCAAATTTCCCAAACCCAATCCCCCCGCCTCTTTTGACTTTATCACCTCACTCCACTTCATTAGGTGCACCTTCCGTCTCTCACAATTCCCATCCCATAAGAAATTTCTTTGGATTCTATCCAACTTCTTAATTACCACCATTGGCATCCTATAAAGCAACATGAAACACACCGGTAAGCTGGAAAAGAGGATTTTATTAGAGTGATACTCCCTCCTAACGAAAGATATTGTCTCTTCCAAGTGGATAGCTTCTACTCGAACTTTTCCATCACCGGATCCCATAATGAAATTCACTGTGGGTTCGCCCCAATAGGCAAGCCAAGATACTGAAAAGGAATAGAGCCCTTTCTACAATGCAATCTATCCGCCAATATCTGAATGTTCTCCTCAGAAAAGCGCACCCCCACGACAAAGTTTTTTGATAAGATAATCTTCAAGACCGAGCTACAATTTCTTCCCACCGTGAAGAAAAAAAAAAATCGTATCATCAACAAACTGAAGGTGATTGACACCTTTCCCACTACATGCTTCGAATCTGCTAATCAAACTCTTGTCTTTCACCTTCATGAGAAGGGCTCCCAAGGCTTTTGCCACTATGTTGATGAATAAAAAAGGAGATACTGGATCACCCTGACTCAAGACTTCTAGATGCCTGAAAAAGGTGAGATGGTGAACCATTCACCAAGACTGAGAATGAAGTGGAAGAGATGTACTCTTTCATCCACCCTCTTCACTTAGCACCGAAACCAAAGAGATCCCTGCATACCCTTGAAACTGTAACTGAGACCACCATTCTCTCACCTTCCGTAAGAAGTCTTCATGATGAAGCCAACAATTTTCAAACCAAAAAGGTCTTGCCCCTAGTTAAACTTCATAAGTGGAAATCTTAATGGGACAATGGTCAGAAACATACTTGGGTACTGAATTGCACCCGTATAATGCTCTTCCCATTCCTTAGAAAGAAGAAAGCAATCAAGTCTGCTCATAGCTGGTCTTTCCTGGTTATTTGACACGTATATTTTCTTCCCACCATAGGCATATCTATTAACTCATTGCTATTAATGAATTCAGAAATTTTTTCCATGCATCGTGTGATTTGTCTTCCCCCTCCTTTCATGGGGGAAATCTTGCAATACTAAAATCCCCACCAATACACCATGGCTCAGACCACTGAGTTAACTTATCTGAAATCGAGGCCAAAAAATCTTCCCTTAGAGAATCATCATTTGACCCATTGACGTTGGCACCAATCCAAGAAAAGTCCTCCTTATTACAGTTAAACTTAATAGCCAGCACCCTTTGCTTTCTGAGAACATCCTCCTTTTGGATATCGTCATCCCATAATGAAATAAGGCAAACAACCCCCCCCCCCCCCCCCCCCCCCCCCCCCCCCCAACCCCAACTAGAAGGAACCCACTCCCAGTTACAACCCCAAATTGATTTTGATGAAGGATATCAAGTAGAATATAGATTGGAGGAGGATCTTCCATTATAGCTATTAGATCTGAGTTTTGGTATATGACCAAAATTGTCAAGAGATGCAGGCACTGGTGATTTCATGATTTACAAGTGGACTCAATTAGTATGGTGTACAGACAATTAGAAGCTGGTTGATTACAGATCTAGTGAATGGAGTACAACAGTTAGATTCAATAGGTCAATGGACACTTGTTCCAAATTTGGCAATTCAGTGGCACTTGGAGCGAAATTCAACCTTGCGACAGCAATAACAACTTGATTGAGTCAGAAAAAAAAATCTTATCATCATGCATCTGCGGAGGGGATGATCTGAAAAGGAAAAAAATTTATGCTTCTCTGGTATGACACATCTAATGTTTGATGTAGGACTAGGACGACATTGGATTTGGAGCAACTTGCAAACTGAAGGGCGAGTTTCTTCCAACAGGGAGGGAATGATGCAGTCTAAAAACCAGGCCCAACAGCCCACAAGGGACTGTCGATGAGCAACTTTCCATTTTTTCTGACTGTTGATGTGCAAGTTTCCTTTTATTTCTCTCTGTGTTTTGGTTAATCGTTCTTTCTTAATACCCAAGTATAGTTAGGATCTCTATTTTTCCTAGGAGTTATATTTGGGATTTACTTCTTTATTGTAAGAGATGAGTTTCTTATTAGTAGATGAGAGTCAGCTGGATGCAGGGATATGCTAACAGACTTCTATTAATCAAATTTTAAGTGTTTTTACCTGTTAGTTACATTGATTGCTTTACAATCCTATTTTTCTGGTTTGTTGAAGATATCATAGATTCCTAGTGCTACTTGCTGCTATTCTGCACTAGCAATGGGATTCATTCCAACTGGACTTCCTGACAATCCCAGCCCAATTTTTGCCAGTTATGCTCAAATTCAAGCCACTGTATTTCTCCAGAAAGGCTGTACAGTTCCTGCTGTCTTTGTTTCTTGTAGTTGCAGTCCTTTGAGCGATTGGGGTTGCATCACACATCGATGATGATGATGATGGTGATACAAAGAACATCAAATACCTTACAGTTTTGTGATTTACATTGTGTTATTTAGTTGTCAATGATTTCAAGATCTTTAGAACATTGCTTGCTATTATTTGGGTTTTGAGTTAGAATCACCCAGTTATTTTTCAATTGTTAAGTGTGAAGGTCATTTTGGTTTTTCTTTTTAATTAGATGTTGATAGCATTCATTTGTGCTCATTTTGTTTGGACATTGCTAATGTTGTAATGTGTTGTTATGTTGTCAAATTGATCTATGTCCAAAAATAGTTCAGCACATGGAACGAAAAACCACCTTTCTCCTATATCCATGACAGTGTCCAGCCCTTACCGACTCTCTGGAAGAAAGATCTTTTCTTTTGTGTTATAAAAATAAGGTTTGGAAAATTCATGACTCTGGTTCGGCTGGTTAGGAGAAAAAAAAGTTCGGCTAGAGTCAATAAGGAGACTCGAATGAGTCTTATTTTTTAAATAATTTTAAAAATATTTAAAAATAAATTAAATATTTATAAAATATAAATATATATTTATTTATATGCATTCATTATATATGTAAGAAAAATACTATAAAAAATAAAAAATATATATTGTATGTTACATAATTTGTTAGTCCAGATATTGGGTGTAAAAGATCAAATATAAGCTTCAAATTACATTTCAGCCATCATTTTTAGACTGTTGAATTTGAATCCTGTGCGCATTTGGATTTAAAACCAGATTTACTTCTAAAAAAAAATATATCCATCAAATGGTTTAGAATGCAAACAACTTATTTAAATGAGGTGTCTCGGCTGAGCCTTCTCAGCATTTAACTCCATCCTTTATAAAAAAGGGATGACTCGAGAGAATCAAGAGACAACTCAAAGAGTTTTCCAACCTTGGTTAATAATCTTTTGAAACTTTTTTTGGACTAACTTGGACTGAGTTTTAGGTCCAACTCAGCCCATTGACTTAGACTCAACAGGCTGTTGAGACAAGCTAACTCCGTCAAAGCATGATAAATATTTTAGTATTTTTCCATTTGCTAGATATAGGGATACCACCTTGCACCTATATTTTGTCAAGACATATGCTTTTCAAGGAGCATGGAAAGTGGAACCTGCATTTTGAAGGATTAATCAGCACTATTCTTTATTCAGCATGGAAGGTGGAATCTTTCAATACTCCTTCCCTTTTTTAAAATTTAGCTGAATTTTTCTCTTTTAAGTTTTGCCCACTTTCATTCATCATGCATATGGGTGCACCCAAATCAACATCTGCACCTACATTTTGTCAGGACAAACGTGATTCAAGAGGATGGAAAGTGGAGCCTTCATTTTAAAGATTCACCTGTCCAATTTAGCCCAAAAAAGATTCATTTGTCCCAATTTTCACCCCACCTGCATTTTGCAAGATCCATTTGTCCAATTTTTCACTCTGGAAAACTCAGCCAGCGCTGACTGTGCATCTGCATTGATGTGAAAGATAAGGACTAAGGACTGCATTGTGCAGGATTCTTTGTACATATCTTCAATCCCTGAAAGTGGAACTGCACTCCTAACAGAATTCATCATTCCCCATTTACAGCCCACACCCCTACACTAAAAATGTTGCTTTTAATTTTTACATGAAATATGTATTTTTTTAATCCTGTCTCTTCTACCACACACTCAAAAAACGTATAAAATTCATTGGATTAATAATAACCATTTCTGACACTGGACTGTGTTCTTACCTGGTGCTAAATGTTAATTAGTATTTATTGTCTATTGCAGATTGACGGCCATAACTCAACTGGTTCACCATGGAATGATCTTTGTACCAATTGGGTATACTTTTGGAGCTGGCATGTTTGAAATGGAGAAGGTGAAAGGTGGCAGCCCATATGGTGCAGGTACCTTCGCTGGTGATGGTTCAAGACAGCCATCTGAACTTGAACTCCAACAAGCTTTCCACCAGGGAAAGTACATTGCTGGTATTGCTAAGAAGCTCAAGGGACCTGCTTGATTTGCATACAGCAAAAACACCCGTTCGACATTCTATACTTGTACAATTTTTCTTTTTACCATGCTCTGGTTTCCTTTAGGGTTGCAACATCCTTTCCTTGAATCATAGAATAATATGGGTCTCATCGGATTGGACTTTCCATTGAGCTTGATATGCTCTTATGGAAATTTGATTTCTATTTATGGTTTCGATTGCTTACTTTATAGGTCGGTATGTATTTTTCTTTCTTGGGAATTGTACTTGATATTTAATAAGAGTTGGGACATTGAAACTTAGAAGCCAATAGAAACTTCATAGCTTTGTCAAATTGCAGTCTGACTAATCAGATATGTAATGACACATTTGAATGATGCATGACATGTAAGAAACTCAATTTTTGGGGTGTTTGGATGTATCCAAAGTCTTGTTTTGCAGACTTTCTTACCCACTTACCAGATTTTCAGCCTAATCGGTACAGAGGATGCAATGGCGATTGCGAATGGTAAGCAGTGTTTCATCTTATCAGGTTTCAGGTTTCTCATTTAATCTTTGAATTCACATTATTATTTTTGGATGGGCTAAAACTTTGTTAGAACTGAAATAGGGAAACAGACAACAAACATTTTT
Source organism: Litsea cubeba (assembly GCA_012931725.1). Taxonomy (NCBI): domain Eukaryota; kingdom Viridiplantae; phylum Streptophyta; class Magnoliopsida; order Laurales; family Lauraceae; genus Litsea; species Litsea cubeba. Next base: position 11,075,910 of record CM022951.1, read on the forward strand.
TCTCTGAGGTGAACCTGTGTAGGGCGCCTACATGTGGCTGAGCCAATCAGGTGAAAACCCAAAGCTTGGGTTGGGTTTCTTGGGTCTAGAAGGCATGTGCATGGACTCGGAAGCCCGTATTAAACTCGGGTTGGGTCAGCCCTAATGCTAACATTAGTTCGATTTAGGACCCGATTGTGATGCCTGTGATTCCTCATTGCTTGGTGCAGGTCCAAGAAGCAGACCTGAGTTGCGTCTGAAAAAAACCTATTTTTTAAGGTTTCAGTCGGGTCCGTGGGTAAGGTCCTCAGGTCGGGTCCGTGGGTAAGGTCCTCAGGTCGGGTCCTTAGAGGCTGAGTGTGGATAGGTTGATCAGAATTGGAAGGGAAAGATATTAGAGAAAGGTCCTACAATGTCAACCAAGGTTAGTATTTGAGTGCACCGGCCACTAAGGGCTGGAGCGATAGGAAAGCATAGACCGGACCCTTGCTTTCTTTCGATTTGTAGCACTAGGGTGATGACCAAGCATTCATTTCACATCATCCATTGACTCATCATTTTATGATATTCACCTTTTTTTTTTTTTTTTGCTAGGATTAGCTACTGATCCAAGAGTGATAACTTTAACGCGAGGAGCTGAGATTTATCCATAGGAATGGGCGTGATGCTAAGATGCCATGTATACAACATCAAATTGTAAGAAAGTTAGGCCTCACCTGCCTCTTTGTGTCATATTCTTTACATGTCACATCTTTGTTATTTCTTTATTACAAACTACATTGCTTTATTTCTTAGAAATTCAAGACGAAGGTGCAATTGGAATTGCTACAAAAAAATATTGAAAAACTTGTAATTTAAATTAATAAAAACCGTCTTGTTTGTTGCATAGAAGAGAACTGAGAACTGTATTTTTAAATATAAATCATATATTAATATTAATATATTTTCTATATATAGAATTTTTTAAAATCTAAAAATAAAAAATATTATAGCAATACGCACACACGTAAACATTAAATTCCACTACACCTGAAACATACCAGGAAAATCATGTTTATTTTCTGCTCATTTATTCCATGGAGTTTCTTGAGTTATCTGGGAAGATAGTCATGGTGGATTGGATAGTATTTTAGAGATGATTAATTAAAAACTAAGGATAATTATATAGTTGGATTTGGAAAAAAAAAGGTTAAAGAGTTGGATCATATAAAAAATGACTAATTTTTAAAATAGAAGAAAACTGCAAAGCCCAACTATAAACCTCCTTTGCTCACAACCATTCCTTTTGTGATGATCATTGAGTTTTATCACTCTTCAATTCTTATGCAAAAAAAAAATTTAAGAATATTGCAATCTTCGTATAAATGTTAGAGAAAACCATTCCTAATATCTAACATAACATCGAGAAAGTTTAAAATAAAAAAGAGACATGAAAAAGTGAAAAAAATTAGAGTAGTAGCTTTTCCGCAACTTATACAGGAGGAAAACCTGAAAGTCCGGGTTTTCCGCCGATGGAAGTTGCGGAAAATCATAATTTTCTCTTTTTCCGCAAGCGTGAGCATCAGCAAAAACTGAATTTTCTTGTTTTCCGCAAATTTGAGCTGCAGAAAACCTGATTTTCTGGATTTCCGCCGTCCCAAGCATCGAAAAAGATGCATCCTACCCCAACTTTATTAATTCTTTTCCCACCCAAAAGGGAGCTACTAAGAGAAGATAAAAAACTTTGAATTATGCGGTGCAAATGATGCTAGAATTGCTGAAGATATTGATGGGAATTCAAGATAAAGGATCTTCTATCATTAGAGATCTTTCCCAAAGCAATTAGAAGCCTTCTAGTTCTTTCCGAAGAAATATTGCCAATACAAGATAACAGGCCATCTATCCCCGTAGATCTTCTCCCAAATAATTAGAAATCTTTTTCTAGTTTTTCCACTCAAAAGATAAGTCACGTTTTGGGTGAGAAAGGGGTTTTCAAAGGCAAAGATAAGAGTACTGGTATTCACAAGTTGGTTTGGGCCGGGCCAAAGAATATGAATGTTTGGCCCGATCTCAAAGCTAACGGCCCAATCTCGGCCTAGACATGAAACGGGAAGTAAGTATCTCGATCCACCTGAAAAATAAAAGGCCCCAACCTACCCCGAATCGGAAGTAAAATTTAAGAAAGAGAGTTCGGTTACACTCTCTAAAGTGTAGTTCAACTATCTTGGTCATTGTTGTGTGTGTGTGTGTCCGATGTCCAAATCCTGGCTCGATATTTACCTGTTATTATTTTCACAATCGGTCTGGATCGGGCCAGGATATGGGCTTTCTACAACTGAATCCATGGCCAACACATCTATCAAAATCTAATTTTAAGGAGAGATTCTCGAAAATTGAGGTAATGTGTCGAGTCTCGAGTCCACGGGCCTGAACCAATATGGAACCGAACCCGTTTAGGTGACAGGTCCAAAAAAAGGACACATACCCGGACCCATTTACTTAACGAGCCTAGATAAGGACACAAATCCGGTTTTAAACTGGTCGGAACCTCCGGGTAATCAAAGAATCGGGGACCCATTTACTTCCCTAGTGCTTACCAGATGTTATGGGTCCAGTATCCGGATGTAGGTTTACCGGTGCTTGTATCGGCGTAAAACCGGAATTGCAGGTTTGCCGCCAATATAACCACCAGTAAACCTATCACCCCATATTTTTTAGGTTTCGGTCATGTCCATGGGTAAGGTCCACGGGTCGGATCGTTAGAGGCCGAGTAAGGATAGGTTGATCAGAATTAGAAGGGAAAGATCGCAGAGAAAGGTCCTCCAATGTCAAGCAAGGATAATAGTTGAGTGTACTGGTCACTAAGGGCCGGAGCGAGGGGAAAACATAGACCCGGACCCTTGCTTTCTTAAAAATTGTAGCACTAGGGCGATAACCAAGCAATCATTTCACATCATCCTTTGACTCGTCAATTTATGATATTCACCTTTTTTTTTATTTTTGCTAGGTTGAGCTACTGATTCAAGAGTAATAACTTTAACATGAGGAACTGAGATTGATCCAACGAAATAGGCGTGATACTAAGATATCCTGTATACTAAATCAAATCATAAGAAAGTTAGGCCTCACATACCTCTTTGTCTCATATTTTTTACACCTCACCTCTTTGATATTTCTTAATTACAGACTACATTGCTTTGAGTTCCTAGAAATTCAACATGAAGTTGCAAAACAGGGTGGAATCGACTTTTCTGAGGTTCCCAAGTAAAATATCTATGCCCGGCCCGAATTTTAATTTGGACAGGGTTCGGTTCATGACGACAGGGCCTATTTGGGGCAAGGTTGGAAAACTCGGGACTCGGACTCGACTCGTCCAATGCAGAAAGTTTGACTTAGATTGAGTAAACGCAGTGACTCAAGAGAGTCATTTCTTTTTTTTAAAATAATTTGAAGATTATTTTAAAAATGGATTAAATACTTATAAAATATAAATATACAGTTACTTACAAGCATTCATGATTATAAATTCAAATTAAGAAATTTATATATACAAGGAAAATTTTATAATAAAAAATAAATTAAAAAGATTGGATAATACACATTTGTTTAGTCCAAATACTGAATGTAAAATTATCAAATATAAGTTTCGAATTACAATCCAATCATCACTTTTAAATAATTGACTCGCGCATACTACTTAAAAATAAATATTAATTGTTTTAAATAAGATCTACCTATCAAATGGTTTAAATGTAAATGACATCTATATAATAAGGGGAGACAGTGTCTGAATTCCTAGACTCTTTCCCCACCCTTGGATTTATGTACATATTTCTGTACATAAATCCTAGGGCTGAGAAAGGATTCAAGATCCTTAGTACCTTGGTAAGTTTGTAATTATTTAAAAACAAAGGGAAAGTAAGATCCTTAGTTAGTTGGTAATGTTGTAATTATTTGAAAACAAAGGGGCAGTAAGATCCTTAGTACCTTGGTAATTTTGTAATAATTTGGAAACAAAGGATAGCATGATTTTGTAATTATTTGAAAACAAAGGGGCAATAAGATCCTTATGATCCATTAGTATTGGCCCCAGTCCAAAATCAGAATAACAAAACATCAAGATGGTTTTGGATCATTGATCACATTTTTGCTTGCTCTCGATTTTAGTGCATTTAGGCACGGGCAATCACTAATGTTTGTAAAATTAGTGATAACCAAAAACTGGCAATCACGGGCAATCAATTTTAGTGCCTTCAGGCACGGGCAATGACTAGTACTAATCTGAGGTGACTCGGCCGTGTCTCCCCAATATTTGACTCGATCATTTGTCAAAAGGGGATGACTCAGTAGAGTCAAGAGTCAACTCGGAGAGTTTTCCAACCATGATTTGGGGAGATTCTCGAAAATTGTTGTAATATGTCGGGTCCCGGGTCTAGAGTCAAGAGTCAACTCGGGGAGCTTTCCAACCATGATTTGGGGAGATTCTCTAAAATAGTGGTAATGTGTAGGGTCTCGGGTCCAAACCAATGTAGAACCGGAACCGGAACCGGATCCATTTAGGTCATGGGTCCAAAAAAGGACCTTGACCCGGACCCATTTACTTAGTGGGGCCTAAATAAGGACGCCAAACCCAGTTTTTAAAGGGGTAAAAACTATCGGAGAATCAGGGACCCATTTATATCCCTAATTATTAGTCAACTGAACAAGCAATAAGTTTGCCTAACTTGCCATAGGTAAACATCAGCTCCCTTTAGATGTTGCTTTTGGTAAGGATGTCAATGGACCTACAATTATCCAGTTCCTTGGAGAATGTCCAAATCCATATTTCGGGTCCAATTGATCACTGGGTCCAGGTTCAGTCGGGTCTGGGCCTCAGTTCCCGAGTGTATAATCTCTTTAAAGTACAAAATTGTATGATGTAAAATATGTGGGGGAGGTGAATGGAAAACTTCTGCATGTGGGGCTGCCTTTTTTAGATCCAAACCATACACGTGATACTTTAATCCGTTTCTTAGCATATTTGTTCAGACGTGTGGAGGAGTATACACAGCAATAGATGTCAAATTCTGAAAAACAGTAAAAGTTACTTATATAATAAACCAAAAACTAGCAAAAACACATGGAGGAGTACCCCCACACCAATTTATTTTGTGGCGTGGACGGACCTTCGCCATGCCCTATTCCAAGAATTAATGCCAACTTCGCATCCATAATAGGGGTCAAGAATTGCTGCTTCACCTGATTTAACTTGAGATTGACAAATCACTTTAACTCAGATCTGGACAAACTTTTATACTACATCTTAATCCACTCACAAAACAACTTTCCAAAAGACATGGCACATAATAATCCAAGGTTAGATGAAAAGTTATGTCATGAAAAAGTTGCGCTGTGCGGGCGAATAAATTTTGTATTGTTTTTAAAAATTGTTTAGTTTTTTTCGTTTTTTCTTTTTTTGGTAAAATTGTATTATTTGGTTAGAGTTTAGAATTACAATGGTTTCATCTGTTTCCTACTTTCCTTTCCTAGAAACATTTAGTTTCCTACTTTCCTTCCCTAGAAACATTTGTGCAGATGTTGTTTCAGCCGAAACTCCTTGTTTTGTGCGGCAAAGGAAACCCAATACTTTTCACTATTTTCCTCTATATTACATTACTAGAGGGGAGCCCAGTTTTCCATCTACTCCCGTCGGAAACCCACGGCTCTGCACAAACAGACCCTTAGGGCACATTTGTGTACATACATTTTTGCAGGAAAGTGTGGAAAGTGGAAAACCTTTTCGGTGCTATTGTAAAATCCATGTTTGGTGTGACAGTTTTTCCATTAAGAAAAGCAGAAAAATTAGCTATATTTTCTGGGATTCCTCAAAAAAAAAGCCTTTTTTTTTTCTTGGGGGATGGGGGTTCATATTTTTATTTAGTTATTTTTTTTCAGAACAGGAATAGTTCGGCAAAACCGGTTTTCCGCACGCATACACAAATGTGCCCTTAAATTCTAGGTGGGCCAAACTTAGGAGAAATTTGAGGGTTTAAAGGTGGACCTCAGCTCCGATCAATCCTTGAAGTCCAAGTTCTATTTGATTTGAACTAAGGGTATCAGCAATCATCAGGTTGACCGTAAACTTTAGTGTCTTAACTTCAAAATTCTGATAAATTTTAAAAGCTATATCCAAAGAAGCAATAACATCATTCCCATTTTCCTTTGTGATAAGTTTACTTTGACGATTCCACTTTTCGAAAACCTGCATTGGTCATCCCTCTTTTGAGAGGAAAGATGGACGTACGATTTCTATGACATCCCTTGGGAAGGTTTGAGAGAGAGAGAGAGAGAGAGAGAGAGAGAGTGTTAGGCCCTAAATTACAATCACTACTTGTTGAGGCCGAGCCATGCTGATATTTTTTATTACTTAATCCAAGCCTGGCTCAAATATTAAACGTGTCCAAATTTCAGATCCAAACCTGACCCAAGTACTAAAACCTAAGGTCCGAACTCGGTCCAAAGTGAGCTGGGCCCAGCCATACTGCATGCTTATCAAAGCAATAATAAGGTGGGAGACGCTTTCATGAACAAAGGGGAGAGAAAGGTAACAAGGTCATGGTTTAAATTATAGTTATGATGAGTTATTAGAGAGTCACTTTGTTTATCCTCTTTAAGCTCACTTTTAGTTTTGTTTTGTAGTTGGGAGCATTTGATCCTTTCTGTGTATGTTACAGCACTCTTGTACCATCTTTTCTTTTCATGAAATCTTTGATTTTCATAAAAAGATATGGGGGAGTCAAATAAGAAGAGAAAAGTGAAAACAGATAAGATGGGAGGTTGGTTTTTGTGGCCAATCATTGTAATTGCTGGAGTGAGGGGGCTAGTGATCGTGCGTGAAGTATGAAAAAGATTTAAGGAATGGCTAGGATTGGAGAATGGGAAATGAGGATAATATGGTAGAGGGTGAATAGGTGAAGCATAGAATATTTGTAAAATGTGGCTGCCTTACTGGACCTATTACAGGTCAAACCCTTGAGCCCAGGCCTGAATCCCGATCCTGTTAAGCAAACGACGACTTGTTCGTGCAATGTGAGGATTCCATGCTCCACAAAATTCTATTCCTAAGAAAAATTGAACCCTGATTCTTCCCTCTCCATTGACAAAAATCAGTTCTTTTCTTCCCTTTTCACAAGGAAAATGTATCGTAAAGAAAATCAGAATAGTTTTCATGTCATTCGGATAATCCTCAGGCCACACAAACACTCACTAAATAAGCTTGGGTCCAATTTTAGTCCAGTGAGCTCAAGTGATCCAAATCTTCCCATGAGCCAGTTCTCTTTAGTTCATTAAACTTTTTAAAGTCTGTTCATTACCTAAATTATGTATTTTAAATTAACACATAAATCATGAGCAAACACATTAATGTAAACAATTGGTGCAATTCATCTGGGTTGGATCCACATGTGGACCAACGTAAACAAAACCCAAATTATAGGGTAGACAACAACAGGCGAGAAATGTGGATATATGGATAAAAATTTGGATGGATTGAATTACTTGATTGATGAGAGTTTAACATAGTGGCCCACTAACTTGGGATAAAGTTTATAAACATCTGGACTTATTAATGGATTCAATGTTCATAATATTTTGTGTACCCCAACATAGTGGTCTGGGACTCAAGAGAGCCCACAGAAGTTGGGAAAAGTTCCATGCTCAGCAACCGATCCCTAGGCAGCTAGCGGGTGACATACAGGGTTGCCAACCAACTGAGTAACCCCTTACTGACAAGCACTCTGATAAGTACTCTTTCGTAGTTGATATGTAAAATTTAGGCTGTGATTACATGAAATTCGATTTGGATCTGTTTAGACTCAAGAGGTCTAAATCAGACCTGAATCCAATAATGACTACAAGCAATAAGAGCTATCAACCTTTAAGACCCAAATCCAGTATCCTGATCTGACCCAAATTTGACTCCAACACTACATACGAATCTGCAAAATGGGCCTTTAATTATGAACCAAAATCAAGTTTTAAAGAGAGCTACTAGGGACCAAGTCCTCATCTGAATGTGAATTTCATAAATGATCCCATCAGAGTCAAAATGCTGTTGTGTAAATGAGCTTACTAGAATCCGATGGATGCAAGAGCTAGGATCTCGATCCAGCCCCTTTAAAAAATTAAGACCTGGAGCCATATCCAGCCTGTTGGACCACATCCATTCTTTTTTTTTTTTTGGTAAAAGATCATATCCATTCTTGGAAACACTAAAAGGCACTTTTCCTAACAGGTAAGGAATTAGCAGACTTGAGGATTCTTCATTAAGGATTTGTATATTTGAGGATTTCACATCGATATCAGCCTATATCGATGAATTGAGATTAAAATGATAGGTATCAGTGTGTAAATCTGTAAAATGAGAATTTCCAAATTCCACTCGACAGATCAATATTTGGGAATTTGCAATCGTCAAATGTGATCAGCTTTCCATTTCCATGACTTTGTGAAAAAGAAGTAAGAAATCCATGAGGATTTGATTGTCAAACATGCCTTTAATCCAATGCTGGGATTCACCTCTTGCATATGGGGTGGTGCTATTATCTTACTACGTACCCTATCTACTCCCCTTGTTTGTATTTCTTGTGGGTTTCCAAGCAGGTGTATCATAGCAACTTGCAAGAAAATGCATTTTTCCATGAGAGAGAGAGAGAGAGGATTGGATTTCTTATCCCTTCCAATCCAACCCCAGCAAAGTGATCATCCCATGGAAAGCACAAAAGCATGCTTGCTAGTTCCCCACACACACCTCTCTCCTCCATTCAAGAATAATAAACCCCTAAACAGTGAGAGGAGTGGGCCACACTCTGACTTCCACTACCAAATTCAAAACATATAGAATTGAAAAAGTTAGGTCCCCAATCAAATGACCTCCACACAGCACACATACTCCCTTATTCCGGAATTCACTTATTCCTTTTATTTATTTTTTAAAAAGGTGGTGCCAGACCATACATTTTTCAACAGGAACAAAAGCCCATCTGCCCCTTCTTTTCCTTTATCCCATCCTCTGCTAAATTCAGCTGCTAAAAACAAAAACACCCTCCAAATTTCAATACAAACATCCCCCAAATTTAGCAGTTGTTCCTATTCTCCATAGAGGACTTGAAGTTTCCTGAGCTTTGCCATATGTATTAAATGCTTAGGCACCCAACTGGATGCGTGGTTTGGTGATCTAGACCGTCTGATTGATGGGCCCCCACCATGGATTGGGAGCGAACCCCAAAACACAACAAACTGGAAGATCTTAGTCCTTTGATCCATAGATGAAAAATAGATGGTTGAGAAGAGGACTCAGCATCTGTCCAAAGAAAAATGCCACCAAGCCAAGGATTATGATGTTTTCCAGTCTGATTTATTTTTGGGACCTCCGATTAACGGTCTTGATCACAAAATCACAGGGCCGGAGATGGGTCGCCGGCCCGCCTCAGCAAATTTCACATGCCAAAGCTCAGGACCCTATACCTCTACTTCTCTAACAACCACCCCTAAATATAATACTTGGATTAATATTACATCACTAAATATTCTCCTCCTACCCTAATCTTTCCCCAGCCCACATCATTTTGCCTGTAAATAGCCCAACATGGCTGTCCTCAAGGGTCACCACTTTCTCTTTTGAATCTTTCTTGCAACTCCCTTTTTTTTTGCTTTTTCTCAGAAACTACTACAGTCATATTATTTTAGGCTCCTTTCTTCCTTGACCCTATCATTCCAAACTTGCATTTGGTTAGACAGCATTCAACTTGATAGGATGCCCTTGAACTATACAGCTACAACTTTACTCTCTTTATCTGAAACTTCCTCCAAAGGTTGGTGTCCATATATCAGATGCACCCTCATTAGTAACTGTGTAGGTGCTCGAAATCGGAACAAGGCACAGCCCGCGGCTCCTAAGATCTTGTTTTGGTCCTTCTCCATCCTTCCCTTTATCAGAATTCTGTACAATAAAATTGCAAATAATTTCAATTGATGAAACAAACAATACAAAAATAAAAGATCCAGAAAAAAAAATGCCAATGAATAACATTGAAGTAGTTGCATTTCCATTTTTAGTACCTGTTGATGTTGCATAGGAGCTCCACTTTTCATGTATGGTGTGCTTAGTGCCTGAAATTGTATTAGAAAAGATATAATTATGCTTTGCTCCTCGTTCTCTTCTTTTATTTTTTTTCATATTTCTTCCTCTTGTGTGTGTGACTGTGTGTGTGTGTTATTGTTGCTCCACCCAAAAAGAAATACTTTTGTAGCATGTGATGAAAGAAACTATAACTTACATTGACTTGTTCATGGAGGAACTTAATGTAGTCGATCGCTTCGAATAAAACAGATGCGGTATCTGTCTGAAATGTGAAATAAAATTAGCTTTTGGCAAATTCGAAAAGAATTTGTCACAGTAGTCTTTTGTGAAAGTAAAGGGGAATTAGGAAGCTCACCTTTCCAAAAGGAGAAACCAGTTGTTGAAGCGCAGTGATTCTGTCCCCTAATTTCTCTTTCCTGACCTGTAAACAAAGCAAGACACTATAATCAATGTGTCCAATACTAACTCAAACTTTATTCTATTAATATGATGGATCAAACTATATACATGCCTTAAATGTTGGTACAGGTGAGGGTGTCTCAATTCTAGGCCTTTTCATCGCGGATTCATTGTTGTTTTTCTTTGTTGTCGAGCTCAAGTCTCGAATTTCATCCATGTTTGCCTGAAACAAGATAAACAAAAGTTCATTTTAGAATTCAGACTTCCAAGAATAGAACGAATTATGTCGGTCGAACTTTGGATATTTACCTTCACTGATAGATTACTGCAGTTGGGTTTCTCTTCAAAGTTGTGTGTTAGGAATTGGTTCTGTGGAAAAGGATAAAAGTTCGATCTAACATTGCTCATGGAGGTAGCCGATGCATTCCAAAAAGGGGTGTTATTTGAGAATTGTAACTGGTTAGAAGGTTGCTGTTTGGGAGTGGAAGGGTTAAGGAACTGAGAGAATTTAGGCCATGAAGGTGAGAACTCATTAGAATTCATGTAATTTATGGATCGATTGTCGAAAATTGCTTGTTGGGGCTGAAGATTCGAGTCCAATAAACCTTGTAGTAGCGTTGAAGGGCTTCCAAATGGTGCAGAAGTCATTGGGAAACTGTTTGCAGGTAAACCTTGGCAAGTCACTACACAGTCCTCAGTGGAATTCAAACGTGGTTGGTCTAAGTTGAGAGTCTGATTAATTTGCTTGAACACGTTAGCGGAAGCTTCTTCTCCAGTACTTCCCATGAAATCTTTTGGGCTCCAGTCCTTTTGAACTTGAATGGATTCCATCACAGTTTCTTGACGAAAATTTGGCACTGAATTTGAGTCTTCTTGGAGCATGTCATGGAAATTGCTCTCAGCTCTTCCGCTGCTACGACTGCCCGAAAACACAGCAAAAATCATTGAAAGGACAAAAAAGGAAACATGTAGAGCATATTATTCCTTTTTTTAATGATTTATAAAGTTACTGAATTTAAATTGAAATTAGTCCATGTTTGGATGTATCCCAAATTGCAATTGGATCGAAGCTTTCAGTATAATCGCGGCCTTTTTTATTCAGATTTTTTTCATTGGGGCAATGAGAAATCAGAAACCAAATTAGTTTTGGTACTTCTTTTCAGCTATTTCATCCCCAAATCATTATTGAAAGTCATCGCCAATATCCATTTGAGATAGGACACAAGATAACCAAATCCAATTTAATGAAACTTGGATTACTACACCAACCAAATTGATCCAGATTTGGGGTACATCCTCCATATATGCGCTTTCATAAAAAATCTTGGTTAGTGAACTTTGTACATGTTCTTAATTCTTATCATATTGATTTGTTTCTTCTACCAAAAAGAAAAAAAAAATAATACTAGTTTGATTCATTTTTTGGGGAGCTATTGAATTCAAGAATACTATCAAACCTTTGTCCTAAACCATGAGGTCTTAACTTGAATGATCAACTTATAATACCCAAAAGAGAAAAGAGAAAAAAAAAATCATAAGAATCAAACAGCTTCAAAAGCTAAGACTCACAGTAGAGCCTGGTTCCAATCCATCGGCTGCGAAAGGCCAAAACCCGCCATCTGCAACGTCGAGTCCATCAACACACCGCCGCTTCCAGCAGAATCAGGCGCCTGTGCCTTCTGTGCATCTCGAAAAACCATTGAACTATCCGATATCGACACCGGCTCCTCACAGGACCTTGCAATCTCCGTCCATCCAAAGCCACCCAAGTCACTGGGAGCTGTCGAACATGGCGACGACAGTCCACTAAACCCCAGCCTAGAAGAATTCCACCAGTTCCCCCCACAGATTCGATCATCTGCCATGGCTACAAGATCTCCTAACATATACCAATCTCTCACTATATAAAAGATATATAGCCTATAAATCTCTCTTTCTCTTTTGTCTTTGAGCTTTCTCTTGCAATGGGAAGATGGAAAAGATGAGGAGTGTTGAGGGGTGTTTATATAATGGACTTGTGGGGTTTGATTGTACGGGGAAGGATTGAAGGAATGTGTGTTTTTTAGATGGAGAAAGAGTCTACGGTTGACATTTTTCAGGGGGTTGATGATTGGACAAAGAAGCGTTTGAAAATCGAATTTCTCTTTCTCATGCTTTGGATTTTTTTATTGTGAATGGATTGTTTTGTTTATGGGGGGTTTGTTTGGCTTGGGATCAAAGCGAGATATATCATATGATATGATGATGAACGTGTTCTTATCGGCCATGACGCGTCAGCAGAAATTCATAGGTCTTGAGAGGGAGCGTTGAAATGTATTTCTCCGACAATGGGTGCTAAGTCTAATAGGTCGTCGGTGCCGTCTTTTACTTTGTAACCTGTAACAAGGCTATGTCTATGGACTATGGGTGAGACTTGTGTTGGGAGGTGTTTGGACTTTGGGTGTGTGTTGATAAAGAAAAAAGAAAATTTTGGGTCTTCTTTATCTTAAGATGGAGAGTCATTAAGTCAATGTATTTGGTTGAAAGTCAATGCAAATCTATTCATGTAGGGTCCACCCCACTCTTTCACTAGGTCCTGCCATGGCAATTGCTTCGATTTTTGTATGAACCGCAATAGGAGTGTGCATCTAGACTGTCCCCAAAGTTGGACTTCCCTTGAATTTCATCGGGTCGTATCGTGATGGTGCAATTGCAAAGTTTTAGGGTATGTAAATACTTGAGAGTTATAGTATCTTTCAAAGGATTTGAATCTTCACAATTGGACTAAAAGCAAAGCTAGCACGGCTCTTATTAGGCCTGAAACAAGGTTCGGTGGTTGTCTTGAAGCCAAGTTAGAACTTGTTTGTGTAAGGAGAGGATTTTGCACTTTGCAAATTTCTATTTCAATTAGGGTTATTTATGGGCCAAGCTGGGCTGAGGCATACCTAGGCCCCGCTTGACTTAAGAAAAACACGTGCCCATATCCGGCCCAAGCCTGACACAAGACGTAAATATCAGGCCCGAGCCCACCCATTTAGTGACTTAGGCTGGGCTGAATGAGGATTTTATTAGTTGTTTAGGTTTTTAGTAGTTCGTTGGGAGAATTTAACACTAAATACCTATCGGGCCAAGCTTTGAGCTTTTTATCCCATGATCCAAGTCAAGCCCAAAAGCGGGCTGGCCCTGGATCTGTCTTGGGCTGACCCGACTCATAAGCACCAATTTATTTTAATGGGAGGGAAGAATTCCACATTCATACCCCTCCCATATGAAATTAAAATACTTTTGGTTAAGAAAAATCTGTTCATTTTTTAAAATCTTCACAAAGAATTGAAAATGAATTACACCAAATAAAAACAGTAAGCTTCATTACAAATGATAAAAGATTTTCTCTCTATCATGAATCCTATCATCCCACAAATGCCCCCATAGATGGGGTCAGCTAGGGTTGATATTAGATTGCTGAGAGGCTTGAATAGGCTTGACTAAATAATGAGCCTGATTTTGCCATGTGTGTATATATTTTATTATAGAATGTAGTTTCTTTCTGTGAATATTTATTAAATTTAAAATTTAAAAATTAATCAGGCTAAATACTACCTGTATTTAGAATATAACAAATAAGACAGACTGAACTTTAATCACAACTTTTTAAAAGTAACTCAATCGGGTAGATTAGAAATAATCATATCCTCACAACAGAAATATTTTGTTGTCTTATTATCTGCCCAACAGATACTTAAATAGATATAATTTTAACACTTCTTTCACTATTGATTAAAATCTACCCATCCTTATATCCAATTAAGTTATTTGTTGGCTATTTCCCATCCATACACAGCGGTGCTAACATGAGGTTACCATGGTTGCTGATAATGTTTGATCCTGTTTTTTATTCGAGCTCAAATTTGATATGCATTGTAAAGCTTGATATCGAGACTTTAGTTTGGAATCAAACCCAAGTTCAAGCTCAATTGAGTACTTTCAAGCCTAGCTTGACTCATATCCGGTCTAATTAGGTCATGTAATGCTAACGCTCGGCTTTACTTGAGCTCAAGTTGGCTTGTTTATTGTTTAAACCAACCTCTGGTTAGGATAAGCTCAACTTGACTCGGTTCACTTAGACCGCCGCAGGCATCATTCTGTTTTTGTTGGGAGGACTCGAACTCAAACCCTCACCTCTCAACGGTAGGCATTTTATGTCACCAGCTAGGTTTTAGCCCATGACACATATCTGAATTGCATATGATTCTAGTATAGATCTCTCGCTTTTTCCACTCCCCATTCTAGTTTTTTATACAAAGAACCACCCAATTTGATCTACCAATCCTTTCACAAACACTATTTACCTCTTATATTAGTTTTGATCCTAATTTTTGTTACAAACATTACTAATTGTTGGATTTTATAATCATAAGTTTGTATCATGTTAAACTTTGAGGACCTCAAGCAAAGGGCTTGAAGCTCTTGATTGCCTAATATTTTATATTCTCCTCATACACATCCAAGACTTTCTATTAACATACTTTTGAATCTCTTGATTGGAAAATATTTCATTATATTCCCCTTAATGCTTGTTCCAATCTTTCTATTTTTATTGTTAAAAACATGTGTACATGTGTGTGTGGGCATGTGCATGTAAGTATGCATGTCCTCTCACAAATTAGCTCCTAATTATGATATTTTGATTTATCTTGGCCCCTTTTACTGAAAGGATTTTAAAAATATTCAAAAAATTACGAAAGCATACTTTTAAGTAAAAAAATTACGAGAATCCCAGTACGTGCGAGCAGGACCAATGCTTGTGAATTCGTGGTCATTCGTTAATGGGCCCCACCAGGAGGGCCCACCGCCCAAATCCTACGGTAGAAATTAGAAAGATTAGCACGTTATCATGTGATATACAAATCGATCAAGGGACATAATGATAATTAGCAGTTATGTTATCTCCGGGACCATCTATTGTTGGGCCCCACATCTCACTATTGCGGGTCTAAAATATACAAGTGTAGAAGCTAGGCAGACATTATATAAATTCTGGTAAACTTAACATGGTTGTGTCTGTGAAAATCGAGGGGTTGTCTAGTTGGTTGGCATTTGGCAACCCCGCCTCCCATCTAAATTATCCCCATGCTCCTTGCATGTGCGAGTTCCCATCCCTGCGTGTGAGTTCTCTTTCTTTGCATGTGTGAATCTTTCTCCCAACATTTGCATGTATTCTTATGGGTCCCATGCTCCCAGCCCACTTAGCTAGGCCACCAAAAAAAAAACAAGGGCAATGTTTGCAGTCCCCATTTATAAGGTCTTGATCAACGAGGCTTGTGCTTAAAGAAATTTGTGAGCTCCTCAAAGGGGCACACTCATTGAAATACTAAATACTTTAAGGGCTTATTTGCGTATCGCCCATGAAAACAATTTCCAGTTTGGCATTTTACTTTCAAAATAAAGTGGAGTGAAGTGAAATAAAAGGAATGAATAAAATATAAGTGGGTTATGATGGTATTTTATTTTTAGTTGTTTGTGATGGAATATTTTTGACTTTTTGTATGGGGAAATGGAGTTTTTTTGTCTTTTAGTGAATAAAGGTGATGGAGTTCTGGTAAAAAGTGATTTTGATATGATGTTTAACTTGACTTCACTTGACTTGGCTTTACAAGTTAAATTACCAAACAGCTTTAAGCTTGTAAGGGAAAAAACATTAAAATCTTCTATTCTCTATGGAGATTTATGCTGCTCAAAAAGAAATTTGATGT
Organism: Litsea cubeba; assembly: GCA_012931725.1. NCBI lineage: Eukaryota > Viridiplantae > Streptophyta > Magnoliopsida > Laurales > Lauraceae > Litsea > Litsea cubeba. The sequence goes on from CM022951.1 coordinate 11,092,119, forward strand.
TCTATATCATCTCCCTTCCACAAATATTTCTTACATATTCCCCCCTTAAAGATATTTCTTTTTATATAGTGCCCCCTCTCAAGGAAGGTTTCTTAGGTTTGCCCCTGGACTATCCCCTCTTCAATCGTAACATATTTCAGTCTAATAGACATTTAATTCTATCATTATATTGACCACTTATAAAATACGAATAAAAGTTCATATGTTTTATAAGTGATTAATATGATGGTAGGTTCAACTTCGATTAGAGTTAAAGCTCTAGTCTATTTAATAAGAGTTGACTATATTAAGAAATCAAATAAAAGATCTAGTTTTTTATTTCTAACTCACAATGTTTATTTGGTCAAAATTGTAATAAAAAAGCTCTTACGTTATGAGATAATTGGATTCTTCTTTTACATATTAAACAACCTCACATGCAGATATATATATAGGGACAGGTTCTCCTAAGCTGCAGCTTAAGGGTATCCTAAGCTGCAGTAGTATAAAAATGGGTCACACATGTGCTCACACATGTGCGGTTTACACACTGCAGCTTAGAATACCCTAAACTGCAGCTTAGGAGAACCTACCCCATATATATATATATATATATGAGCAAGGCTCTCCTAAGCTCAAGCTTAGGATAAAACCTCGTAAGCTCAAGCGTGTAGTGGAGCCCACCTGGGGACCCACATGGGGGGGGGGGGGATTTTAAGGACTCCTTAGGATCTTCCTGTTTGCAAAAAAAATCAGCCAAACCGTAATTTCTATTATCCTCATATGAGCCCAAAAGTTTAATGGTCAACAATCCATTTGGATCAATACATAGTCGATCCAACGGTCCAGTAAATTCGGATCTGACCGAAAATTGGTAGACATGTGCAATTTAGGAGGATCATGTGTTTCGACCAAAGGTTGGCCCCACAAGCATGAGCTTACGAGATTTTATCCTAAACTTGAGCTTAGCAGAGCTAGGGCTGTCAAAATTAACCGTGAAAACTGAACCGCCCGGCCGAACCGACCGTTTGGTCGGTTTATGAATTTTTTTAAAAAAAAAAACCGACCGAACGGTTTTTATAAGTTTTTTTTTTTCGACGGTCGATTTTTATAATTACGTAGAAATCGTTCGGTTAAAACCGAACCGACCGAACAAAGTCTTTTATCAAAAACATCACTTGAGGCCATGATAGTTGAATAGTGTGGTTGGCTAGCACATGACGAAATAACAACATAAGTTATTAATTTGTAGTACTGAAAAACAAACTGTGATTTGTGTACATACTTGTATAATTACATTGAGCACACCGTTTTTTTATGTTTCTAAAGTGACATTATTGTCTCCATGTGGATTGCTTGTAACTGTAGGAATTTGGATCATTCAAGCCAGCCCTCACAGAATTTTTGAGGCTAGCCTTGTATCCATCAGTAGGGCTCATCTCTTCATTGTAAACTACTCATAAATCATTCTGTCGTGTTCAATTTGGGTGGAATTTTTCTCTCTTTCCTGAACACCCCCCAACCAAAAAAAAAAAACACCCAATTAACCGAAGACCGACCGAAACCGACCAAACCGAAATGTCGGTTTCTAATGTCCAGTATATGTACTTTGGTCGGTTTCGGTTATCCCAAAATTGTAAAACCGAAAGTTTCGGCCCGGGTGTCATATGTCGTTAAACCGACCGAAAACCGACCGCTTACAGCCCTAAGCAGAGCCTTGCTATACACATATATATATATATATATATATGAAAATGCTCTTATGAGAGCAACCCTCACACTACTATAAGAGTAAGGGGTGAGAACCCTCATATTTAGGTTACATATGGATCCAATGGGTCTCTCCCTTACTCTCATAGGAGCATTTCATATTAATGTTTCTGTACAAGCTTCCATTATGACCTTACAATACAAGCCACTTAATAGGGCCCACTTGGGACCCCACAATCATGTCCAGGGCGGGGTTGGGTTCTAACTCATTCATCCGTGGTCCACAAGTTTAACAATCTTATATAAAATAATAAAATTGACTCTTGATCCAACAGTTCACTCCATTCGAATCTATCAAAATCCGATGGGAATCATGTAAATATGAGAATGGGTTTGGATGGTTGCTCGGATGGACCAGTAGGTGGACCCACTAGGCTGCTTATACCGTTAAACCGTAAGAGAAGTACCATCCAATGTTAACACACGAATAGATGGTATACAATAGGAGGATCTCTTGAGTCTCTTGACTCACTCACCTCTGGCAATCAAATCCTTGCAAAAAAGATTTTCACTTTCCACAAAGTTGTGGAAAAGACATTTTGCTGGGTCTACAACCCACGGTATCAATGAATAATGGCCATTAGCGAGTAATCCATGTTTTTGAGGAAAAATCAAAATAAAAAGATCTAGTAAACGGAGTTGAATTTGATATTAGAGGAAGGACCCATAATTGACCTTGTGTCTAAATGGACACAGAACAGACAAGAGACATAATCCATATATGGCCTCTTACCCCTGAAACATGCCACATCTTTTCAAAATGGAAAACAATTCAAAGACAAAAGCAGTTGGCCGAATTTTCTCTGTCAAATTCCTCTCCATCAGTTTATTATTATCATTATTATTTTAAGCTATGTTTTCCTCTCTGCTTTCCCTTTATACCCCAAATCCCACCCCTTTATCCTATTCTCTCTGCTTTCAAAAGGAATTGAACTTGGCCTTACACAACATGGTCCCTCTCACAGACCACTTTCTTCAGCCCCATGTGACATTCAAGGTGCACATGAAGTGGGTCACAAGAATTTGGTTGGTCCATTTAACTGGTGGTTTGAAGTACTTGCGGCTCAAATTCTGAGTAGACCTGATTCACATTAGGGTCATGTCATCTATACTTGAGTTTGTTGTGGACATTAGCTGTATGCCTAGGTGGGATAGCTACTAGTCTTACCCACCTTGCAGGCCCACCACAATCACCGGTATGCATGATGAATATTGATTGGATTAGGATGATGGAATGTGTGGCCCACTTGGGCCTCCCCCATCCCCCATCTTGCACCAGACCCACTTCACTATCATCCAACCTTTATCCCCCGTTGGATTCAATCTCACAAAAATCTGTGATTAAAAGACCACTAAACATCAATGCTATTAAATCAAGGGCCAGGATTATCTTAATAAGCTGATTTTTTTTCCCATATTCGTGAGGAGGCCTTTCCGTGTTTCCCACACCACTAAAAAGAAGACATCTTCAGTGGGCCCGACGAGCTGGGCTGCATATTGCTTATATGCCATCTGCTCATAGATAAACAAAGTTAGTTTTTTTAGCGGTACATATTCATTGCCAGATCATTGTCATCTAGCCATTGATCTTGCATATAGGTAGCTAAAGTGAGCCCACAAGGTGGGTTAGATTATAGCTTAGTACCCAGAACTGCCCCTCGAGCTTCTCGATCCTGCTCAAAAAACGCATATCGGCATTTTTGGAGCGGAACCGTCCTCGGAGCATGGCTTAACCATTTTCGGAGCGTGGTTCGACTGTCCTCAGAGTGTGGATCAACCGAATATGGAGCGAACCGTGTAGGATATTTGGTTTATATGTATTTTTTTTCTATAAGCTTGAGGTTTATCTTTTGAATGAAGAAACTTCTTCCGACTTATTAATTATTGTATGTTTTTATGTGATTAAATTACAAAATTAAATCTTTCTCTGATTTTTTATACTTGAATATATGGATAAGATATATTTATGCACGCCCATTTATTAATTATTTATAAATCAATAAGCACTATGCTATATAGACACTCCAGACAAACTCCAAATATAATTAATTTAAAATTTAGCGCTTCGACGCTCCGCTCCCGCTCCCACTCCACGGATTGAACACTTACCACTATAGATGTCAGATTTGATCATTTTCTGGTTGAACAACTCCTATTTATTTAGTGAAGTCAAAATGTAAAACGCGTTGAGGGCCGTTTAGGGCAGGAAAAAGGTTGGACCTTGGGTCTTATTGTCGGTTAAATTGGTACCACCACACATGGCTCTAACAAAAATTAATGTAAAAGGTGATCTCCAGATGAGCACATCCTAACTGCAATTGGCATACTTGTCCTTTCTTGGTTAGTGTGTGAACCTGATACAAAAATCTACAACAATCACCTGTTTGTGCGCTCAAAGTTCGAATGATCTAATCATTGATATAAATGACAAAACTTTACTATTGCTTAGGATTTTCAATTGTTTCAAATAACTTGCTGGAATTTAACTAAAACCTTTCTTATAAAGAATGATCGTGAGTTTGAAAGATTTTTGAAGAGGGATCCAGATCCCCTAGCAGATGATAATAATTCTTTGTGGTTATCTAGGTGGATCATGCCCTATTTAATCCAAATCATCACTCTCATTCAATAACTCGGGTACTCCAATTTAAGAGTTGTTTTTCTTGTCAATCACAGATTGATCATGTGTAGTAAAAGATAATGATAAATAAAAAATAAAAGAAAGATAACGTATTAATTATCTATTTAGTTCAAACTCCAAAGCAATTGAACAGCTTGAGTTTCTAAAGGCGGAATGGAACTCATCCGGGTGTTCTTAAATACTTCTCTGTAAGCAAATTGACATCTTCTGAAAGAGTTCTAAAATCATTCTTAACCATCCAAAACAAGGCAATGATCACACAAAATACAACTCCCAATCCATTTATTTATTTATTTTGGCTTGGTTGGTTAATGGCCATAAGACATGGATCAATACTTGGGTAGAGTTGCTAGAGGGAGCGTGCTATCCATAACAACCACCCTAGTATTTCTGAATCCATTTGATTTTAATCTCATAAATCAACTAATTATTTTGGGCCGATGATTCGAACGACTAAGATCCATCACCCCAAGTGCCAATAAAGCATAAAGGAACGAATTCTACTTCGCTATGCACTCTCTAGCCCACCGTCCATTCGTATTGAGCGATACAGCAAGACGTTATGAAATTCAACGTCCTAATCCCGCTCTTAAAAGATGATTTAGAACGCGTGAGCAAAAGAAAATTATCATTTCATAAAGTATAGATGTAAGAAAATGGTGACCTATAGATATAATTTTATAATCATAAAATTGAAAACAAAAAGAAAATATCTATCCATGACCATCTTCGTAGAAATTCATCAAAAAAAAATCCTATTTTAATAATGTGGAAGAATAGCACAATCAGTGGCGAGGCGGCGCAGGAGGGCAGGGCAGAGGAATGGTTGACGTCATGCTTATGACCAGGAAGGTGGGTAAAGGTCAACGTGGGACCCAGTTGGACGCACGCGTGCCTAAACACCTGGGCCTGGCCATTGGCTTTGAGGAAGAGTCAAAGTGCGAAAGCGACAGCTTCTCTTCTTCTCCTCTGCCCCGCATCATTTGTCGTAGCACACACGTACCGATCTTGACCTTGCTTTCCTCTCTCCCCTCCTTTCCCATCAGTCAATCTACCAATGGATTGCTGCTTTTGAAGTTTGATTATTCCAATGTGGAACGTGTGGTTCTTTACTACCTCTCTACCTCTACCAGTCTACCTGTTTTCATTGCAAATTATAGTCAATAGATTGATTGGGTTTTGGATTTTATTTTAGGTTTGGGTTCTGGATCATTCATATTTCATGGGTTAGTATATTCTAGTACTAGTACTAGTATGACTACTAGGCTCAGCTTATCTCCTTATTGGGGTTCAAAAAGTCAACCCACAAACTCAATTAGAAGGTAGGATGGTAGGATTTGATTTGGGTAGGACTTTATTTTATTTTATTAGTATTTTATTGAAGTGAATCTACGAATACGGTTCTCACAATCTTACTGTGATGTGAGGACCAACTAGTAAGTCTAGCCTTAGGACCCCACTAATCATGAAATGGATGGGATCAAAAGATTCAAATGGGGTGGCTAATATACCAAATTTGAAGTCAGTTTAATACCATTAAACCCTTCATTCGTGGTCTAAAAATTTAACAGCTTTATATCAAATAATAAAAATTAATCCTCAATCCAACGGTCCAATTCATTCGAAGCCGTGTAACAGATTCATGGGATTCGGTGACTATACGAGAGTTGTGTATGCGTGGTCCATTTGGAAGGGTCACAAAGTGGGTCCCACTAGATGGTCTTTACTTTATTTTATAAAAATATTATGAAGAATCATCAAATAATACCGATGAGTGATAGAGATATACATGGTGAAGTTAGGGTTTTGTTGGGATATACATGGCATGATGAAAACATTAGTGGATAGAATTCTACTACGTTTGTTCAATATCCGAAGTTGTCCGAAGGTTAACACGTATTAAAGTTATTTAAATAACCTGCCTCTCCTATCTTTTGATCGTGGGTCATCAACCTATTAGGATTAACTATTATATGTCATTTGTCTAGATTATGCCTTTTGGCAAGTAAAATTTGAAACTTGATGATAAAATTATGAAAGATCTATCAAATGAAATCTTAACATAAATAGTCCATCAGATGAAGATCAAGAGTTGCACTTGAGACAAATCAATAAGATGGAGACCCTATCTTAAATTACAACATTCATAACCAACCAAAAGATGCATGCAAGTGGGATTTACCATCTAAACAACTAGATTAACGTCTCACTATTTGATGAGTCTAGCCAAAGAATAAAAACCAATTGATTTTATTATTGGCCTTCTAACATTCCAACTCAATTTTTTTTTTCGGTTCTAGTGGTTGAATGGATATATCAGCTAATTTAATTTCAAAGGTCAGATGAAACAAATGATGACATAAAGCTATCGGATCTCAATTAATTCAACATCTATAACTTTAATGTAGAATAAGATGTAGAAGAATTTATGGAACAGGAAGCTTGCAAGAAGTCAAAAGCAAGAAGGTTAAATATATAGTATCGGCTTCAAACGATCATAGCTTTTGATCAGGGTATCACCACAGGGTGCATAACCATGCATTTCAAAGCTATCGACAAGCTCTATACTCTGAACAACTGCCAAAGGATGTTGAAGTCGTCGGATACCAAATTAAGTCATTTTAAAGGTCAAAATGCAGTTTTTTGTACAAAATATATTATTTATATATAGTATGTTTATGTTTTGCTTATTTTAGGGGGTTTTGGATTCTATTTGAGTTTGAGTCTTTGTGGAAGGTCTTAGAAAGTCATTTTGTGATGGTCAAGGGGCTTTGATGTAATTTTTTTATTTTTATTAATTTTAGTAGGTTTGCTATTTCGGATAATTTAGGGTTTCCGAGCTCTGATACTTCTTTTCAATGAATAATACGAATTGTGGTTTTGTTTAGCATGTTCCTATCTCTTCCTTGTAGAGTCTAGGTGTTAATATTGCATTGATGTCCACCACACCGAACTTTATCCAGTAAAATACAAAATATGATATCATTTGCCAAATAAATCAAGATAGATTAGATTATTTTATGGGATTTATTCTTCTCTTTGGGCATTTTTTTTACCTTTACATTTGCGTAGACATTTGCAGGAGACTTAAATCTTTCTTCGGTGATTGATAGATGTTGACATAGAGTTAAATTCTTTGGTGATTCTTCGCGTTATTGAATATTTTTAGACTATCATCTATTCCACAGGTTTTGCTACAAAAATAGAGTTGGAGTACACATTCCAAGAGTGATCATAATCCAGTGGATTTTATTGGAACTCTTAGCCACATTTGACTTTCATCAATTAACTATGCACGTTTGGTAAGTTATTGATCTTTCGCTGAAGACTTGGATATTGATTGAAGCTAAATACATGTTTGTACAATAAGAGGATTTTATGCACTACAGATTTCTGCTTCCGCATGAGAGGGGAATATTATAACCCAAACCCTCCCATGGGGATTTTCTTTTAAAGAAAATATATCACATCAAGTTAGCATAACAGTAGACTATAAGGAAAATCAAAACAGTTTTCCTTTGAATTAAAAAGTCCTCTCGTCGAAGGGCGGCTCCAAGAATTTCTCCTTGGTGGGACCACTATATATTAAAAAGAAAAAAAAAACTCAAAGAGGGGGGATGTGTTTGCTCATATGTAAAATTACATTGCATTACAATAGCATTTAAGGGTTTTATGATTTTTCTTAGTAGGGAGGGTGGGCAATGGCCACCCCCAGCCTCCTAGTTCCACTAGTGCTCTTTGTCGCACAAACAAACCCTTAATCTGATTTTTTTTTCTTTATTTTTTTCACAATCTCCTATTAAGAAACCTCATTCTTTCCTTCCATCAAGTTATGTATCTTTCCTTTAAAGTTCATTTGTTATACAGTTTTGGCTTCTTTAAGCAATGCCCTAAGTTTTATAATTGTCACCTTCCATGAAAAAACCCTGAATAAAAAGAAAGGTGGATAACTGTTGAATCTGTTAGTAGGGTTTTCTCCTTGGGGGCTTGATTGAATAATTTAAATTGCAATTAGAGGTGTTTTTTTTTTTTTTTTTGATTGGTTAGGGAAGGAAGGGAAAGGGTTTGGGGGTGCTTTCAATAGGATGGATGTTGGGTGGTTGGTGAGAAACATCAGCAATTCTAAATTTGCAAGATTGTACAGGGATCCGGACTCCCGATATTTATGGGTGTCAGGTTATTGATCAGATTTTCTATATAACTGCAAAGGCACTTCCATTCTGTCATAATGTCACGTTTTTCTTATATAAATCCAAAGGTGAAATTTGAAGTATCAAACTTATACCTCATTGCCATAATAAAACCTATGTACTAGGTACTGTGCTAAATCATGCTTGGTTTAAACAGTAACTATATAAATGCCAAATGAAGAGAATAAAACCCACTTTTTTATGCACATGGCTTGTTGGATGGAAAGGAGGTCAACACAGATAAGCTTGGCCCTCTCTACCTCTTTGCCAGGATGAAGTCATCTGTCTCAAAAGAAACTGCTGATGGTTGGATAGACAAGTTTGGTAAGCTCTTGAATCTTGATATATGATTAAGGATAATGAAATTAAGGTTATAAAGAGGCTCAGGGATTCATGGCAAGTCCTTTCCATTCCTTGGTTTGTGAGACAAAGGTGGCCACATTGTCCAATGTAAAGGCCTTTGCCTATGATAATATGTTGCAAAGGTTTGTAACGAATCATTGCTTCTTGGTTCATGTGTCTATGCTTTTGTTTTTGAAAGTTATGTTGCGGCTTTTTGTTGAGTTGAGAAAATAGAAAGCATAAATAAGGATTTCTTTGGGGCAAGGAAATGTATAATGAGGAATTAAAGGGTCTTTAGCCTCAAGCAATGTAAGTTCTTTAAAGTCCTAATCATATACATTTGGGACCTAGTTGGTCCCATGATACATTATCCAAATAATGGGAATTGGGATGTTAGTGGACATCCATTACATGGTTGCCTGAAAGATCCAACTCAAAAAACATTCATATATGAACCCTCTTTTTGAAATTGAGTGATAATCGGCTGAGTATGAATCCAATCATGTTCATACCTGACTACTCGTGTGCCCAAATGATATGATATAACATAATACAATATAAAAACATGAATTAATATTAGAAACTATATAATATGTATTATATTAATATTGTTGTATAGAAATTATGTAGAATATATATTATGACATAATAAGGTTTTGAGTCGGGTCCATATCCTGTTGAATTTAGTACAACAAAAACTGATTGTATGTTGATCATAATACATTAACTTTTCCTTGTTAACTCTTTAACCATTGGCTCCCAATCAAGTGGTCACAATCTTCATATCTTGGAGATTTTTTAAGGGGGGCTATCAAAATTTGTCCATGTCATATTCAATGGTTAAGATCAGGAAAAATGAACCCATTATATATGTACAAGGAGACATAGGCTAAAAAAATGAACAATTTTGTGAGGCTCATGACCCAATCATTCTTATTGTTACTTAATATATTGAGACCTCTCAATTACTTATAAAGATATGGTGAACCTGTGAACATTGACATTTTAGTGTAAGACAGGGTACTCGCTTTTGGTCATGAAATGATATTAGGTCAGACTCCCTAGACCCTTGGATTTTCTCTTTGGAGTCTTGTGCTTGTAGAATCTCTCTCTCTCTCTCTCTCTTTTGAAGATATCTCTTACAGGATCCTTGGGCACCAAGTCCTATACACATGGGGCCAACGTTCAAGTGATCAAGATCAGGATGTGATGGACCCCACCAAACATAAACAAGAATAGCGGCCATGGGGCAAGCTTGTAGCCCACAGGCAGTCTACACTTTCCTACTGGTTTGATGTGTTTTATACTTGGTTGTCCATATGCTGGCCACAGAAACGAAGGGTCTTGATATGTGGGTGGGTGAGATTTTGTTTGGACCACACATCAATGGTGGTCTTATTCAACCTGTCAGAGTATCTTGGGCTGCAAAAAGTTGGGATTGGTAGCTCTGGAAACTGTACATTTCTATGAAATGATGGGAGAGGATATAATTTATTTAGGACTCAAGGGTCTTATAATTGATTGATTGTGTACGTCGATTCCTCTTGTTTATGCTATTAAAGGTAATGGGATGTTAGAAAGCTGGCGTGTCACCAAAGGTGGGTTTAGGAGGTGTTGAAAATATCTTTGATATTTTGGGTTTATGATCAGGGAAATTTTTAAAAAAGTAAAAGATTTTTTACTCATTTTTAGAAAAGTACATGAAGATTTTGATATTTCAAAAAGTATGAAAAGATTTTCACAATTCTTTCAATCGAGTCCTCTTAATATTAAATTTTTAAAAAATACCAAAAATACCCTTCTCTTATGACAAATTTTTTTCTTTTCTTAACGTATTTTCTCTTAAAAATGAGAATCTTGATTTTGATGGTCATAATAATTTAATGAAATCAGTTTTTTCATCATTTGGAATTCCTATTTTTTAACCATCCATACATATTGAAAATTGGGTTGGACTTAGTCATTTCTCTTAAATGACTTATTAAAGAAAAATTCTTTAAAAATAACATAAGAGTGTTTTTATCATTTCACAAATTTTCGTTTTAATGTTTAAATGGAAAGGACTTAATTGAAAAAATTGTGGAAAACTTTTATACCTTTTTGAAAGATCTAAATCCCCATGTACTTTTTTGGAAATAAGTCAAGTTTTATACCTTTTTGAAACTTTCCATAGTAATAAATTTATCATTGGATGATTTTTTTTTTGTTATAAATAAAGGGATAAAGAGTCTACTACACAGCATCATAATCTTCATCAAGGGTTTCTAAATCTAATTTGTACCCTCAGAAAGTTTCTTTCAAACTATTTTTGTGTATTATAATTTTTTTTTTTGTTTTTTGATATTTTGTAATGTAAATAAAATAATTGACTTGAGACCCTTAGTTGTCATGTGGATTTTATTTCTTGGCTTGCCAAGTCAAAGTTCGAATCAAGATTCAGCAAGCTTGGATAAAACATCACAATTATCATTAACACCTCTGCATCTTTATATAAGATCATTACATCTTGTTTACTTTTTTATCCGTCAATGTTCAGGGGTTTTTTATTTATAGTTTTCTATACCTATATTATGATTTAAAATTTATTTCTTACTTTGAAATATAATCCCAATAAGACCTCAATAAATAAATAAATAAATAACAGTGCGAGATTATCCAAATTATTTTCCTCCAATATTGCATGTACACATTGCAACATTGGTCCAACATTTGTGTTTTTTTTGCTCTGCAGGTGGAATAGAGAATTTAGAAGTGATAGAGAATTCTACCTAAATAAGTTTCATATGTACCAATTTTTCACACGTGAGGGATCATACACTTCATATTAGGTTTATAGGATAAATATTTTTTGGTATTAAATCTTGATTTACTCGGTCGGGTAGAATTATACGTACATGTATAAAAAAGGGCTTCTCATAATATCGCTTAATTACTTCTTTCATTTGTTATCTAGAGTCTAAATCTTCATCAACAGCACATGATAAACGTAGGTAAAACCCATTATAATATATTAAGGAGAAGGGTTTTTGGATTGGATTTTAACCCATTGTTCTTATTTTGCTCAAACTTTGCATGTCCTCTTCCCACCTATCCACCTCCCTTAGCTTTATCTCATGTAACCACCTATGCAATTCCTTTCTTATCGTTTATCTCATGTAACATCCAAGGATGAAAATAGCGGTTGCGGCGGGCGTAGCGGCCCGCCGCCAAAACGCTACGAAGCGGGAGATACGTAGCGTAGCGGGGATACGTAGCGGCGTAGCGGTGCGATTTAAAATAATTGCCCAAAAAATCTAAAAAAATTTCAGAAAATCCAGAAAATTGTAAAATGAAAGAATATGTGGTTCTTTTGCAAAAGTAAGTAAGAAAAGTGGGTGTAGCGGTGCCCTCAATATATGAAGTCCTGTATCGCTGAATAATTAGAAAATAGTAGTAATTATTAGTTTTTTCACATGTATTCATGTTTCTTAGTCATACTAACTTAGAAAGTAATGGAAAGCTCATAAAAAAAAAAAACTAGAACATAAAATAAAGGCATAAGACTTAAGAGTTAGGTCATTACTCATTAATGAACATTGAACAATTAAATATCAATACTTCAACATTCTAGGTTCAAACTCAATCAAGTGAATGAACTATGAAGTGATCAATAATCAATATTCAACACCAATTTAAAAATGACGGAGTAGAGAGTTAGTGAAGGAAATAGGAATACCTTAGTCACCAGCACAATGAGGGTTCTTTATAAAATAATTTAATTAAGACCAATTTGAAATCTAGTAGTAATAGCCAGGTAACTATATCTTTACTACTATACAATTTCAAACATAATTAAACAGGTTTAATATCTTATCTAGCAAGTTATGATAATAATAGACATCTAAGCAAAAAAATGGAAAGACAACCAGCAAAAGAGTCTTAGCTATCATGGTCAAGTATGATCCTTTTATCTTCTTGATTGCCACTTTTTCAAAAACATGCGCTTCGCAGAGGGGCTACGGGCCGCCACGGATGCGACGGCCGATATTTCGGCCGTGGCGTGGCGGTATCCCCCGCCACGGCCGATATATCGCGTGGCGGCCGCTATTTCAATCCATGGTAACATCTCCCATCTTGCTTTTCCAGACATTGGAAAGACCACCTTTCTAATTAGAGTGCCCCATCTTACATACCCCCATATGAATCAAAAGCTTGGTATCTCATTCCTATGTTACTCTATCTTGAGTCAAGTTTTTAACTAATACAAATTATAAAGTTATCAAGAGTTTGTAGATATAACCGAGTTTTGTTTCAACCATCTATTTGAGATATGATATCCCATTTATCATGGGTCATCTAACCATATAACCAATGCCTATCTTAAAGATTAAAAATATTCAAAAATTTTAATTTTGACATTATTATAAATCACATGAAAAACTAAAGATATGAATAAGAAGTGAGTTGTGCCAACAAATTTATGGTTGAGTGGTGTTGGCATCAAAGTCTCATAAATATTTATGGGCCCTCAAGTTAAAGTATCACTTCTGACCGGTAGGCATTAGGCAACCATTAGTGCAAAAGAAAACAAAAGTGATTGAGTTATTACAAATACAAAAAACAAAAACAAAAAACCAGAAAAGATCAACGCATGATATATATTCAAAATAAAGTGATGAGAGCAATTGAGAGCCATGAAAACACATCACCAGAAGAGTGGAAAGGTGTGGAACAGCAGAAGTTATGATAACTAAGATTGTAAAATAAGATTTCAACGATAGTGATGATGATCATCATATATATATGATGACTAAACTAATTACATATAAAGCAGTTTGTAATCCCATCTTAACCATCAAATTGCAGGCCATTACCATTCAAAAAAACAACAATTGCAGGGCATTACAGATCTCCTAGGACTATATACACTCGAGAAACTTCTTGATCCTCATCAATCCAAGGTGGGGTCCACCGTGTCCAACATCAGCAAAGGCAAGCCACAGGGTGATTTGATGTCATGGTGAGGTTAGAATGATGCAGCAGAAATGGACAAAAGAGCAAACGCGTACATGCACCCCACAGAAGAACAAATGTAGGACGACAGAGGGTAGTGATACATACCACAAAAGTGTTACAGCTTCACGTGGGAGGAGAGCCCCACAAACAAAAGGAGGCTCTCCAACAGAGAGAGAGAGAAAGATAGAGGGGGAGTGGCCATGGGTTGACTCGTGTTATTTGAGATCCACATGAGAGGAGAGGAGAGGAGAAGAGGCAATGGTATTCACATTTCCGCGTGTATACATGTGTTTTGGTCAATAGAGGAAAGTGTCAAAACTCAAAAGGAAGATATTCTTAGTCAAACCAATTTCAGTGTAACACGCACCAAGGACAAAGGCGCCGCCCAATATCCTCAACTGCATATACAGGAATATATACTATGTTTAGAAATGATCCAAGTACAGACCACTACTCTACAAAGCAGCCCAAGTTGAATATATAAATTTGTACATGATCAGGTTTTTAGATATATGTATATAGATGATTAGGTGAGCACTTGATCATGGGTCCATTTCATGAGTACTCTTGAGGGATTCACGCATATAGGACCATAGGTTTGCACCCACTTAATGGATTGGGATATTGGATTGAATTTCTTCATATAAAGTTGTTGAAAGACTTGTGAGCGGACAGGGGCGGATCCAGGACTTCTAATATGGGGGGGGGCTGCACTTAAGTTACACTAAAAAAATAACAACAATGTCTCACCAAAAACTATAAAAAATAGCAACAATGTCCCACAAAAAACTATCTATGTACTATCTTCATAATTCATTTTCTACAAGCATCATACCAAAAGTGTGATCATTTTTATTATACTACTCAAAATCAACAAAAAAAAAATGTCTTCACAATAGATCTTGACAAGTATGACAAAAGACAAACAATAGCTTTTAATTTTTTTTTTTCTTCCTTGGCTCAGTTGGCTGGGCACTTGGGAAATTGGTTTTTTTTTATTAGGCTGAAATCTTGGATGGGCTGGAGCCCACCCGGGCCCCCCCTTCATCCGCCCCTGTGAGCGGGTTAGGATGATCAGGTGGCCCCGAAATTTATATACAAGTAGGGTCTATTCAGATCTTCCAAACCCAACGGATCAGCCCCAAGTGAGCCCCATAATGAGTTGCAAAGAGGTTTCACATATGCGACGCGTGTAAAAGATAACGTGCGCTAGAAAACTCCAAGGGAGTTTTTTTTTTATACAAAAATTGCCCCTCCTAGTTGTATCAACTATGGTGTATGACAAGCATGGAATGCTGATTGATGAAATAATCTAGATGAGATCAACATCCATTAAATTATCCTAACCCCTTGATCAATGGCCCTAAAGTTTAATAATTTTAGAGGCATCGCTTTTTGTGATTTCAATAATAGTGAGTAAAAGTTGGATGAGTTTCAAATTTAAACTTTATACCAATTCATGTAGTATGTGTGAAATGATTGAATTGGCTTATATCCGGGCTTCACGCGCGGCAAACAAAAATGAGAGTTTTTAAAATGGTGAGTTTTTTATAATATATATATATATATATAAATAATTCATGACCTTGAAACGTCTCACCTAATGAATCAGAGAAATTTTAAGGTCATATATTACTCAGTAGGGTCCTTTTCAAAAACTCAAACTGCCCAACGTTAATTTTCCTCCAATTTTATTGGCTTTAGTCCATAAATTACTTCAATAGGAGTTGGGCTGGTCATCATGCATGAGATCGATCATGTATAAAACCCATGCTTTCATTCACTATGGTTTGTGTATTTCATGCATATTGTTTGACATTTGATCAATACCAGAGAGGATCTAACTAATTTTTGAGTGAAGTTCGGTCGAAACCAAGGATGGAGGATATTTTTATTCTGCTTTTTTGTTAAAGTTTTAATATGTATGTGAGCTCCACTAAGGATACAAAAAGTTTCTTTGATTAGCATAAGAATTAAGATGATTCAAACTCATAATTCACATGGTGACTGGAATCCTGAAACTAATTTGTGTTGACTCGAGACTCAGCCGAGCAGACTTAAGTATCCAAGATTTTTGCTGAGTTACAGTTTTCAATTTGAGTCACATTAACATTTTTTCAATTGAAGACTTTCAGATTTACCTAACATGGAGTGTTTTTTAAGACCAAATCTAGTCTTTGGTGTTTTTTTTTTTTTTTTTTATGATCAGCTGGAAATTAGATTAATGAAAAGAAAGGGTACATTAAAGATACCACACTCTAAGATGAAAAACAAGAAGAAAACAAAGGTTTTGGAGCATTAATCCAGTCTTCGATTTGACTTGCCAATTCTGTTACTTAGGTTGGGTTCTGTGTTCATTACTGACCCAAATAGATGGGAATACAACATTATTGATGATAAAAGACGATGATAACGACGACGATGACGATGATGATGAGAGATTCTGGGCCCCACGGAGGTGGAGCCCACACACATTTTATGTACAGAGTGGACTTTTTTTTTTAGTTTTTAGTGGCTTTTTTTTTTTTTTTTGGTTTGGCAAAACAGAGTCAGACTGTTGGATTGGAGAAGTGATGCAGTGGAGTTTCACACGTGCATATATGGAGTTCATATATGTATAAAGGGAGTATATAATTACATACTCAAAGTTATAAGATGATATGAAGAAACTTATCAGTTATCATATCCCACCTCTACTATTTAGATATATATAACACTACCCTATGTAGATCTAACAATTTGTCCCATACCTTATAATAAATTATAAAAAAAATCTCGGAGTAGAAGATCATAATCCCCAAAGAAGTTATAGGCATACGATTGGGGGGATGATGAAAGAAGTCCTATTGTACTGGTGGGGTTTACTAATGATGTGGATCAATGACTAAGGGCCTTCTTTAAGGTGAAGATTAAGCATGGAAAACTACACATATCTTAAGGTTCAAATAATCAAGTTCTCATTCAATATAAAGATACATCAAGTCCCGTCTACATGATTACCTTACATCCATCACCCCTCACCTCTTTAATAATGTTTTCATGAAGCTCTTTTGTTATGTTACAATAAGGGCCACTCATCCACAAATGTCGATTCATTTCATTATTTAAAAAAAAAAAAAAAAACAAAGCAAAAACATTAATGTGGTTAGGTAAGATAGTGTTGGTTGTGTGTGAGAGAGAGAGAAAGAGGAATTATTTAATTAAGCAGGATTATTGTATTCTTTCTTTAGAAAACGCACACAAGAAACTTGTTTTATGGAACTGATAAATCTAACTGTACGTAGTTTAGCAAAAAGGAGCTTATGACACCTTTCATAAAATATATATATATATATATAATAAATGATTTGAAGGTTAAAGTTGGCAGGTTTAGTCAATTAGAATAGCTTTAATATATCTATCATTACTATTAGAAAAACACATAGACTTGTACATAGCTTGCTTAGTTAATAAGATGGCAAATGCTACTGAGACAGCTTATGTGACACCATTGTAATGGACTTTACATATCGCACGCCCAAGAAAATATAAAAAAAAAGAAGTCTACACTGCTTTTCTACCGACTATCACAGATTTTTCATGAGAGTTTGATCCATGTACTTCTCTCTTTTCATGGATAATCCCTCCTCTCCTTTTCATCTTCACCAACTCCTTGTAAAGCCATCTAGTCTAAATGCATCCTCTAATTTTAGGGTTTGTTTTCTACATGTTGCTCTCCTTGATTGACTCATTTAAGTCATTGGTGTTGAATTTTGTGTTATACTTATACATTTTCCACCACATAGGAGCCTTTTGCCCATTTATTTTAAATGACAAGACCATCATCATTGGATGGGTGGACTTGTGGATTGTCATGAATCTTGCTCATCTCAAAGTGGGTTGACATTGATTATTGACCCATGTTTGATGCAACCTTCCTTTAGTCACACATGGACCCCACACCTCACACGCCCTAATATCTTGCAACCTTGGAGGAGTTGGAATGAAAGCTATGTCATCCTTTGTCTTCTTATGGCTTCCCAAATTCCCATCATTATCTTTGTCAAATGTCACTAATTCCATGGATCTTCTCTCAATTATCTCACTAACAACTTTGTATAATGATGTTCCAAATTCGCATTCCACGTGTACTGTAGATGCCGGCCCGATCGAACGGTCGAGAATTCGACACATGGATCGTGATTTTACGAGGCGTTGACACGTGGGCCTGTTGCGCGTCACCTGTTGAATTGGGTGACACCCAAATGGCATCATAAACCAATGGGTTGAGGTGAGTTTTATAATAGTTTGGAGACATTAAAAAACATTTGAACCCATGAGTAAGGTAGGGTGTTTGTTTGTTGGTTTCATGATGGTTAGATAGAGACGAGAGATGGGTTGGACCTACTCTTTCTGTCTCCTTTCTATCAAGTCATGATGGCTATTGAAACAAGGAAACCTTTGTCCACACCCATCTCTCTATCTAGCTTTTGTACAAGATGCCTTCCACCCCAAGCTTAACTTGATATTAATGAAATGAGAGATTCATCAATCAAGACAATTAAGATGTTGGCAAATATAGCTTTTTCATTCATTGAGAAAATTTAGAAATCTACAAGGTTGCTTTATTTGCTTTAACGAGATGAGAGATAGAGAACCTCTTGGTTGGGAAACTTAAGACTTTATTATATTCTTGAATAATATATATAGGGGAACATTCATATGCATCTTTTCCTCATTATAAGGTGAGTGGCACTTTATTTTTTGAAAATTTACAAGTACAAAATATAGTTTTCGAGTACATAGGATGAGGTACAAAATGCACTTTTCATGTACAAAAAGGGGAGTGTCCCTCACTCTATGGTGACGGAAAGATGCATATGAACATTTGCTCTTCGAGCACCGTTATTCAATTAGAAGACTATCAAATTAACTTTAAAAGTAAGTAAAATGGTTTGTGGAAAAAACCTGTTGTTTGATTCAATATTTTGTGGAAGACCATAAAAGAAAATGGGCCAGAATTGACCATGATTAGAGATATTCACCATTGGAATGAATCATGCTAGATTTGAACTATCCAAAACCCCTAAGTAACAATAATTAGGGCCTATTTATTTAAAGAAATTATGAGAATTCGTATTAAGGGGATATACAAATTCCCTAAACGTTGTCAAAAGAAAAGATGACATTTTGGAAGGATGGATTTCTAGAATTGCACATATTAAACAAGCAATTTCAAAGATAAGTACTAACTATGGTATTAGAAATCTCAAACACATGAGATTTTAGTTAGAAATTAATTTCTCCATACAAACGGGCCAAAAAAAAAAAGCCTCGTGAAGTTATGGACATGGAATAATAAACAATAATCATATATCATTTTCGCAGTTAAGGGTGCCAAAATGTGATACTAAATGATAGCCCAAAAATAATAATTTATAGCATATTCATGCGAGTGTCTAAACGTATGGTACCTCTCATATATAGCCCCTACTAGAGGTGAAAGTCTAAGACCTTGCCTGTTTGATAACTTTACACTTAAAACTAAGTTTGGTGAAGCCTCAAGTTAAAGAGGGAATAAAATATGAGGGGGTTATGGTGATCTATTGTCCTTAGTGGCTTGATAAGTATTTTTCTTTTACTTTTTGTGTCAAAAGTGGATGTTTTTTTTGTCAATTAGTGGATTGAAGAAGTTGCTTTTTGACTTTCTTTTTTTAAATCGAAGAGGGGAGTTTTGAATTTGTATACTTTTGATATGACCCCCTAGTCTATTCATGTCTCTTAAATGAAAGTGTTACTTCACCTTTACTTTAATAGTGAATTACCAAACGGGTGCCAATTAAGGCGGATGATGTGGAGGAAAGGTCTAAGTGTGGACTACATTTCGGGCAACAAAAAGAAAAAGTGAAGATCCGAGTTGAATCATCACAGATACTGAGTACCACGCTTTCAAGTCCTTGGTTATTTATTTATTTATTTTTAATGACCTAAAACCCATAACTTGTAGGTTGCAATAGTAAGCACCTTCCACTGTACCTACATACTCTTGTCAAGTTTATAATTTCTTTGGTTTCTTAAGTTACATTTTTTTATATCTTCTCAATAAAGTTATTTTTTTTTATCAAATTCAATACAATGCTGAATATAATTTAGATAAATGTAGAATTAAAGACAGACAAGTGCTAAATCATGGGGGTCTGGTGAATGTGAGCTGTTTGGATTGATGAAATTCAATACATATTATCAAAATTATAATAATAGTTGGATTGAATTCCATATTACCAGAGTCAACTTGCTGAGTCAGGGTCATACCAAACTCATCTAGTTAGGGACCTATAGATTCCAGTTTCCTAAAGCAGTTGAGACCTTTCTTTAATTAATAATAAGTATGTTAGGGCAGTTGAATCCCTAGCTCTGTTTTTATTGGATTATAGTTCTTGGAAATAACTATAATTGGGACTCAAGACATTTTCGAAAAGGACTAAGATGATGCCAATCTTTCTTAAATCCAGAAATAGTAGCAGAAGCTTCTTGTGTTCTCCTAACTCCCAACATTCATAGATCACAGAACATACAAAGATATGTTATATTTAGCTTCAGTTGGAGACCAACCTCATGAATTCCTTTTGTGGATATACATGTAGGATAACTTAGCAATCTCTCTATTTTTTTTTTTTTTTTTTTTTGGCCTTTTTACCATGCCTACTTATAGGAATATTGTTGTCTAAGGAAAATATCGAGATATTTTCAAATTTTGGGTTTTTGCCAGGATTGTAATGAGAAAATGTCGTGGAAAAATCGATATTAAAAAATCTAAAATAAATGGAATTACTATTAGTTTTTTTTTTTAGATTTTCCTCCATTTTGTTTTGATATTCTTGCCACATTTTCATTCTTGATTATATTTTCGAACTATCACTACAAGAAAAGTGATTTTTTACGGCAAAAGAAATGCCTTTGTCCGTCTCTAAAAGCAAGTTGTATCCCCTTTTTAGCGGCGGAAAAAATTTTATTTCCCTAAAAGTAGTGTCAAACCTTAGATGGTAGGATGCTGGACGAAAACGACACTTTTAGCGGTGAAAAAAAAATCGCCACTAAAGGCCTTTTTTCGGCCCCTAAAAGTCGTTTTTTTTTTTTTTTTACTGTATGTAGTTATTGTCAAGAAATTAATCTTTTATGTTTTATTGTGATAAATATCGTGGTGGTGATTTTTCTGCTTTAGTTAATAATTATAATAATAACTGGAACATGATATGTACTAATTAGTCGGTAGAAAAGTATCCAAATTCCTAGGTCACTTTTTCCACCTTCAGCATTAAGCTTCTTTGCCATCATACAAGTGCCACATGCACATGATGAGAGCCATTAATCTCGTGGGCCCAACCATGAAAGGGCCATTGTCAAACAATCATTGATCATGCATCTGACCATTAAGCAAGAAGCACTACCCCCAGCCCAAACAAAATCAGAAACTAGGGATCAATTAATTTTTGCTAACAAATATGCAGCCCAATTCAACTTTCTAGAGATATAAGAGAACTCGATTGAATCAAAGCAGTTCGCCAAAATGCCCATGTCCAAAATGATTGAGCTAGTAGGCTAGGCCAGTCGGGTATGCCAAGTTTTTCTATTTATGTGGACTTTCTTCCTACTTGTCGGGGCTTCTTTTCCACTTATATGGGCCTTATTCCCGCTCGTGCGGGCTTTCTTCCCTTGTGTGTGCGGGATCTCTCTTGGATCTTAATTAGCCTCCTTTGTTGGGTTACCAAAAATAAAAACACCACTAAGCATTTGACAAAAAATGAGTTATGGAGATACCCATTTCTCTAGTCTTGTGTAAAGCACAGATATATAATCACTTTCGTTTCAGCTTCCTTTTGATTAGTAACATAAGTGGGCAACATTTATCATATATTTAATGTTTAGTGTCGCCTGAACCCACGTAAGTACTGTTGGATTACTACTTATATATAAGGTCATGCTTTTAGTTAGTAGGTCCTGTTTGTTCTTTCGGTTTTGAATTTCTAAAAATTCAAAGGATAAGCTAAAATCCTTGGTAGGAGATGATTATTCAACCATTGCCCAATAAATAAATCCTTGGAAAGTGAAGACCCCATCTTTTTTCCACATAATATTATCACTTGTCACAACTTTTATAAAGGTGAATTTCTAGGAATTTGATACAAATTAGGCAAAAGAGAACAAGTAAACCAATGAGGGGTAATTTGTTTTCTCTTATTTTTTCTTTGTTACATTAGAGACTCGAATTCACGTACTCGATCTCAGTCACACACACATTCCTAACTCTCTTGGTGGAGATGCATAGATCTATATTACTCTCTTATAACTTAGGAGGGAGAGAGAGAGAGAGAGAGAGAACCATATTAAATGAAAGTTCCCTAGTATTTGATTATGAGATGTGACTTAGGTATATTTATTACTTTTGTTATTGACCCTAGAGTTTAACAATATGCCAAGCTCGACTCAGCCAAACTCAATAAATCTAGCTAGGGATTGCCTTGTGAGATGAACCGAACTAGAACTCAAGATGAATTGAGCTGACCCAAGAATTCACATATTCAATTCAAGCAATTACTCTTCCCTCATTAGTATGTTATTTTATTTTGGTCATTTCCAATCATCATGGATCTTCATAATAATCCTATAAACAAGCCTACATTGGAATCATGTTTGTTGTAACTGCTAGCTTAATGTATGAATTAGTAGATTTTATACAAATGTTTAGTATCCCACATTCTTTTTGAGGTTAGTTAGGAGTTATGACTTTTTTTTTAACCTTTTTGTTGTGTAGGTTTATGTGAGCCCAAAAGCAGTTGAAATTGCTTTGACGTATGTAGTTAGGTTTTGTAGATTAAGTTGAGGTTGAGTCTTCTAGTTTTGGTGAAGAGTCACCTAACCTTGTAAGTACTCTCATCTTCTGGGGCTTTTAATAAGGATTGAGTCAATGAATGAGTTCCAAGAGAATCTCTCCAGACCAATCAAATGTGCATATATCACCAGCTTATGGAATTTATGTACTTTCAAAGAGTGGGACAAAGTGCTGAGGGTGACATATTCATTAATTTCAAGTGAATTGAACTCTTTGTCCAAGTCAGAATATCTAATGTGTGGGTTTTGTCCATGTCAGAATGCCTAAAATAATGCTTGTTTTCAGGATGAAAATATTCTGATGTTTTGACAGCAGCCTCTATTATCCCTGGAAATAGGAAAATGAGGTTGATCCAAATTACTTGGAAGAAAATTTGAGATTTTATTTTTCAAAGTTGGAAACCTTCATTGGGCCCCATCTTGATGCATTTCTATCGTGGGGTCCATGCGATATAGGGAATTCTTAAGGAGGGCTAACTGCACATATAATGTTTCCTTGATCTTATGATTATGACCATCAACATCATCATAATAATCAAAGCCTTGTCACTACTATATCGGGTCGGTTACATGATTATACCATCTAACTGAATTTCAAGTGCTCAAAAGTTCAATTGCTATTTGGCACTTAAATAATCTTTAAACTTTGGAGCACTTAGATAGTGATGGCCATCAGATTGTGCTGATACTGTATGTTTCCCTGCACCATTTTAAGAGCATGTCACATGGGCCCGGTGATTGTCATGTCTCAAAGTGGGTCTCAGAAAATGATTTTCAAGTTTGTAAATTAAGTCCATGGAGCCGAATTTTCCTGCTGGTTACCAACTGGGCTCACTTGCCGGTCCAGCATGGACCCTGAAACGAGATCGGCTCCACTGGAATTGGTCTGGGATGCATTGATAGTCTCATGGGCTGGATCTGGGTTTAATATTGAATGGGTGGGACCATGGTGGTTTGCATGCTTAAAGGCCCAGATCACCTCAATAACATGGGCACTGCAAATGAGCTGGGCACCGACCGATGAATTAAGCCATGCATGAATACGGACCCTGGCAAATAAATTAACTGGGTTGTAGCAGCCTCAGCGCAACGTGGCCCATTCAGCGCAGCGTGGCCCATTCCATGAATTCCCCCATTGACATTACTAAAACTAGAATTACCCACCTGTTTTGCCACTCCCACGAAGAAAAAGACTTGAAGGGCATGTTTGCATAGACGGTTTTCCACATAGAAAGCGTGGAAAGTGAAAAAGGTTTTCCGCGATACAGTAAATTTCATGTTTGGTGTGGTCGGAAGAAAAGCGGAAAATGAATATGTAGGCTCACGTCCAGACTGCGTCGCTATAAAGCAAATGAAGTTCTGTGCATGGAACACAATTTGATATGATTAATTACAAACTCGATTCTACTGTTTGGCTCCATGAGAGTAATAAAAGAAAGTTCCAGCATGTATTTCTGCATAAAATTTTCAAACCAAAGCCTGTTTTCTTTAAGGGCCAAACAATTAAGTTAAGATCTATCCCAGTTGGACTGGAAGTTTTGCCTGGGCCCAGTCTATTTGCAACATGCTCTTTTAGTGTTAAAAATGTGGGGATCGGGCTGCGTCTATAAGAATAGATCGATAGGCAAAGACAGAACAAAAAGTATTCAGATATTGGGGAAGAAATAGGCCTGAGAGCGTTGCATGGGCCTGAAATTACAATGTATGTCAAGCCCAATGACGATTGTGCCATATTGGCTCTAGCTGATTACTCCATGACCAAGGATTGTACAGTAAGCCGCTATCGAGAATTTTGCATCCAGTTTTAGAATCCTAGCCAATGGCCCTAAGTTTACAATTTCCTCTACTAAATATATAGTTTCTGTTCCACATTTCGTTATGGCTCGAAGTGGGCCGGCTGTCAAAAAAAATTTTCAGTTAGGGTTTTTTTTTCATGGAAAGCCCAGATGTTGTCACCAAATCGGATATGCATATTAGGGCATTAATTCTTGCAAGAAACCAAGGTCCAGATTAAGTCCATCGTAGCCCATGTCCGATAATTGAGGACTTGGACTAACCAACGGGCCCAACCGGCACGGATCCATATGTAGGGCCTGGATCACAACTGCAACGGGCTCGGAGAACATGGTCAGGTCCAGCTTCTAGCCAAGTTACTACTAAAGGGTAGGGCCGGATTCCTTAACCTTTGAAAAAAAGAAGAGAATAAACTCCTATTGTGGCAAAGCATAGGTTCTTATTTATGTTTGGCTCATATCGAAAAGTATTTCCGCTGCCTTAACTCCTATTGTGGCAAAGCATAGGTTCTTATTTATGTTTGGCTCATATCGAAAAGTATTTCCGCTGCCTTTCTATATTTCCCTGCCTTTCTATATTCCCCCTTTGGTGGAGCTCACTCCTCAATAAGACAAACGGGAAAGTGTCAAGTTCCAAGTGATATTGCTATATCTTTCTATAATATTACCAAAATTTAAAATGTCGTAAGAAATATTATTTTTATTTACTACTTAGTTCAAAATTACATTCGGTTAAAATCCATGACCCCACCAACGCCTTAGTTGGTTGCTTGTGTAGTGATTCAATATAATGAGGGGTTTCTTTTTTTAAGAAAACAATTTTGATAGGGTTTTTGAATTGGAGACCTATAGGGCCTGTTTCTTTATTGGAATTGATGGAATTCATGTATGGAGAATTTTTTGAAATTCTCAAACATTATGGGATTTTTGAATGCTTCACTATACTTGGGTATCCAGAAATTCCACCAAAAAGCAAAGGGCTGGAATTCCTAACTTCCCAAAGGACATTTGAGACCTTTTTCAGGAGGTTGGAACTTTGAAATGCTTGTCAAGAAATATGGCATTTGCAAATGCCTGGGTATCCAGAAATTGAATGCTCGGATCATATCCAAAAAACCCCAACATAGCTAATTCCTCTCAAAAGTTCTAGTACAAAAATAGGCTCATAGATTCAATTAATAAAAAGAGGGTTTAAGATGGATAATTATTTACTTAAATCGACCTAACTCATTTAATTTCTGGCTTAATTAGGTCCAAGTCCACTATGTCAAAAATGCTAAAAAACCACGGCCAATGGTAGTTAGTAGTTTTATGTAATTTTCCGCGGATATGACTGTGGCAATTGCCGTGACAAGCAATGATGTGGTATTTCAAAAACCACAACTTGAGGCCGTAACAAATTTAAAAAATACCATGGCCGATAACAGTAAAGCAAAACAACATATAAAGCCATGGTTTTTCTTATACTTTTTTTATAAAAAAAATAAAGAAAAAAAATAAAAACCCTACCAATGGTCAATGTTTTCTTTCCTTTTTTAAATATTTAAAAAATGAAAGATAAAAGAAATTGCACCTGCTTGATACCAATAACAATAAACCAAACAATCATTCCAAAACATCCAACCCAAACATGTATATAACAACGGGGCATCCATAACGTAATCAACTTGCCATCAACTAAAACATCAACATAATTAAACAATGTAACCATCCATCTTTAGTCAAATTTAGTGTATCAAAACATTCAATTCAAAATGCTAAATGATGTAAGTTGGGAAAGGGCTTCCGTTGTTATTCTTCTAGCTGAGGCCCTGAGTTTTTCTTTCATGTGTTTCTTCAGTGTCCTCTGTTTTTTCTGTTCTGTTTCTTTTCTTTTCATGAAATGGTTTTTCTACCAAAAAAAGAGAAAAGATTCAACTATAATCAAATAGTAATTCAATCAAGCAGTGGAACGTGGAGATATGCATGGTTGAATCATGCGTAATTGGAATGGACCAAATCTAAATCCTGGGGGTGGGGGTGGGGGTGGGGGTGTTAATCATAGGTGGGCTCTACCAAAATAAATGTAGGCTTGGCTTTTTGGCATTCTTGCCAGTTACTAAATGGTAATGCCGGATTCCTTATCCTTTAAACAATGAGAAGAAAAGAATAAACTCCTATTGAAGCAAAGCATAGGTTCTTGTTTATGTTTGGCTCATGACGAAGATAAAAGTAATAGCACAGGCACAGCCGCACAGCACCAAGCCTTGAGTCGACTGTTATTACGATGGAAGGTGGTGCTATTGATGCTTGGGCGGATTCCATTCTTCAAAATCTGCCGCGGTTGAAGGGCCGGACCTCAAGCACCGTGAGGATACCTAGAGTCCCTGAAAGACTTCGATTGGGTGAGAATGATGCTTATGAGCCCCAAATCATCTCCTTTGGCCCCTACCACCATGGCGAGGAAAAGCTCGAGGCCATGGAGAAGCATAAATGGAGCTATCTAGAAAAAATCCTCTCTCGTAACCAAGAGATCCCATTGAAGCACTATATCAATGAGATCAAGGAAAAGGAGGAGGAGATTAGAAGCTGTTATTCGGGTCATTTTGTCATGGAGAGTGAGGACTTTGTAGAAATGATGTTGATCGATGGTTGCTTCATTGTGGAGCATCTCCTTCAAATTCATGAGAAAGTAGTTGATGATGAGCTGATCAGCAGCATGAATATTTATGTATATGGCCTCATTAATTTTGATATTCTGTTGTTAGAAAACCAACTTCCTTTTTTTATCCTCGATGGTATATTTGACATGGCAATCACCCAATCCTCATTTGTACATACCCATCCATACCCACCTTCATTCACGCATCTTGCCATCTATTATCTCAACCACATGGCTGACGAGAAATCCAATCTCCCACCTCCTCAATCCATCCAGCATCTGCTCCATTTATATCATTCATTTTGTCTGTATACACCCAATGAAGAAGAAAGCACAAGCAGCCTTTTAAAAATTGGTGGTGGGGATGACAAACTAGTATCAAATACAACTAAAGAAGAATATTTTCTTACGATCCCAAGTGCAACTGCGCTCGAGGAGGCAGGAGTAGAATTTATGAGAAAAGATGTGGAGGGTAGCAAATTGGATGTTACATTCAGCGAGGGAAAGATGATGATACCACCTGTGCTCATTAACTCTGCTACCAAAACCAAATTTCGAAACCTGATCGCATTTGAGCAGTTTTCTACGGGTAACGGTAGCGAGTTATACAAAAATTTCACCGCATATGCTCGCTTCATTGCTTGCATTGCCAGAACGCACAAGGATGTCGCATTGCTCTATGAAAAAGGCATTATTCTTCACACCTTAGGCAGCCACAAAGAAGTTGCCGATATTCTCTGCCATTTATACAGAGGAGCTTTCCATGCTGAAGACGATTATGTCAGTAAGATTTACGAGGAAGTTAATAAGTACATGAAAAAAAGAAGACATAGGTGGCGTGCGAGCTTGATGCGCAACTATTTCAACAGTCCATGGGCAGTTATTTCCATAGTAGCTGGAGGCATCCTCCTTGTACTCACCTTTCTTCAAACCTACTTCTCTGGCTACTCTGCTTTCCATTCTCAACCTTCACCTCCTTCTCATTGATGACCACGGTAGGTAATAAACATTTTTCCTTGCTATAATTTCTGTTGAGATTTCAAGTAATTTGCAAAATATAATCTCTTTTGTAGCATTACATTTCTCAAAGCCGCGAAAGGTTTCCATGAGGAAGAGGAGGGAAGAAAAATCGACGACGTCTGCTATGCTCAATTCCCATCCTCAAATCAGTCTCATCTCCAGAGGTATTGCCTCGACAAAGAAGTAATTGTGTGTGCATGCGCAGGCCAGAACCAGGGAATTTTCCTTGGAGGGGTCACTATTTAGAATAAGAAAAAATCTTGGGAGGGTCCAATATGTGAAAATTACTTAAGAAGTTAATACTTAAATTATAAGGGGTTTACTGAGATTTTGGAGGGGCCATGGCCATGGCCACCCCCAGCCCCCCTGTTGCGTCAGTGTCTGTGTGGAATTTGTAGTCTTGATTGATAAAATTTGGTAAGTCTATTGCAATAAAAATTGAAAGTTTGTGTCTTTCATATATGTAGGATTAAACAAGCAATCTGTATAAGTTGTGGCTTAACTGGTTTTGTCCTGTGACCTTATCTAGTGAAAAAAAAAATTTATTTTTGCGAAATGAAGCCAAAGTATTTGCTCTTCTAATTGATTGTAGGGAGCTATTGAGATTGGATGGTTATCATGTTATTATTGAAGATGACTCCTTTTCGGCGATTCAGTGGTCTTAGTTTGTTCTTCGAATGTATAAGTATTAGATCTTTTATGGACTCATCATTTGCATCTTTGTATTAGATTGAGGCATGAACTTGCTCAATTGGCCTTTTTTTGTTACATAACATTGCAAGTTGATTGTTTCTATATCATGCATGCTGCCTTTATTACTCATGATTGGTAACCTACTCTGGATAGCCCAAGAAGTGCAATCTATTTATTACACATAATAGATAATTACTATTAAGAGTTTTTACCAAAACATTATAAAGAACTCCACCAATTAGTAATTAATAATAAGAATTTTGATTTCTGCCAAAGAATGTTAGCTAAAATCTAGGAGTTTCTTTTGGACTAACCTACCCTTATATTATCCTTTTTCACCCAACAAGCCCTTTTTATCCATTAACCTCAGAAACCCTAAACCCTTTCTACTTTTAACTTTTTAAAGTGGCTGCTTTGACATGGTATGAATAAATTGTTGAGGTGTTTTTGTGGAAGGGAAATGTCTTACCACTACGCTACAAAATTCAAATTTAAAATAAGGATTAATTATCTATCTCCTAGCCTTCTTAAACCTTTCAACGGTTCGGATCATCAGTTTAGGTCCTAAAATGTTAAATAAAATGAAAAAATTATGATGATTCTAAAAAAAAGCGCCTCTTTTACTGTAGGTCTTTGTACTTTAGAGTATAGCGTCTCTCTGCAAGGTTTCCAAGTTGTGCATTTTAGACATTATACTTCTTTATGAGGTTTGAAATAGTTACCAAGCTGTCTATATCCATTTTCAATTTGTTTTAACACAATAAGAGCCTGGGAATAGATTTACCAAACTGACACATTAATTTTAGTTTCTATCATGATTTTAAAAAAAAAATTTAAGCAAAATTTTCATTTCATTTTAAATAATTAGCATTATATCTAATTTTATTAAATGAAATTTATTTTTTAAACAACCCAGGCAGGGCACGAGCCTCTTTTTCTAGTTATTCTTATATATTATATGCGTACTAGTATTTACGGAGCACCGTACTCAGCCCTGGCTTAAAATACAAATACATTAAAATATTAGGGTATTTGAAAATTGAAATATAAAAAAAAAATTAAAAATAAACTCAAGACAAACAAATTTATATTTATCACTGCTACCATCTCAGGAAAACAGTAAATGGAGGCTTTCTTTTCATTGAGTACATGCTACTGTGATGTATCACAGTTTACAGTGTTTGTTGAATTGCATTCTGTAATAGAAATCTACTGAGCTCCTTACAGCTAACCTAATTGTTTGCAAGGTAGAGTTAAGTAAAATGCAAAATAGAGTATTAAATCAAGAAAAAAAAATATACCGGAGGGAGTTGGTTATAAAAGCACAAAAAGAAAAAAAAAAGGCTATTTTTAATTGCACAAAATGAAAAAAATAATGCTTTACTCCCATCTCCCTCCACTTATTTTTCATCTTGATTTGGCACTCAATTTCGATTCACTTTACTCCACACTACAAACAAATAGGAGAAGATGAGGCAGGCTTCCTAACACCTTTTTACTGAGACTTCTACCACTTGTTGAATGAGTTTTGGGCAGTTTGTTGTTTGGATTTTTCACTTGATGGCCCATATTATGTTCCAATTTCCAACATTCCCATCCCCGTGGTGTCATCATCTCTGATTTCGCTACGCATTCTTCTTCATGCAAGCCACAAAATGGTGCCTTCAATTGCAGGTTACACAAGCATATGCACGTAAACAAGTAATTATATCCCTAGAACCCCAAGTTTAATTGGTAGCAAAACTGGATCCAAAGTCAGAGCAGGGCCAGAGCTGCTTATAATGAAGTGCATTTTCAATGAACATAGGAAAAAAGAACTAATTTGTTGTTTTGTTTATCCTGTAATTAGGTTAGTGAATGTGTCTACTAAATTATTAGTTTCCTGTTCTCATTTGTGTCGTTTTCAAACAAGCACCATCTCTGTTTGTGGATGGAATGTAATGGATAATAGAGAAAGGGGTGCAAATTCAAATTTGATTAAATTTGAATTTTTGAGAACAAACCCCACAAGCTCATATTGGTTTAAATAGAGTGCGTATCCTGTGTTGATAACCAGTTACACCAAAAGCTCGAGTTGTTAGTGAACGTCATACCAATGTATATCAACATAAGCAATTGTATTGCAGGGAACGGAGATAAATGAGCTGAATTGAAATTCTTAAACAGAGGTACATTCACTGCATTTTTTTTAAAAAAAATCAGATTGTATAAAATTGAAAGCAAATCCAGTGTTGCATGAACTGTATAAAATTACAAAGAGCATTCATTACATACTAGAAATATTGGAAGCTATTTCTTCTCTTTGGATTCTGATCCTTGTCTTTAAGAAATGGAAGATATTGTTCAGACTCTAACAAGATAATACACCCATCATAAATTGAGCAATTGCATTACAAAAATGAGTCACACAGGTAAAAGAAAGTTACTTGTTACTACATATGTGAAACTTGCAAAAGAAAGTCACACCATTGCAGCTCGATCATGTTCAAAAATGAAGACACCCCTAACTGCAACCGAAATAACCAATCACCAACCAACAGATTCTTCTCCTTCACACATGATATAGCAGACTCCATACATCTCCAGCCCTCTGCATCGGCTTCCCATGAGAGGCGAGTATAACTCCTAGGTGGCACCCGAACCTCCCCTGTGGATGAAATAAACAAGATACCAGGAGCAACCACCTCCAACCCTTCTAACCCGCTGCCTTCAAAAATGATTTCCAAATTCCTGAGCCGCAAGGAGTGGTTGGCACAGATCTTAGGCAGCCGCATATCACCAAATCTGCATTCTGCAACTCTCAAGTTCTCGGGTATATCACACTTGGAGATTAGCATATTGAGTACGTCGTTGTCAATCCTGACATCCTCTAAACAGAGGGTCACAAGAGACTTGTGTTGATAACAAGAATCTAGAAAACCTTAATCAAACAAGATTCTCCATATCAAATCATCGAGAGATATAATGCGGAAACATACCTTGATCCATTGAGGAAGTTGTTCATAGGTTGTTAATCTTCCAATCCAATATGGCTACCCAGAGAAACCCTCTTGATTCTTTCTGATGATGGGATGTCAGAGAGAATAGGAATTCACCATATGAGTTGGGGACCATAACCCTAATATATAATAATTAGATTATCATAGATTTTACTATTTCTAATTTGGCCCCTCATCAAATTAGAAATAGCATTCTGGTATCTATACATTAATCCCATGACAATAATACCTTAAGCCTTAAAACTTTAAGTCTTATTTAGATCACTTCAATTTAGGCTTAACCAAAGATAACATAATACATTTAATATTTACATGTGTGGCTCATTTCTCATGAATGAGAAATAGGTACCCATAGCGAGAGTAATCGTCTATGAATGATATGAAATATTGTTGGTCATTCCAGGAAGCCATAGGGAATGGTCCACAGATATCTGTGTGTATCAATTCTAAAACGTTTGTAGTTCTATTGGCACCTAATTTGTTTATTTTGGTCTGCTTCCCCTTAATGCAATCAATACAAATATCAAAGTCTGTAAAGTCAAGGGAATCTAAAATCACATCAGACACAAGTCGCTCAACTCTAGTTTTAGAGATGCGACCTAAGCGTTTGTGCCATAATGTGGCTGAATTTTCTTTAAAATTTGCGTTTAGTACCTCGTGATTCTACATGCAAGGATTCATTATAAGAAACTTAATTGTATCAAGCAAATATAAGTTGTCATATACACATAGAGAACCAGTTCCAACAACATTCGAATTTATAGATAAACTGAATTGATTGTTTCCAAATGAACAAAAATAACCTAACTTGTCCAATAAAGAAACTGAAACCAAATTCCATCTAAAAGACGGTACAATAAAAGTATCTAATAAATCCAAATAATAATCAGTTTTTAATAACAACCTAAAATGCCCTATTGCCTCTACTTCTATCGAGTTGCCATCGCCCACAAAGATGTGTCTTTCAGCATCACTTGGCTTTCGGCAGCTCAGGCAACGACCCTACATAAAAACACTGATGTGAGTAGTAGCACCAGAATCTAACCACCACATGTTTCTAGGTACTGAAGCTAAATTTACCACAGAACAAACCAAAGTAAGAAATGTACCGTTCTTTGCACGCTAAGCGTGATACTTGGTACAATCCTTCTTCACATGTCCAGACTTGTTGCAAAAGAAATAACCCTCATTTGCTTGATGTTGTTTCTTTTGGGCTGGACCCTTATGTCACGCCCCGAGCCCGAGATTTCACACATCCCGAGGCGCGACACATGCCCGCGTGGAAATTCGAGTCAAACTCATTGACTCTAGGTCCCCACGTATGGAATTTACCCACAGGATATCACGTGTGAGGTTTATATTTCTCAATATGCCTGTATAAATCTATCTGATAGATATCTAATTAACATAACACAATCATCAAGATATAGAGCATAAGGGTTCATAAGCAATACTTTAAAAGTTCAAGTTTAAGATATAGGAAGAGAAGAAGTAAGTTAGTTAAGTTTACAATCCCAAAAAGTTAAACAAGTTCATAAAAACTACTACAAAAGATGTGGCAATCCTAGCCACGGTCCATGGGCCATTTAAATGTCCAATCTCATCGTACGGATGTCTAGAAGACATCATCAGGAGTCCACTCTGCTACGTTATGGAGAGATTCATCTTCCTCAAGGATCTCCGGGGCAGTGGCGTCGATGTATTCACCTGTAACGCTAAGTGTAGCACCATTAGACTATGCTAAGCAAGACAAACATATACAATCCATATAACATGTATCAAAAGAATAGTCAGACAGGTATAAATCATAAGAAATCAAGGAATGATCACTAGGCATATCAGTGCATGAATTAGCATGAGACATACGAGTCATAGATAACAGATAAACATATTAACAGGACTAGTTGGCACATCCACACAAGCTATGTTCTCTCAAGTTAATCATATAACATGAAATAAATGAGAGCAGAATATCAGAACAGAACAGGGTGGTGCTACTAGGAGACAGAGGTACCCAGAATTCTCCATCGTAGACCTAGGGTGCCGGTAAACCCTCAGAATAAATTTCCATCTGCAGAGGGCCAGAAGTTTACTAAACCCACACTTAGCCGGGTCCGACTTAGATAGGGTCGAAGCTAAGTGGTGCCGACTCATAGAGTGCAATGTACAAACAACATATCAGGTGCAGAACAGTGTTAATCAGATACAGGACAAGACATATAATTAACAAAGAATCAGAACTCATTGAGATGTATTGAACAAAGCAAAAAATAAATGTAATATAACAGATGTATAACAGAAAATACATAACTGAACAGAAGCATGATCAAGTCATACTAGAATACTGGAAACGGAATGCAATGCATGTACATATAGATCATATACGGAATCAAGATGTAATTCAAGCCAAGCCTACGGTCTTGGGAACATATGTGGTCTTCACCGTCCAACTCGGGTAGTATTAAGAGTTCGACATTATCGGACTACAAGGACCCTTAGCGTTACATAATTTGGATGTCGAATCCCCTAATAGAACACATTTGGCACGGTTACAATCCGAAGAACACAAGGTCCCTTGTGGGTACGGTTGCTCAATCCATATCCATAATTAAACAAACCATCGGTCATGATAAAAGTTCAGGGTGCACATCCTACAGGTCCATCTATCAGGCCAATCAACTAGAACAAGCTACGGTCCAATGTCCGGCTCCTGGAAACGTCCATTTGTCATAATTATGTAAAATCCAACATTTATTCTTTTCTATGGTTCAAATCAAATAAAATCACTTTTTGTTTGGCTCTACACATCATGAGCTTTCCAACGGTATATAGATCTCCAAAAACGGACATACGGTTAAAAAGTTATGGTCATTGGAAAATCTGCATACTGCATGTATCAGGTTCGCTCGAGCGTCCAGATGTTCGCTCGAGCGGACCCCAGACAGAGAGCTATTCGCTCGACCGGACCAAAAGTTCGCTCGAGCGAACTCTCCCAGAGAGCCCTTTGCTCGAGCGTTCACTCACGCTCGCTTGAGCGAACTGTCAAATCCTGTGTTCCGAAAATCTGAAACTTCTTTATTTCCTTCCAAGCCATTCAAGGCATTCATTCCAGGTTTTACACACTACACATGAGTATCTTTGAGCTTCCAAAATGCTCATAAAAACCATCAATAAACCCATATACATTAACAAGAGAAATCATCCACAAAAATCCATTTTGAGCAAGAGATGAGTATCTAAGCAAGATTGAATACATTCATGAATCAAACAATGAAGCATGCAAATAAACATGTAAGTTTAACTTGCCTTAGGTGCTTGGAAGCTATCTCACACTCCAAATCCTTTCTAATAAAAAATCTCCAAAAATGCAAGCTCAAATGCCCTAAAAATGGTGAAAACGAAAAAGAATGAAATGAATGGGGAAGAAGATGATTCACACACGATTTGTAGCTTTCCAAGGATGAAAGAAATCAAATAAAAATGATTAATGAAGAAAGAGCTTACCAAGAGCAAGAAAATGAAGAATGGATGAATGCTTGAGCTTAGGAAATGTAGTCCTTGACCAAGAAGATGGAGAAGATGAAGTGGAGATGCAATCCACTCATGCAAGAACCCTTGGTTGATGCTAGGAGTGAAGGAAGAAGAAGAATAGAAGAGAAGAATAGCTCCCAGCTGGAATGAAGAAGTGAAAAGAAGAGAAGAAGGAAAAATGGATGGGTTAGGGCTTTTTAAGCCAAAATTTTCCTGCATTGCATGCAAGTCCAGAAATGGACTGAAATCTCTAATAAGGGCCTGGGTTAAATGAATGGGCTGGGAATGGGCCTAAATGGATCCGAATCAAATGGGCCAAAGCATGAAAGTTAATGATCATGAAATGCTCTATGCAATGCATTAAAAACCCAAAAGTTTCTAAGTACACACTAAAATCCAAAACACTCCAAAAGTCATAATCTACCTAGTAAATGGTCAAACCCCACTAATTCTACCTAATCAAGTCCAATCAAAATCAAAACATCCATTAAGCAATTAATCTAAATTAATTAACTCTAAAACGAGGTTAAGGCGGGTCGGGGTGTTACACCTTAGCAGATTCATTATTCTTCCTCTTTTTGCCCTTATCCTTAGAGGTGCTAGCCAAATGAGCACTTTCTGTCCGGTCTTGCTTCAATCTCTCTTCCTCTTGCACACAGTAAGAAATGAGCTCATTAAGAGTCAATTTCTATTTCTGACAGTTGTAACTGACCTTAAATTGACTGTATTGTGCAGGAAGTGATATTAATACCAAATGCACAAGCAAGTCGTCAGACAGCTCGAGCTTCAGTGCCTTAAGCTTAGAAGTAATATGAGACAATCCCATAATGTACTCCCGTATGTTCCCCTTGCCATTGTACTTCATAGAAATCAAGCTTTGCAAAAGCGTGCTTATTTCTACCTTATCGTTTTTCACAAAACGCTTTTCAATTTCGGCTAGGAACTCTTTGGCTTTGGTTAGCTTGTCAGATACCGCACCCCTAAATGCCTCCGGAATGCCACGCTTGATGATCATAAGACTCATGCGATTTGAGCGATCCCACTTCTCAAAGTTCTTCTTTTCATCAAGAGAACTTGCATCCGTAAGAGAAGCGGGCTGCCCAATCCATAGTGCAAGGTCTAGATCCATGCAGCCGAGAACAATTTCTATGGTCTCTTTCAAATCCTTAAAGTTAGTCTCATTAAGCACAAGTATATTGTTGATATTAGCAGATATAGTAGAAACGCTAGCTATAAAGAGAACAAAACAACAAACAGACAAACATGCTCATATTAATAACCAAATACAATAATCAACAAATTCAAACAACGATAAGTCTCGTCTCAAGGTACCTAGCACAACATTAATATCAAGTTTCTAGACAGTAATATTAATTGTAAATGGTACTCTTGTTGTAATGATCAAACATTGATAATAATTCATGTCAAATAATAAATCTATCTTTGGATCGACTTATTATTCACATGTAAAACCTTATAATCGTCACATGTTTACCACCACAGGTGTGTATGCAATTTGGCCAAGTATTAACCTTCCTTTGGGCCGACTAAGACCCGCATGAATTTACACACACACACAAACATCCAATATTCCTCATGAACAATCTACACAAGAGAGGTCACTTTGGTGACATCTTGTTTCAATTAGCCCATTTAGAATGATGGACTATTTTATTTAACCATAAAAGATATACCACAAAATATTTGAGTTTGAGTTGAAGAAAACCCTAGGTTTTGTTGCTATGCCGCCCAAACCTCATGCCGCTGAATTAAACTAAAACATAAAGTAATGAAATAAAATAAAATAAAAAAAGTGACGAACGGCGGCGCAAAACCCATCGACCCAATGATCAGATCTGATATATATATATCAAAACCCATCGACCCATGCGCAGATCGACCCATGCGCAGATCGATCCATCTCTTGCATCCATATGTCAGTAACATATACTAAACAAGATGACGCATGCAATCTGTCTAGATTCATGTCCCGAGGCAAAAGTTTATCAATAGAATACTCATATTCAAAAAAGATACTAATATGTCTTTCGCTGGAACAGAAGTGAAAAAAAAAAAAAACAAAACAAAAGCACTTGCACATGTCCCGAGGCGAATGAAAGTCAACACTTTGATTGTCAAATAAACATGTCCTGGACCGTTTGATCAGTAGACACAACATCTTCAACATGTGATTGATTGATCGATCAAATCACTCATTAAAGACTAATAACTCATCTCGGATTGCCAGATCTTATCGAAGCATTTAAACACGGATCGATCATGGCAGAGGATTATACACAAAAGATCTATGTATGTACCATAATTAACTTGATTCCCAATGGCTCAACATACTTTAAATCAAAAAATCTTTAAATCTTAGAATACTCAAGAGTTGAGATCTAGATTAGAAAGAAAACAATGAATTCCCAATGGCTTAACATGGAGATGCTCTGATACCACTTGTTGATAACAAGAATCAAGAAAATCTTAATCAAACATCCATGTCAAATCATCGAGAGATATAATGCGGAAACATACCTTGATCCATTGAGGAAGTTGTTCACAGGTTGTTGATCTTCCAATCCAATATGGTTACCCAGAGAAACCCTCTTGATTCTTTCTGATGATGGGATGTCAGAGAGAATAGGAATTCACCATATGAATTGGGGACCATAACCCTAATATATAATAATGAGATTATCATAGGTTTTACTATTTCTAATTTGGCCCCTCATCAAATTAGAAATAGCATTTTGGTATCTACACAAATCCCATGACAATAATACCCTTAAGCCTTAAAACTTTAAGTCTTAATTAGATCACTTCAATTTAGGCTTAACCAAAGATAGCATAACACATTTAATATTTACATGTGTGGCCCCACATGATGGAATTTTCCAACAACTTGAAACCCCCGAATTCTCCATTGAAATAATAAAGTCCATGTTTTAGAATCAAATGCGATAGCGTTTGGCATTCAAGTAAAGAAAAAGGAAAAAGCTCCCTAGGAAGGACAAGTGAAAGTTCTTCAACTTTGTGCGTCACGGCGAAATGGACCCATCTGTGTGATGCTATCACTTTATTAGGACTAAAGTTATAAACTGATTTCTCGATCTTGAAGCTGCGCACTTTGGGTGCTCTGCGAAGATGCAGGCATTGATCGATTTGCGTGGGTTTCCACTATGAGAAATCAAGAAAGGAATGCCAAGTCCATAGAGATCTCCATCTCATTGACAAAACGCTAATTCTTGCTGCAAGTTTAACGTGCATGAAAGAGAGGATGTGGAGAAGAATATCTTCTGGGAGATTGCTGATGCGATCTTGATATTGATATTCTTCATAAACTTTGGAGATTTTCCTCTTCATTCTTCTGCTGTAGAATTCTTGTTCTATGTTTGAGATTTTCCTCTTCTTACTGCTATGGAATTCATGCTCTTGTCTTGGAGATTCTCCTCTTCTTACTATTGTAATGATCCATTGTTTCACCGGATGATACTGTGAAGCTGTGAATAAGAAGAGATGATGAGTTCACAAAAGATACACTTTCATAGTATTATTTTATGAGTTTTCAAAGATAAAAGAACTCAAAATACTATTTTTAGCATAAAAATCATAAATTTCCTCCCCATCATGCTTTGCTCATATCTTTCCATTATAGATGGTCATTTGTATGCATATGAGTTCCAATGGCTTCCATAGAAAATATGTTAAAAAATACTCTCAATTATGTTAATTTCTCTTTGTAGGTGTTAATTGAAGATTAATTTGAAGATTAAAGTTGAGATTCAAGAGTTAAAGAGAGTAAGGATAAGTTTGGAAGACAATTGGATAAAGAGATGACAAAGTTAGGCCAACAATAAGAAGAAAAATGAAAGACCTAGGTTGGTATTTTGACCATATCTTTTTACTCGGGTGTCCGATTGAGGTGATCTCAGAAGCTTTGGAAAGCTTGTTCTAAGATCTACAAATCATATTTCACGACACTTTTCCCAATTCGGACGTTTCGGGGGTCAAAATCGCATATCAATCTGGGAACTGTTTTCTAACTCGAGAATAACATTCATATGTTTATATTTTCATTCTTGTCTAGTCCCACATCGGAAAGAAATCAAAAGAAAGCAAGGCAAATGTTTCTATAAAAGGAATGGAGCTCTAAGCATTAAATATAAAAGCAAGGAGAGCCCCCTCCTCTTTACTTAAGCTATTCATGTGTAATTGAGAGCAATTGTAAAGAGAAAGTGAGGAAAGCTTTCTAAAAATTGAAGATTTGGAATGGAAATGAAAGCTTTATCTTCTCCAATGGGTGGCTAATCCCTTTGATTGGATCTTCTAGGTGAAGCTAAGTTGATCCTATTCCTTTTGCTTATGCTCTTTATTTTAATTCCCTTGTTTATGTTCTTAATATGTTAGAATAGATTTTTCTTCATTGCATTGTGCAACCTTCCATGCTTAGTTTCTATATTAGCATTCTTTTTACTATCTATGCTTAGGTTTGATAAATCATGCTTAGGAGTTAATATCTTTTCTTGGTTTATGCTTACTTTTGATAGATAGTCATTAGGAATCTATTCTTTTATGAAGGGAAGAAAAATTTTAGCTATTAGATTGTTAATTTTTATCTTAGAGCTTTTAAAGTTATATTTTCCAAATCTAAGCATTGATTTGTAATTAGATTTGAGTAATCTTTTTTGGGAAAAAAGAAGAGCATTAGTGTTGGATTAGTGTCACTTAGTGGATTCTAGATGATTCAATCATCCATTAGTATTGCTTGTTTCTTGTTTTATTTACTTTAGTTTGATTCTATTCACTTTCTCACACACTTATTCACTTGTTTTGATTCTCACACTCCATTTCTCTATTCACACCATTAATTATACATTTGATTTTACACTACTTTAGCATATTTCTTTTTCTCTATCCACTCATTTTCTATCTTTCACTTGTTATTTTCACACACTTATTCTTTTGATCTATCTAACATTTCTTCATTGTTCTTGTATTAACCTTGTTATTATTTTTTTTTTTTTTGTCATTAACTTTGTTACTAACTTGTTACTTAGCTTGTTCTCACTTGACTTTTTCTATTTTTACTAACATCTTTTTGTTATCTAGTTCTTGTTTTCTTTTAGTTTGTATTTTTTTATTTTCGTTGTTATATATATATTTTTTTTTTGTTTCCATTGTTAGCTATATTTGAGTTGATACTCCTTTTCATTGATCATTGTTAGTTTCCTTGTAACAATCCTTGTGGGAACGATATTCGGACTTCCATAGTCTATATTACTTGAGACAACCGTATACTTGCGGAAATCGCCATCAAGTTTTTTGGCGCCGTTGCCGGGGATTGAAGTACATAGGAATCCTTCATTTTAAGGATTTTCAACTCTCATATAGCTTAGTTGCATTTTTATTCTTTCTTTTAGTTTTCATTGCGGATTCTACACATTTTACTTGTTTGTATTTTCAGGGATTCCGCGGTTGGAGCAAGGAAAGAGGAAAAGAGCAACCAAAGAACTCTAACTTAGGAATTTAATTTGCTTTCT
The DNA here is from genome assembly GCA_012931725.1 of Litsea cubeba. NCBI lineage: Eukaryota > Viridiplantae > Streptophyta > Magnoliopsida > Laurales > Lauraceae > Litsea > Litsea cubeba. The sequence goes on from CM022951.1 coordinate 11,133,124, forward strand.
TAGAAAATCTTGTATTAGGATTCATTTCAAGTTTGTAATAATTTTTAAAGTTCATTTAATTTTTTCAAAGCATTGTAATAATTAAGGAAGGAGGACGGTTGGACGATACCGTCTCGGCCCCCCAAGTTCGTACACCGAAATTGGTGTCGGTGGCTTGGGTCGACTTCAATCGATCTTCCCCCAATTTAGTTTGGGAGGTGCGTATTTCGATACACCCACGCATCCCCCGTTAGTGGGTTAATTTTGTTGGTTGTTTGATTGTTTAATTGCTTTGTAGTGCTTAATCATTTTCAAACACACAAAGTAATTGGGAAAGCACACACTTAGTAAGGGCAATCATACCCCCAACAAGATAAGGATTGGATTTCATCACCATTTCCTTGCCCATAGGAACTCATTTTCCTCACTACTTAGGAATCCTTAGCCTTAAGTAAAATTTGAGTAGAAACGTGACCGTAGGACACGAGCTCATTAGGAGAAGACCATCAAAGGTTGTACCATTTGCGCTCCTTGACGGAAATCGGTGCCTAGAATAGCCTTGTCCCTTAAGGGAGACAGTTCATCTGTTCTAGGAGTTTGGTATTTAAGCGGAACCTTTGCCACGCGCATCGTGATCCCACCAATCCCCTGGGGGCTTGCCTGGCCGACTACGTTTCATAGGACCGGATTGGAGGCCTAGGTGTACTCTTCACAGTTAGGAGCTGTCTAGTTTAAACTTAGGTAGCCTTAGTTAAGCATAGTTAGTTTGTTTTTCAAAATCATTTTGTTTTGCTTGTTTGTGTTTAAGCATTAATCCTCGTTCATCATCACTTGAGCGGACCATCACTTTTGGAGTTGAGCGGTAGTTTATGCACAATTGGTTACGTGTGCAGGGTCGTTTAGAGAGCTTCAATTTATTCGATATCCCTGTTGAGAATTTTGCGGACCCCATTGCCATTGAGGAAATGGCTGACGGAAACCCACACCCCCAACCCATGACTCTTAGGGAGTACATGTACCCAACCCGATCTACCCAGCCCTCATGCATCGTCATACCCACCACGAATGCCTCATTTGAGCTGAAATCTGGCTTAATCCAAATGTTACCAATTTTCCGAGGGGTGGAAAATGAGAACCCATATCAGCATGTGAGAAAGTTTGAGGAAATCTGTGGGACCATGAAGTATAACCATATGTCTGAAGAAGCCCTTAAGCTTAGGTTGTTCTCATTCTCGCTGAAGGAGAAGGCGAAAGCATGGCTTTACGCCCTACAGGCTAATTCCATAAACACATGGGAGGGATTAGTCGAGGCCTTTTATAAAAAGTTTTATTCAAAACAAAAAACGGCCTTCATTAGACATACCCTGAACAGCTTCCACCAACTGGAGGGAGAAACCATGTATGAATACATGGAAAGGTTCAAAGACTTACTGTTACAATGCCCGCATCACGGATTCGAAAAGATCCGGCTAGTCCAAATCCTTTATGAAGGACTGGACTATCCCACCAAGACCATGGTGGAGTCTTTCTGCAACAGAGTTTTCACTCAAAAGACAGCTGACCAAGCTTGGACATACCTTGAGGAGGTCGCTGAGAACACTCTCCAATGGGAACCTATCAGAGAGGATCCCAAAAGACCCATTGTTGCAGAAAAAAGGGGCATGCATAGAGTGGAACCCAAATTCGAGGCTGAGGCCAAATTGGCCACGCTGACAAGGAGATTAGAAGCCCTTGAAATGAACCAGACCTGTCAGCAGACCACCCCAAAGACCCTGGAATCATTAAAGATGAGCCAAGCAGTTAGTGACCCTACTGCCCCACCCTACACCAATTGTGGAGACTTTACCCATCCTGGATCCCAATGTAGAGCATTCTTTGGTCAAAGTCAGAATGAGAGTATGGAGGAGGTGAGTGCACTTTACCAGAATACTAGATATGAGCGGCCGAGGTATGATCCGTATTCGAATACATACAATCCTGGTTGGAAGGATAATCCTAATTTTTCATGGACCAAAGGACAACACCAAGGAAACCCTTCTCAGCCAATGGCCCAGCATATGCCACCTCCGGGATACCAAAAGCCTCAAGTACCCCAAGTGTCACAGGGACCACCCATGGTCCAGGGTTATCAGAATCTTAATCCCCAGAATCAGCAGATAAGTTCTCTAGAGGACACAATGAAAATGTTAGCCCAAAATACCCTCCAATTCCAGCAAAGCACTACTCAGAATTTGAATGCCAATACCCAGTCCATTGCCAAGCTGGAATACACTGTCAGTCAGTTGGCTAGGTCAATAGCTCAAAGAGACAAGGGTACCTTTCCAAGTCAGCCCGAAGCCAACCCCAAAGGCCAAACTTCAACTGGCCAATTTGTTGTCCATGATGACAAGGGCAAAGTCCATGAGCAGGTCAATGCAGTGCATGCAGTTACCACCCGTAGAATGGCCTCAAGGGAGGCTGACACACCAGAAGAGGACCCTAGGCAATCTGAACGGACCCAAGTGAGGAGGGAGCATGTAGTTTTGGAAGAAGAACCTGAGGAACAAAAGAAGGACCCAGAGCCTACAAAGGAACCTGAGAAACCAGTAGGAGTTGCCTCACCAAGTGAGCCCCCTCCTAGATCCTTTATTCCCAAGGCCCCATACCCTCAGAAGCTAGGTCAAATGAAAAATAATGTCCAGTTGGATAAGATCCTTGAAGTGTTCAAGCAAGTGAGAATTAACATCCCACTGTTAGAAGCCATCCAACAGATCTCGACTTATGCCAAAGTCCTCAAAGATTTATGCACATTCAAGAGGACAACCAATGTACCGAAAAAAGCCTTTCTTGCCCAGCAATGCAGTTCCATCATTACCACTTCAACCCCAATCAAATATAAGGACCCCTGGGTGTCCTACAATTTCTTGTCAAATAGGGGATCATCACATAGAACAGGCTTTGTTGGACTTGGGTGCGAGTGTCAACCTGCTCCCGTATTCAATATACGAGGAGTTAGGTTTGGGGGAGCTGAAACCGACCAAGGTGACCTTACAACTAGCTGATGCTTCAGTTAGGTACCCCAAAGGTGTTGTTGAGGATGTTTTGATCAAGGTAGGTGAGTTTGTTTTCCCGGTGGACTTTGTAGTCCTTGATACCCAACCACCAATCAGAAATGTCATTAAAATCCCGGTAATTTTAGGGAGACCATTCCTTGCCACTTCCAATGCCCTAATTAATTGTCGAAATGGTGTGATGCACCTATCATTTGGGAATATGACAGTCCAGATAAACATTTTCAACGTTAGCAAGCAACCCAGAGATGAGAGTGATTATGAAATTTGTGAGGTGAGTTACCTAAAGGAGCTTATTGAGAGTGTAGGATCACAGTTAGTTTGTGAGGACCCACTAGAGGCCTGTCTTGCACATTTTGGAGGTAACATTGATGTTGAGAATAACATTAAAGAAGTAAATGCGTTACTGGATTCTGCCCCTGCTTTTGAGAGGAGTCAATGGCAACCCAAGCCAGAGATCTTGACTCCATCGGCTGCCCCACCTGTTCCATCAATTGAAGAACCGCCCAAGCTCGACCTAAAACCACTACTTGACACCATTAAGTATGTGTTTTTAGGCCCAGCTGATACTCTCCCTATCATTATAGCCTCGGACTTGGAAAAAGTCCAGGAACAACAATTGATTGAGATCCTGAAGAATCACAAAGAGGCTATAGGCTGGACAATTGCTGATATAAAAGGAATAAGCCCATCTGTGGTTCAACATCGGATCCATTTGGAAGAAAATGCAAAAACTTCCAGAGAACCACAGAGGCGTCTTAATCCATCAATGAAGGATGTCGTAAGAGTGGAGGTTCTGAAACTACTGGATTCAGGTATCATTTACCCTATTTCGGACAGCTCATGGGTGAGCCCAGTCCATGTTGTACCAAAAAAGTCCGGGATAACTGTTGTGAAGAATGAGGGACACGAGTTAGTACCCACAAGGACCCAGACGGGCTGGCGAGTGTGCATTGACTATAGAAAGTTAAACTTGACCACCCGTAAAGACCATTTTCCCCTCCCATTTATGGACCAGATGCTTGAGAGACTAGCCGGTCATGCCTTTTATTGTTTCCTTGATGGATACTCAGGCTATAATCAGATACCCATAGCACCCGATGACCAGGACAAGACAACTTTCACATGTCATTTCGGTACATTCGCCTACCGGCGCATGCCTTTTGGGCTGTGCAATGCACCTGTGACATTTCAACGGTGTATGATGAGCATATTTTCGGACATGGTCAAGCGATTCTTAGAGGTGTTTATGGACGATTTTTCGATCCATGGGAGTAGTTTCCAATAATGTTTGCATCACCTGAACCTTGTTTTAATGAGATGTCAAGAGAAGAATCTTGTTTTGAATTGGGAGAAGTGTCATTTCATGGTGAAAAGAGGAATTGTCCTGGGCCATGTTATTTCTGAGAATGGCATCGAGGTCGACAAGGCCAAAATTGATCTCATTTCCAACCTGCCACCGCCAAAAACGGTGAAGAACATCAGATCCTTCTTGGGCCATGCAGGTTTTTATAGACGGTTCATTAAGAATTTTAGCAAGATAGCTGCACCTTTGTGCAATCTGTTATCTAAGGATGTGTCTTTTGTCTTCAATAAACCTTGTCTACAAGCATTTGAACAATTGAAAAAGGAGTTGACCTCTACTCCGATAATAAAGCCACCTGATTGGACAATTCCCTTCGAACTCATGTGTGACGCTTCTGACCATGCTATTGGGGCTGTGTTAGGACAGAGAGTGAACAAATCGCCCCATGTCATATATTATGCCAGTAGGACCTTGAATAACGCTCAGCTGAATTACACAACCACAGAGAAAGAGCTGTTAGCTGTCGTCTTTGCCCTGGAGAAGTTTAGACCCTACCTGATTGGGTCTAAGGTCATAGTTTACACCGGTCATTCGGCCCTTAGGTACCTGTTGATGAAAAAAGATGTGAAAGCCCGTTTGATTAGGTGGATTCTGTTGCTATAAGAGTTTGACCTTGAGATTCGGGACAAGAAAGGTTCTGAAAATGTTGTAGCTGACCATCTCTCCCGATTACCTACTGACCCCGAGCATGAGAGCATCCCATTGAGTGAGAGTTTCCCGGATGAACAGTTGCTGAGTGTCTCCCATTTTCCTTGGTTTGCGGATATCGTTAACTACCTGGTCATTGGACAGATGCCCGATCACTGGTCCAAACAAGATAGGTCCAAGTTTTTGTCTGAGGTTAAGCATTTCTTCTTTGATGACCCATATCTGTTCAAGTATTGTCCGAACCAGATCATTAGGAGATGCATTCCGGAAGAGGACTTTTTAAGTGTGATATCCTTCTGCCATGACCACGCCTGTGGTGGGCATTTTAGTTCTAGGAAGACCGCTGCAAAGGTGTTGCAATGCGGATTTTACTGGCCCACTCTTTTCAAAGATTGTCACACATTTTGTTTGCACTGTGAGCGTTGCCAGAAATTAGGCAGAATTACGCGGAGGAACATGATGCCTTTAAATCCGATGCTTATTGTGGAAATTTTTGATGTTTGGGGCATAGACTTCATGGGTCCATTTCCGAGTTCCTTCGGCAACTTATACATTTTGCTTGCTGTAGATTATGTCTCCAAATGGATAGAGGCGATTCCAACTAGAAAGAATGATCGTCACGTGGTTATCAAATTTATTAAAGAAAACATCTTTTCTAGATTTGGTACCCCCAGGGCGATTATCAGTGATGGTGGGAGTCATTTTTGTAATAGCACCTTCGAGAATCTGATGAAAAAATATTCTATCACTCATAAGGTTGCTACTCCGTATCACCCACAGACTAGCGGACAGGTGGAAGTGTCCAATAGGCAAATAAAGCAAATTTTGGAAAAGACAGTCAGTCCTACCCGAAAAGACTGGTCTTCAAGATTGACAGATGCTTTATGGGCTTATCGGACTGCCTATAAGACCCCGATCGGAATGTCTCCATATCGAATGGTCTTTGGGAAAGCATGTCATCTGCCGGTAGAATTGGAGCATAGTGCTTACTGGGCCATCAAAATGTTCAATTTTGATTTAGCTAAAGCCGGTAACCTACGCAAGTTGCATCTCAATGAGTTGGAGGAACTTAGAAATGACGCCTATGAGAATGCCAAGATTTATAAGGATCGGATGAAGAAAAACCACGATCAATCTATTTTGAGGAAATCCTTTGAACCAGGCATGAAAGTTCTTCTGTATAATTCTCGCCTGCATCTCTTTCCAGGAAAACTGAGATCCCGTTGGACTGGACCCTTCATCGTGCGCACTGTCTATTTTCATGGGGCAGTTGAGATTGAGAACCCCAAGAATGGGGATGCTTTTAAAGTCAATGGCCAGAGGTTGAAACCTTTTTTGGAGCTTAAGGACAAGGATGTCGAAGAAACCCTTCTTCAGGACCCTGTATATATTGCATGAGTAATTTTCAGGGTCACTTCTGGCTGACAACGTGAAATTTAGAGCCGGTTGGTAGGCAACTCAATAATCATTTTTTGCATCAACCCATGGTAAGGCGTTCCAATTTTTTTTCCCTTGTCTATTTATCATTTCACATTTTACATTGTATATCATTGAGGACAATGTTCGGTTTAGGTTTGGGGGTGTTGCACTGCATTGCACACATGTATTTGCCTGTAAATATTTAGATTTAAAAAAATTTTCAATTTCTTTTTATTTTCTCAAAAAAAAAATCCAAAAATTTCCATGGGATTTTAGCTTGTTAATAAGTTTCGATATCTTAATTTAGTATACTATCCAAATCCTAAAAAGAGTGTCACAAAATAAGTCTTGGAAAATTTTTTGCACATTTAGCCACATGAAGTGTAGTCTAAGTGAAGAGTGGGCACATTTGAGTGACCCTGACAAATCACTAGTAGAGACTAAACCAATTGAGTGTAGAGCCTTTCTAGTCCTCCAAGGTAAGGACTCTTCTGCGCTAATTCCGAGTAGAATGAAGAGCTACTCAAACTCGTAGTTTTCGGCACATTTCTTTTATCTCATTAGTGCCTATTTTTCCAACCATTGAGGGTGTCATCAAAATTGCGAACTAACCTTGACTTGTAGCTTGTGAACACCTTTCTAGACCTGGTAAAGTGAAGATAGGCAATCTAAAATTAAAACCCCATAGCCATTAAAAACCTACCTATAAAAATATTTCCCTAGTAACTCTTTTTGAACCTTTATCCTTTATGCATTTTTCCTTAAAATTCCCAAAGCCTCTCCACCCAAATGAAAAGCCTTCAACCCATTGTTTTTTAGAAGTGTAAGGAAAAGATGAAGAAAGAAGGAAGTGTGCATTGATGATACTTCACATGATCTATCCAAGGAAAAAGTCTTCTCAAAAAAAAAAAAAGGGAAAGGAAAAAAAAGAAAAAGAAACAGAAAGGAAAGTTGAAATTCATGGGAAGACAAGAAAACAAAGAACAAAAAAAAAAAAAAAGGTGAAGAGGAATCAAAGAAAAATCCTTCAAAGAAAACTTAAGACTTTACTTTCTCAGAAACCCTAAAACCTCATTTTCCATATTTTTACCAAACCCTTTCCCCTAACCCCATTACAACTAATAAAAGACCTATTGGATTTTAGGAAAAGTTAGGATGTTCAACAAGTGAGAAGTTGAGTGAGCATTTTCACCGTCAGTTAAACGGTTGTTCTTTCCATGAGATAAATTCTTTAAAAATTCTTTGTTCTCAAAAGATATGTTAGTCCTTTTGCCTTGCCAATACTCACATATAGAGTGATAAGTCAGAAAATCTAAGCGATTTTATTTCCGAGAGTATGACTGTGAGGCTTGAGTCAAAACGAATGGATTTAGAAGGTGATCAAAGTTGTGTTTTCTCAGAACCCAAAACTGCACAAGTGTTGGCTAAATTCACTCAAATACACTCCGGGACTTGAGCATCATTAAAAGAGTTTTAGCAATTGGATAGTGTTCAAAACTTTCTCTCATTTTTATTAGCTTGCTACAAACCCGAGGATATAAATAAAAAGAATTTTGTGGGATTTATTCGCTGAAAACCCTCACGAGACAAAACTCGTCCACTAAGGGAAACTTAGGGGTTTAAATGGCTTGTTGCACGAGCTAAGTGCAGCCGCGATTCCTGCGAAAGTGAGTTAGGATTTTTTTATCGTTTTCTGCATTTAGTTAGTTTTCTTTTATTTTGCTCGGGACTAGCAAAATGTAGGTTTGGGGGTGTGATGAGTTCACAAAAGATACACTTTCATAGTATTATTTTATGAGTTTTCAAAGATAAAAGATAACTCAAAATACTATTTTTAGCATAAAAATCATAAATTTCCCTCCCCATCATGCTTGCTCATATCTTTCATTATAGATGGTCATTTGTATGCATATGAGTTCCAATGGCTTCCATAGAAAATATGTTAAAAAATACTCTCAATTATGTTAATTTCTCTTTGTAGGTGTTAATTGAAGATTAATTTGAAGATTAAAGTTGAGATTCAAGAGTTAAAGAGAGTAAGGATAAGTTTGGAAGACAATTGGATAAAGAGATGACAAAGTTAGGCCAACAATAAGAAGAAAAATGAAAGACCTGGGTTGGTATATTGATCATATCTTTTTAATCGGGTGTCTGATTGAGGTGATCGTAGAAGCTTTGGAAAGCTTGTTCTAAGATTTACAAATCATATTTCATGATATTTTTCCCAATTCGGACATTTCGGGGGTTAAAATCGCACATCAATCTGGGAACTGTTTTCTAACTCGGGAATGACATTCATATGTTCATATTTTCATTCTTGTCTAGTCCCACATCGGAAAGAAATCAAAAGAAAGCAAGGCAAATGTTTCTATATAAGGAAGGGAGCTCTAGGCATTAAACACACAAACAAGGAGAGCCCCTTCCTCTTTACTTAAGCTTTTCATGTAATTGAGAGCAATTGTAGAGAGAAAGTGAGGAAAGCCTTGTAAAAATTAAAGATTTGGAATGGAAATGAAAGCTTTATCTTCTCCAATGGGTCCTATTCCTTTTGCTTATGCTCTTAATTTTAATTCCCTTGTTTATGTTCTTAATATGTTAGAATAGATTTTTCTTCATTGCATTGTGCAACCTTCCATGCTTAGTTTCTATATTAGCATTCTTTTTACTATCTATGCTTAGGTTTGATAAATCATGCTTAGGAGTTAATATCTTTTGATAGTTTATGCTTACTTTTAATAGATAGTCATTAGGAATCTTTTCTTTTAAGAAGGGAAGAAAATCTTAGCTATTAGATTGTTAATTTTTATCTTAGAGCTTTTAAAGTTATATTTTCCAAATCTAAGCATTGATTTGTAATTAGATTTGAGTAATCTTTTTGGGAAAAAAGAAGAGCATTAGTGTTGGATTAGTGTCACTTAGTGGATTCTAGATGATTCAATCATCCATTAGTATTGCTTGTTTCTTGTTTTATTTACTTTAGTTTGATTCTATTCACTTTCTCACACACTTATTCACTTGTTTTGATTCTCACACTCCATTTCTCTATTCACACCATTAATTATACATTTGATTTTACACTACTTTAGCATATTTCTTTTTCTCTATCCACTCATTTTCTATCTTTCACTTGTTATTTTCACACACTTATTCTTTTGATCTATCTAACATTTTCTTCATTGTTCTTGTATTAACCTTGTTATTATTTTTTTTTTTTTTGTCATTAACTTTGTTACTAACTTGTTACTTAGCTTGTTCTCACTTGACTTTTTCTATTTTTACTAACATCTTTTTGTTATCTAGTTCTTGTTTTCTTTTAGTTTGTATTTTTTTTTATTTTCCTTGTTATATATATTTTTTTTTGTTTCCATTGTTAGCTATATTTGAGTTGATACTCCTTTTCATTGATCATTGTTAGTTTCCATGTAACAATCCTTGTGGAACGATATTCGGACTTCCATAGTCTATATACTTGAGACAACCGTATACTTGCGGAAATTGCCATCAAGAGACGATATTGGGTGAGAGAGACTACAATCTAATAAATAGTCGTAGGGAATAGAAAGGTGCAAGAAAGAAAGTAAAGTAGTTGTAGGAATTGAACGTTGCAAGAGTCGGTGAGAAAGAAATTACAAGATAGAGCAGAAGGAAAGAGGAGAGTCCATTTAGAAGTTGAATTACATGTATATAACAAAATAGAAAGATCCTCCGTATCTTCACCAAATCATGTAACTTGCAATAGCTAAGATTTTTAGTAGAAACAATCTTTGATTGGATCGATCATCCCAGGCCTTAGATTTAAGAGCCTCATTTCTTGGAGGAGGGAGCGTGAAAGGGTTGAATTGAAATTAACCAGGTCCCACAAGTGTAAGGGATACTTTCCTCAGTAACAGCTATGTCACCAAATCATGAAACAAATTCCTGAAACTCCATCGTTGATATATCCTCAAGTTTCGACTCAAATGGAGTGGATGCCACCACTATGATTGTGGAACACGATGGAATCATGATAGCAATCCACATCAACGCGACACACGTTTCCGTCATGGTGCTCAGTTGTACAATACAACCCACTCTATTTGGACTCGAGCCTGAGAATATATTAAAGAAGGGATGGGATTAATCTTGAGCAGTTTTGGTTATTTCAATGTGGGCCACACAATGGAGTTCTAGAAACTGTTACTCATGGGTAGAAAACTCTCCGAGTTGACTCTTGGCTCTCCCAAGTCATCTCGTTTTGACAAATGACTGAGTCAAAAATAAGGGAGACGTGGTTGAGTCATCTCATTTTAATAATTAAGTTGTTTGCATTTCAAGCCATTTAATAGACAGATCTAACTTTAAACTATTAAAGTTTATTTATAAATAATCATAAATGAGGTTTGGTGTTAGTAATTTAAAAATGATGGCGAGAATGTAATTTGAAAATCATTTACATTTGATATTCGGACTAACAAATTATATATTATGAAATATTTTTTTCGTTTATTTTCTTTATTGTTGTACTTTTCTTTCATATATAAATTTATTAATTTGAGCTGATTATCATGAATGCATGTAAATAAATGTGTTTTTATATTTTATAAGTAATGACTCATTTTTAAGTATTTTTGAAATTATTTAAAATAAAAAATGACTCTCCAGAGTCTCTGCATTGACTCTATATAAGTCAATTTTTTTTCATTGGACTAGTCGAGTTTGAATCACGAGTTGTCCGGCCTTGTTTGTTACAGGTTACCGTATAATAATTGCAATAGAGGATCGGACTCTTTCCTCACTTGTCAGATCACGAGGAAAGAGTCTCGATCCTCTTTCGCAGCGGTTAAACAATCGTGAAATAAATATCTCAAACTCCATCATGGGCCCACAAAGATATAACCTGAAGCGTTCAAGATGAATCACATACCTTAATTTAGTGGTATAGGCTTTAGCTTCAATTCAAAAGTAGTAGGTCCTACTGTTCGATTGAGTACATGATAGAAACGTGACTAGGCACTAATGTGGCATCGCTGCTGATGTAGCGTATCCCAATTTCCATCGTGTGATTGATTGTATAGTATGACCCACTCATTTTGAATTGGAATTTGAAGATACATCACTGGAGGATGACATTCATCTTTAAGGGTCCAAACTATCTTTATGTGGGCCTCAAGATGGAGTTTTAGAGATTTGTTGCACGGCCTCATGTAGTAACTTTGACAGAGGATCCATACTCAATTATCACAATGAATAATACATAATTGTTGAAGTCATGGGGTCCACTGGAAGATTCTAGATCTTCTGTATGTAAGAGTGGTACTCCAGAATGGAGGCCCAACTCTAGAATGGAGGCCCGACTCTTAAAGATTTGATTCCTCTAAATGTCTTCAAATTTACCTTAATAGGAGTCGGTCTCACCATAAAATTTAACATATGTTTGGAACCATGACTATTATATATAATTATAGTCAGGTTTTTAATCACGAAAACCACCAAAAATCCAATTAAAAAGGATATTCAATGAGATTACCAACTCAACTAATTCATACCAAGTTCAATTTTTCTGTTATTTTGCACAAAATCAAAATAACAGAATTTGTGCCGGGCCTGGATATGAAACTTGGGCCTGTTTAATATTTGTTTAAGACTTAAGGATTAAAAGATAGAAAGCCCAAAGCCCTGCCCGGTCTAACCTTAGTTTGGAGTTCTTTTAGTTTAATGTAGTTTTTCAAAACAATTGCTAGAAAACCCATAACAAATAAAAAAAAAACTAATTTGGCACGGCTCGATTAACTAAATGGGCAGGCTTGGGCCTGATAGTTTCATAGTCCAGGCCAGGATATGCCTCAGCCCTGCCCATGAACATCCCTACAATTGATGCGCTTGAGTAAAGAAATAGGCCCTTAACGTGATAAACCCTCTATTATTGAGGGTGACTCCTTTTCGGCAATTCAATAGTCTTAGTTTGTTCTTCGCATGTATTAGATCTTTGTTGTATTAGATCTGCTATGGGCTCATCATTTGCATTTATGTATTAGATCGAGGCATTGAACTTGCTCAAATGGACATTTTTTACCATAACATTGCAAATTGATTGTTTCTACTTCATGCATTTTGCCTTTATTACTCATGTTTGGTAACCTACCCTGGATAGCCCAAGAAGTGCAATCTATTTATTACACATAATAGATAATTACTATTAAGTATTTTTACCAAAACATTATAAAGAACTCCACCAATTAGTAATTAATGATAAGAATTTGAATTTTTGTCAAAGAATAAAGAACTCCACCAATTAGTAATTAATGATAAGAATTTGAATTTTTGTCAAAGAATGATAGCTAAAGAGAGCTGCTAATGCCACGGCCAATGCTTTTCCTTCTACATCCCTTCTCTTTCCACATTCCTTTTCTTTCCGAGATTTCTTTCTACACACCCCTTTGTTCTCAAAATACCATTCTCTCCCCCACTCAGTTCACTCCCCTTCTTCCCCCTCTCTCCCTCTCACTCTCTCTCTTCCTCTCCTTCTCCTTCTCCTTCTCCCTGCATCTCTTCTTCTCCCTGCCACCGCCCTCCGCCAGCCATCCACTCTCTCTATCCCTCTCTCTCCCTCCCGCTGAAGGAAGTAGATGCAGCGGAAGCACGGATCTATAAGAGTTGACTGCTACAAACACGATAAGGACGGCGTCGGCTTGAATCAGGCACTGACGTGGAGATCTGTGACTATCTACAAGAGATCAGTCACGAATTATTCTTCCTCAATAACCTGCAATGGAGTCCTAAAGGTCGTTTTCCAACCTTCTTTGGATTGAAGTATCATAGATTTGAGCATCTCATCACGTGGAGGTATTCTTCTTGTTGTCCTCCCATTGTTTGTTCTCCACGATTTATGAGGGTTTCTTCATCTTCTTTACATTTCTCTCCCCCAGTACCTCTCTCAGCCAACCACTCCCGACAGCGATTTACACGGGCAACATCCTCTTCTTCACTTGTGGCTCCTCCTCACACCGGCACGAATGCATCTTCTCCTATTGTTTTCCACGTTTTTTTAAGATTTGATTTTTCATTTGATATTCATTTTTCATTTGTTGATTTGGGTCTAGTTTTTTCCATTTGTTGATTTGAGCTCTCTCTCTTGGTTGGGTTGTGCAGTGGAAAAGAGTGATTTTGTGGCATTTGTTGATGCTCTCTCTGGTTGGGTTGAGTTTGGGTAATGCAAGGTCGAATGAGGCAGAGTGAGGTTTGTCATCCTGCATGAAGGCTTGTCATCCTAACTTGAGCGGCAATGATCCTAAGACCACAAACCTTTGTATGTTGATCAATGAGATCTGTGCGGTGGATTCCTCAACTCGGTAATTGAATATCAATCTTCGTATTGAGTGTCTTCTTAAAATACCGAAAGCCCTGTTGTTCTGCAGGTGCTAAGTGATCCTGTACAACACATGATTTATGATGAGATTCATGAATATGCATTGACAGCAATTAATCGCTTCTTGAATGACACCAGTCCAAAAGATCATGTATTTCTTGACAAATTTAGTTGCATAGGTAGAGATACATTGTTTTGCTCCTGCAACAGTTTGATAAAGGTTGAAACTACTGATTATATCAAATGAATTTTTTTTTCCAAATTAAGATCAGCGACGCCGTCGTCACCTAACAAAATATGACGCCAAACTTTACAGTTTAAATGGACGACCATTTTATAAAACCTAACTGAAGGTAAGAATGAGCGACGACGACATCGCTCCATAGAATATGAAGAAGTTTATGAAAACTAAAGAATGTTGCCTTTTTCTTTAAAAAGAAGTCTAGTCATCTCCCCCTTAGTACCACACATATCAAGCACAATATGGATTAATCGGGGGCCATGGCTAATTAAGTAAGAATAGGAAATGATTCCTCACTCAAAACAGCCTAACTATAAGAAGAAGAGGCCACACATCTCCACAATCGTGATTTAAAACAAATGCTAAAAATTTGTTTTCTTCTTAGAAGATCATGCAGAATAAAAACCTTTGCCTTTTTCCCCACACAGTTAGTGGCGGTGCCAAGGAGGTGGATTTAAAGACCTTGAAAGGATTTCTCCAAATAATCCGCAAGATGACCTTATAAAGATGAATATTAAATTCCGTATTGTTGTGTCCCAATATTAAGGTTTTATCTCAAGATTATATTCTTGAAACAACAATTTTCAGCAGCAGTTTTCAAGCTTTGAGTTCCTGCAACCCCTATTTAGCCTAGGGAATATTGACATCAAAAGCATTTCACCCACGATAGCTCAGCCAGACCACTAAAAAACATGGATTTCAAATGGGAATTTTTTAAGGCTAAAACATCACACTGATTGAACTAATTCTAACCATAGTTTTTTCTAATTAATTGGAGAGTCCCTGTTTCTTATTAGTCCATTTGTGTTATACATATCTCTTTAATGGAGTTCAACAACCTCTATAAGGGGTATTCAATATTGGGGAAAAAGTTTGGTTCAAAGACGTGTAGGAAATTAGAAATTGCAGAGGAAAAAAGGCAGATTCGATGGGTTATATATGGATAACGAGCAGCGCTATATAGGCGATGATATCGACGCTCGTTGAAAAAGGGCTAAAAAAGAAGAAGAAAATTTTGGCTGGAAGACCAGTTCCGTTTCATAAAAACTATGGGGCCTTTTTTGTGTAGTGGTCATGTAAGATGATTTTTCGGGTAAATTCCGTACCATCTCAAGAAAACAGAAAATGAGAATTTAAAGTACTTTCACTGTTTCTACTTTCTTTTCAATGAGTACAAGCTACTGTGATGTTGCACATTTTATAGTGTTTGTTGAAACAGATTCTGCAACAAAATTCTGTACATGTACAGTGCTAGGAGAAACTGTTTTCCAAAATCTACTGAGCTACTTACAGCTAGTCCTTCTTTCCCTTTTAGTGGATGAGACAGGCTTGGTCAATTTCTAACCCCTTTTGACTGAGACTTCTGTGACTTGTTGAATGAGTTTCGGGTCAGTTTGTTGTTTGGGTTTTTTCACCTGATTACCCATATGTTCCAAAATTTTCATCCCCTGGCATCATCATCTCTGATTTCGCTGCACCTTGTTCTTCCACATAAACAAGTAATTATATCCCTAGAACCCCAAGTTTAATTGATGGCAAAACTGAAGCCAAACTAAGAGCAGGGCCAGAGTTGCTTGTAAAGGCAAATATATTGAAGGGAAAGGGAGATACATGAGCTGAATTGAATTTCTGAAACAGAGTTACATTCACTGCCTTCTCTAAACATAATTCAGATTAATTGAATCATAAAATCCTGAAATATAACTCTTCTAAACTCTGAAAGCACATCCAAGATAGTCTGAATTGTTTAAAATCACAAGGAGCATTCATTCCATACTAGAAATATTGGAAGCTATTTCTACTCCTTGAATTCTGATCTATGTCTTCAGAAAATGGAAGATACTGCTCAGAGACTCTTAACAGGATAATACTCCTGTCAAAAATTGAACAATTGCATTACAAAATGAGTCATACTCACACAGGTAAAAGAAAGTTACTTGTTACTACATATGTGAAACCTGCAGAAGAAAGTCCGACCCATGTTTCTCAAGTATAAAAACGAAGAGACCCCTAACTGCACCCGTAATAACCAATCACCAATCAACAGATTCTTCTGCTTCACACATGATATAGAAGACTCCCTACATCTCCATCCCTCTGCATCGGCTTCCCATGAGAGGCGAGGATAACTCCAAGGCGGCACCCGAAGCCTCGCTCTGGATGACATAAACAAGATACCAGGAGCAACCACCTCCAACCCTCTTAACTTTTTGCCATCAAAAATGATTTCCAAATTCCTGAGCCGTGGGGAGTTGTTGGCACAGATCTTAGGCTGCAACATATCACCAAATCTGCAATCTTCAACTTTCAAGTTCTCGAGCAGATCACAAGTGGAGATTAGCATATTGAGTACCTCAATGTCAATCCTGACATCCTCTAAACAGAGGGTCACAAGAGACTTGAACCCCATGAATTCTCCATAGATATTAAATATTCCTCGTTTGAGAATCAAATGCGATAGCATTTGGCATTCCAATAAAGAAACAGGATAGTGCTCACCAGGAAGGACAAGGGAAAGTTCTTCAACTTCGTGCATCGCAGCGAAGCGGACCCATCTCTGTGATGCTTCGATTTTATTAGTACTATCGTCATGGTAGAAGTTTTGAACTGGTTTCTCGATGTTGAAGCTACGGACTTTGGGTGCTCTGTAAAGATGCAGGCATTGATCGATTTGCGTGGGTTTCCAGTATGAGAAATCAAGAGAGGAATGCCAAGTCCATAGAGTTCTCCATCTCATTGACAAAACGCTGGTTCTTGCTGCAAGTTTAACGTGCATGAAAGAGAGGATGCGGAGAAGAATATCATCTGCGAGATTGCTAATGCGATCTTGACATTCTTCATAGACTTCTTCTTCTTCTTTGATCTTGGAGATCTTCCTCTTCTTACTGCTGTAATGATACATTGTTTCACCAAATGACAGTGTAGAAGGAATTGAAAGTTGCAAGAGATGGTGGGGTGAGAAAGAAATACGAAGATAGAACACAAGGAAAGATGAAAGTTGTGTTAGAAGTTGAATTACATATGTAACAGAAATTAATAGAAAGATCCTCCGTATCTTCGGTCCTTAGCCGCTTAGGTAACTTATTGCTATACATAAGATTTTGGGTAGAATGAAGCTTTGATTGGATCGATCATCCCAGCCCTTGATTTTTCAGAGCCAAAGCCCAGCCTGGCCCAACCTTAGTAAGGAGTGCTTATAAGTTATAATTTAATGTAATTTGTCCAAACAATTGCTACAAAGCCCAAAACAAATATATATATTAAAAAAAAAGCCCGATTTGGCCCGGCCCAATTTACTAAATGGGTGGTCTTGGGCTTGACTTTTTCAACACATGTCAAGCTTGGGCTAGGCCTGGGCTAGTGTTTTCATAGTCAGGGCGGGCCTGGATATGCCTCAGCCTAACTCCACCCAACCATAAACACCCCTATAGTTGACGCACTCGACGTTCATCTTTGCTTGATCAAATTGATACATACAGTAACTGCTCTTGCAAATATGTATTGGCCCAAATTTCACCATAATTGGAGTGAAAAACCCTCTGTTTGGCCATACAAAATTTATATATGGACATTGGCATATAATCAATAAACACATCTACAGAATATGGCAACAATCTAAACATCCAATAAGTACAAGTGATAAACTATGAGATCTACTGGATTAAGGAACAATTTTGGTCCGTTCTAAAAAGGGGTGTTCCTAATACTTTGGAACGATCCATAATCATTCTAGAATATTTTTATGGAACAGGTATGAACCGTCCCTAAATTTAATGTTTTGGAACGATGTTACACCCCGTCCCGAATTAATGATGATTAAGCCTAATTAATTGAGAATTATGCTAATTAAGCGTAATTAATTGAATTAATGTTGGTTAATGACCAAAAAGAGATAAACAAGTCTCTAATGATTGAATTGAGCATAATGAAGTGAGATTGAATGAAATTGAAACCATTGAATAAAAATTTGATTGAAATGAGTAGAGATAAGGACTTTTTCGTAAATACGGATTTTCGCGTATTTCGTCAAATACGGTAAAATTGGGTACCATCGCGTATATTTCAATTAATACATTAATTTTCATAACATACACAATTGGTTTTGACTTAAGGTTAGTCAAAAGAGCCCTCATTTGACTTAACAAGTAAATGAGTAAATGGAAGGGGACTTAAATGCAAAAAGTGAGCTTATATAAGCTAAGAGATGCCTCATTTGCTCATTTTCCAAACCCTAGGCAACTTTCTCTTCTCCCTTTCTCTATTTCTTCCATTCCTCTTGGTTAAGTGTGATCTTTGGAGAGCTCAAGTGAATTTGAAGAACTTCATCATCTTCATCTTCTTCCTCACCTCATTCTCCATTATTGGAGCATTTGAAGCTTTGGAAAGAACCCAACCTTCTTCTTTTGTGCTTCAAGTAAGTAGTTTAGACTCTTTATGGGATTTCCAAGTTCCATTAAATGTGTAGAGGTAGTTGTAAGCATTAATGGCTCATAAATATCCATTCTCTTGTTTTTATGAAATTAGGGTTTGATTAAAAAGGGGGTTTGACCTCAAATCCAAGATTAGAAAGAGGGGTTTTGCTCTAGAAGCTCAAGAGAGGCAAGTGCATACATTTTCTATGTGATTATGTTATTATCTATGCATTGTCTTGTTTAGAATAAATGGTGTAATTTCACTATTGTTTGGAATGGGATTATTGGGAATGAATGATGGATTAGAAATGGGTATTTGAATGAATATGGGTTGGTGAATGAAGGAAGCCAATATACCCTAATTATGTGCATGGATGTGGTGAAAATGTGGGAAAAATGGAAGAAGAAGAGCAAAAATCGGAGGTTTGGGAACCATTCCCGGACCTGTCCGATCGATCGGCCATCAGGTCCGATCGATCGGACTGCGTCGTAACTGAGACATGTTTATGTCCGATCGATCGGACCTGTGCGTCGATCGATCGGACTGTCGCTTAACTGGGACGTATTTTCGTCCGATCGATCGGACCTTCAGTTGGATTTCGAGATTCGTTCGATCATGGATGTTTCCTATGAACTTAATTACTTCCTAAACTAGTTTTAAAGCTAATCATTATGAGATTAGAGACCAATTGAATTAATGATAAATAAAAAAAGGGAGACTTCAAGTAATTGAACCCTAAGCTTAATCACATAACGAATGTTCAATGGATTATAGACTAGACCCCCATGAGTGATAATTACGGTGACTCTATTGTACACATTAATTAAAAGTGATGCCCATCAAGAATAGCACGTACATTAGATAACCAATGGTTACACTCGAATGGTTGGTTGGAATCATGAAAGAAATGAGTGGAGTTCCTAATTATCTGAATTCCCTCATTGGTATGTGTTTGTATTGTACACTAATTGCTTTACTAGACTTGCATGTCTTGAATTGAATCTAGAAATAGATTAAAGTGATAACTTGTGAGTTGGCACTACATAGCTATTTCATCAAATGATTATTCCTACTGCAGTAGATGGATTTGGGGGCGTTCCGGAGCTCCGTGGTGATGCTAGTTGCCCCTGGCCCGGGCACTAGTAAGTCCCACAATATTGAATGACTGTCATTGAAAGATTATGACTATACTATTCCTTCCGTTTGGAAGATGAATCCTTCCTTTGAGGGAAGATGGTAAAAGAATGAAATGTAAGGAATGCTATGGTAGTTGCCAAATGGTTATGCCCATTAATTGACTAATGACATTATCTATGCAATGAATTGTTAGAATTGATAGAAATACAGTTGAATGAGATTATGTATGCATTAACATGTTATATCACAGAATTATGTATGAATTGTTGAACCGTCGTGTTCATTAGTGTTATTGATGGCATTACAGGCCCAGTTGCCCATGCCGACCTTGCAGCGGCCCCAACGCCAGCGGAGGAGACCGCTCCGGTTCCTCCAGGAGGTTTGATTGAGTGGCATAGACGGGATACTAATTGATACGAGTATCCGAGTGCGTCACGTCATTGAGATTCATTTTGGGGTTTTCTTTTGGGAATGTTTAGATTCTTTTGGAAAAAAACTATTTGAGAATTCAATTTTTGGTCACCATGTATTGTATGTGAATATACAATGGCTGACAAACCAATTCATGTATAAGAACCTCACTTTTGATTGGGATTATACATTGATAATGGTTGGTGTTAAATATGTATTCCGCAATTTGTATATTTTCCGCAAATTTGTATGATTATCCCTTGTGGATCTCGTTTTAATTTCGGTTAATTCGGGGTTTACGGGAGTAAGTATGCGATCGCGATCCGGGGGCTTAACGGATCTCGGGCCCGGGTCGTGACAAACGACTTCAACTCGTTCCAAAATTATATTTTTGGAACGATGCGGAACCGTTCCTAAATTCATTTTTTTGGAACGATCTTAACCCGTTCCAAAATTATATTTTTAGAACGATGCTGAATCGTTCCTAAATCATTTTTCTGGCACAATGTTGAACTGTTCCTAAATTATATTGTTGGAACATGTCTAAACCATTCCAGAATCTGTTCATAAGTAGTATAATAGGACAGTTACAAACCCTTCCTGATATTATGAATATTGTTTTTAAAAATAAAAATATTAAACTTAAAAGCTTGTATGAAAAATAACATTCATATGTGTGTATATACACATAATCATGTATATATATATATATATATAAATTGATTTGCATTAATGAATCAACAAAAGAGCTCCTTTTAAGACATTTATACATTGAGATAAAGGAAAACTAAGATACTTAAAAGACAATGCATTCCATCTACTGTTCTAACAAAAGCTATAAATGATCATAAGCCATGATAAAAGTTTAATAAGTTGTTTTTTACAAGACATAACTAATCGGTGAACAAAGTAAAGCTCATAGGCCATGCTACAAATGACCCATTTCCAATTTCACTTAAATTTGAGTGATAACCATCTGGGTGAAATAATCTGATGTCTCCTTTGCCAACAATATCAACCATAACCTTATATGCATTTTTCGGAAAAGGTTTTCCATGAATCTGTTGGGGTTCCTTTTCCTTATAAGCTTTTCCACGCGCTACAACTTCATTATGCCAAGATAATAGTTTGCATGATTGCCATCTCATTGAAGATTGATCATTCTCTATTGGATTGGAAACTGCAATTGACCCTGGCATTTTAGGTGGAACCGATATGCTTCCTTGGGATTCTGGATCCATGGGTTTCTATAATAATGTTTCACAACACATGTTATTTGTTCAATAAATGTAGAAAAGATGAAATGTTATTTAAATTATTTAATAAAACGGAAGAGCTCCGATAGAGATTTACCTTAACAACCAACTATCGCAAACCCCCAACTTTTTCCATTAGGTTTTCCATTTGGGGCTTTAGTCTACTTTGATAATGCATAATTTCCATGATTACAACAATAACTTAGGCTTTTAATCAATGATAAAAATCTCTCTAGATAATTTTCATTAATCAATTAATATTCCTTCATTGGACTGATGCTCCACATGATTATGTCAACATAGCCATCTCAAAGTAGGTGACTTGTTTATAATTGTTGAAAGCTTACTGGGATTGATGTATAGTTTTGGGTTATATCTGGTGCTTTTGGTGTTTGTTAGTTGCTTTGAATTTGTGGGTTTCTGTTTCTTTTTCTCCCTTGTTGCTAGTTGCAGTTGTGAATTGGATCCCAAGTTGTAATTAGCAAACTGTGATGAATTTGTTTTGAGCACTTTTAGGGTGTAAATGATTATATCTAAGATGGCTTGTTTTGAAGACTTCTAAGGTGTAAATGATTATACCCGTTTAGAAAAAAAAAAAAACAGCTTGTTGTCTTCTCTACTTCACCATTTTTGTTGTCTACATGAGAATTTGACCTGCAGAACAGTTGTTACACCAGTCAAACAAACTGTGCAGTTGCAATCCTAGTTTCATGATCATTGTGACTCCATCGTTGGTGTGAGACCTTTGTTACCCACCAAATATAGGTGTTGTGCATATTTCTCCATCTTCACATCCTTTTACTACATATTTCTGATGTTTTCCTTTTTATTTAATTTCATGCTGCCCTGCTGCAGTTTGAGTCTTTTGAGACACATAAAGTTTCTGACAGGTTAAATTGTTGTAGGTTTTCTTTTGCTTTTTTTTTTTAAAATTTAATTTAAAAGAAAAACAAGCCTTTGGATGAGATGACTTGAAGCCCAAAATGGGCCTAGGTCCTCCAGGATCTCTTCAGTTTTAACTGAACTGCTGTGTTAGATGGATTCGAATAAGGCTCTTGATTGCAGACTGTTATTCAAGATACATTAGTTGGATCGGTGAGGAAAGATAGTATTATGTGGAGTTACACAAAGAGCATGGCTCCTGATAGGATCCAATGAAGATAACTGTAGTGTAGAAATCCAGTGTTCAGGGAAGGTTTTTTTTTTTTTTTTCCTCGAGAGCCTTATGAATATTTCTTAGATACCATATAGTATACATCTGTTATACTCTGTAGTTCTTTTAAATTAGAACCAAAAGCACCATGACAGTAGGATGTTGTATATGCATTTGTAGGTTATGCCTTCTTGCATCAATTTAAAACCCAAACCTGACTCAAACCTTTTAAGAAGCCATTATAATACTACTAGTTCCTCATTACTTGTTTATACTTCCCTCTTTTTGAACCCCCTTTCAACATCCATTGAAAACCAGCATAGCCTGGATACTGAATAAATTTCAAATCTCTTATTTTTCATATGCTGTTCCATAAGAACATCTTGTGTTAATTCGTTATTAATTACTTATTAGTTACTCAGTCAAGAATCCAACCTCGAAAACTAGAAGTAAACCATGACTGGATCAGAACAGAGTGAATTGAGTATTTTGATAATCAGATTAGTATATTACAGATTGGATCCAATTTGGGTGATGGATGAACTAATTGTTTAGTTTATGATAAGATCTAACACTGATCACTGTGAATCTAATTCCATATTGCTGATCAGCTGGCTTGGAGAAATAATCATGGAACCATTAATTAACCTTATAAGTGCATAAGCAAATATATAAAAAAATGATTCCCAAATACTTTTAGAACACTAAATAAGAACAGGAAAAAAGAGAAATAATCATAGAAGCAAAATAAAACTAAAAAAAATTAAAACAAAACCCTAAACCTAAAACGCAACAACGTAGCAATTGAAACAAGAAGACAAGAGAGGAACGGGTACTGGTACCTTTCTTTCTCACTTACGTTATCTCTCGCTATCGTTCTTCCTTCCTTCCTCTTTTGCATTTTTCTCCTTCTTAGTTCTGTTCCCTGCCGTGCGAATGAGGTCTGAGGAGTCGAGAAAGTCTTGGCGCTAAATAACTCCCTCCCATCCGTTCCTTCCGTCTTATTTGGTATACTTGCCAATATATATGGAGACGTGCAAGTGTGGACTCCTAATTGAAAGGATTTTCTCTCGATTTTGCCGGAGGGAGTTTTCGTGAAAAGATTTTTTTTTTTTTTCAATTTATTTTTGGCGCGGGAGTATAGAATTTTGATTTGGAAACACTTTTTTTTTTTCATTAATGAGGATTTTTGCACACTTATAAGGTGGGGCCATGCCCAATATATATAGTTTCTAACACATATATCTAACTAATTAGCTCTATATATATATATGAATTATTCATTTTTATTATTTTTTTCATCTCATTTATTGTTTATTTCTGATTGGACATAGTGATGGGTGGGAAATTTAAGGTGGGGCCATGCCCAACCATTGATTCTATTAAGTAAGGAGTGCGGGTGTCAATTTAGAAAATTTATAACATTTTAGCGTTTAATAAGTTAATCTTTTTCCATTTTGTCTCTAATCACTTTTTAACATGATTTATTTCTTTAAATTGGATTTTGATCAAGATTGATAGATAGCCCCACTAAAGATGTGAGAAAAATATTCCAAACTAGACCAATAGACTTAAAAATCTAAATTTGTTTTAATTAGTTTAATTAACTAATTGGGTCCCAAAGTTGTATATTTAATTTATTTCAATTTAATAATTCTTCTATATTTCAATTAGATTCTGTTAACCGTCATTATTATTATTTTTAGTGTGGCACTCCACGATATTAACACATGATCAATATCAAATTTGTGGTTGGGTCCTTATTACACTAGAAAAAATTAGCATCTTCATTAATAATTGGGTTACTTAAAAACAAATTAATTAGTTAATTAAAAATACTTTTGTCCCAAAAAGAATCTATTATTAGGAGAACAGGAACGCTATAAATCCGCTCCTCGGCATATTTTGATTTTGGAACAATGTTTTTTTTTTAGGAACAGTTGCAATGTGTTCTTACTTAGGAACATTTTATAAACGTGCCAAAAGAATGTTCCTAATCAACATATTTGGTGTAGAGAGCTTCAAATAAAATGAAAAATATATATATATCATGATTCTGAAAAGAGAGTCTCTATTACTGCAGTATCTTTCCACTTTAGACGATAGCCTCCTATCGCAAGGGCTCCAAGTTGTGCATTTTAAATATTATACTTCTTTATGAGGTTTGAAATAGTTTGTCCCAACATGGTTACCAAATGGTCTATATCCATTTTCAAAGTGTTTTAACACAATAAGAGCATGGAAATAGACTTGGCAAACTGACACTTATTAATTTTAGTTTCTATATTGTATTCTTATAAATTCTTCTCATGATTTTAAAAAGAAGATTTTTAAACCAAAATTTTTAATTCATTTTAAATAATTATCATTATATCTATTTTTTTTAATAGTATCATTATATCTAATTTTATTAAATGAGATTTTTTTTATATGGCTCAAGCAAGGCACGGGCCTCTTTTTCTAGTTATTTATATATATTATATACTAGTATCCACGAAGCACCATACTCAGCCCTAGCCCAAAATAAAAACACATTAAAATATTAGGCTTTTTAAAAGATAATAGAAAATAAAATAAATTCAAGACAAACAAATTTATATTTAGAGAAATTTACCGAAAAAATCACCTTAGATGACCACTAACCAAAAAAGGCCCCAGTAGTTCATATGACACAAAAGTGGTCCCCTAGGACCACTTTTCGTATTTTTATTAAAGTTTTCATTGAGCGACAACGTCATCGCTCGTTTAAACCCTACAAAACCCCCGAAACCCTATTTCCCTAGTTTTCGTCCCCATCGTTTTCCCCTATCTGCCGATTTCATTGCCACCTTCTTCCTCAATAACCTACAACGTAGACCTAGTGGTCGTTTTCCATCCTTCTTTGGATTGAAGTATCATAGATCCGAGCATCCCATCACGTGGAGGTATTCTTCTTATCATCTATCCATTGTTTGTTTTCCAAAATGACGATTTATGAGGGTTTCTCATCTTCTTTTCCGTTTCTCCCCCCCCCCCCCCCCCCCCCCCCCCCTCCCTCTCTCCGGCCAACCACTCCCAACAGTGATCTACACAGGCAACATCCTTTTATTCACTTGTGTCTCCTCCTCACCATCGGCACGAATGCATCTTCTCCTCTTCTTTTTAACGTCTTTTTAAGATTGGATTTTTCATTTGATATTCATTTTTCATTTGTTGATTTGTTCTAGTTTTTGCCATTTTTAAATTTTCAACCTTTATTTTTTTACTTGGTGGAACGATGGTGCATTCAGATCTGGATCTGGTTCTAATTGGACGGAACCTTATTAAGGTTTGGATCCAAGATTGGGTCATGTATCGATCAAACCCATAATTGAATAAAAAAACAGAAATTACGGTTTTGGATTAGGATTCATGACAAGAAATGGGGGATCAAAGGATCCCCAAATAGTTCTATTTTAAGTATAGAAGTGGATCTTTCCTATTTCCAAATGCAATATATATGATCAAGCTATGCGGAGACTTAAAATGTGTCTCTTTAATGGAGCGGGGTGCTAGCTATTTTTGAAGCACTTAAAGAGGTATTTCCATGGTGTTCTTATTATAGAGAGTGACTCTTCTAATACAATCGCTTGAATTTCTCATTGGAAGATAAATCCATAGGAATTTCATTTTCTCTTTAATAAAATCTGGTGTTGTCGACCTCATCACCGTTGCCTTCCATCATGAGCTAAGATAGGCCAACTCTTTCGTCGATGCTTTGACCAAACAAAGGGCTGAGAGGGTTTCTCCATGGGAGGATTTTATTTTATAGTTAGGTGGGGTGAGCTACTATGCTCTTGTACCTCCTTTGTTTTTCTCTCATTGTAATCCTCATCTTTTTTTTTAAATGAAAGCTCATGTTACCGTTTATAAAAAAAAAATGTCTCTTTAACGAACAGGAGTGGTCAATTTTTGTTCCACAACCTTGATTCAAACTACTGGATCTATTTTACCAAAAATAAAAAAAAAACTACTACATCTAGTTCCAAATGTTTTTGGATCCATAAACAATTTTTTAGTTGATACTGTTTCTTTTTTTATTATTATTATTCTTGCATTGTAGACATCGGATATTTTGAAAGCAAGTTACCCGGTGGCAATTAACGGATGACAATAGGGCATGTTTCTTTACTAGAGTTCTTTTGGAAATTTCTAATGTTCTGGTTTTTCTAGAATTGTCATTTGCAATCGCCATCCTTTTGTAAAAGAACTCCTCAAATGACCTTTGGGATTTCTGAAATTCCAACTCTTTACTTTATTCCACCATACCGAAAATTTTCAAAATTCTCCATGCAGAAACTCCAGAAAACCCATTGAAGAAACATGCCCTAAATCAGATCTAAGTTGGAACCTGCCATTTCAAATTTCCAATAACTAAAAAAGGACATTATTTGTAACTAGTTTTTTTTTTTTAAGAAGTTCGGGTTCTAACTAACTAGTTAGCCAATAGCCACGGAAATAATAAACTAAAATGATGAGGTTTTTTAATTTTTCAACCTTTATCTTTTTGCCCGTGGTCCTGGTCGAGTTCCTATGTGTTTCTCATTGTGCAAGGAAGATAAAAATCTAAAAGTTACTCCTCCTTTCCTCAAAGCCTTTCATTTGTGCTCATCCAAGCATTTACATTGAGAGAGCATCCTATCTTCTTGGTCCTTTCCTGTCAAACCAAGGCGACAGGCGACAGTTATGCAGCGCGTAAAAAATTATTTCTTGACTGCATCCTTATAGCTAGAGGGCACGAACCCAAGCTGTTATTCAATGTATTTTGATTTTTTTAAAGAAATTATGGTTCTTAAGTTTGGCATGCGAGAGAAAGAGACAAACCTAATTACTTACATTGAATTTTTTAAAGTAATTATGGTTTTTAAGTTTGGCATGCGAGAGAAAGAGACAAACCTAATTACTTGGTAGCCACTGGAATAGTAAGAGGTTTCTTAATTTCTCATTGTGCAAGGAAGATAAAAATCTAAAAGTTGCTCCTCCTTTCCTCTAAAAAGACTTTCATTCGTGCTCATCCAAGCATTTACGTCGAGAGAGCATCCTATCTTCTTGGTCATTTCCTGTCAAACCAAGGCGACAGGCGACAACTATGCAGCGCGTAAAAAATTATTTATTGACTGCATCCTTACCGCTGGAGGGCACGAACCCAAGCTGTTATTCAATGTATTTTGATTTTTTAAAAGAAATTATGGTTCTTAAGTTTGGCAAGCGAGAAAAAGAGACAAACCTAATTACTTGGTATCCACTCGAATAGTATATACTATGGAAGAGGTTTCTTAATTTCTTAATCTTATCTTTCACCTGGTGGGTCAGGTCGAGTTTCCAAAAGTCAGAGATTCAATGTATTTCACGCTGCTTTAGTCGTTTTGTCAAAAATTATAAAAAGCTAAAGATGCTCGTCCTTTCCCCTAAAAAGTCTATTGATGAATCATCTTTCCCATTTCATCTCCTCCTTTTTCCCTCTTCTCAGCTTAGATTACCTTACTCTTTTCTTTTTCTCTCACATGTTTTGCATTATTTCTCTCACAGGGTCCAGCTTCTTGCCAAAGTTACTAAAGGGTAAGGTAAGGCCGGATTCCTTAACCTTTGAAAAAAGAAGAGACTAAACTCCTATTGATCGAGTCAAAGCAGAGGTTCTTGTTTATGTTTGGCTCATGACTCATGACGAAGATAAAGGTAATAGCAGAGGCACAACACCAAGCCTTGAGTTGACTGTTGTTACGATGGAAGATGGTGATATTGATGCTTGGGCGAATTCCATTCTAAAAAATCTGCCGCGGTTGAAGGGCCGGACCTCAAGCACTGTGACGATACCTAGAGTCCCTGAAAGACTTCGACTGGGTGAGAATGATGCTTATGAGCCCCAAATCATCTCCTTTGGCCCCTACCACCATGGCGAGGAAAAGCTCGAGGCCATGGAGAAGCATAAATGGAGCTATCTAGAAAGAATCCTCTCTCGTAACCAAGAGATCCCATTGAAGCACTATATCAATGAGATCAAGAAACAGGAGGAGGAGATTAGAAGCTGTTATTCAGGTCATTTTATCATGGAGAGTAAGGACTTTGTAGAGATGATGTTAATCGATTGTTGCTTCATTGTAGAGCATCTCCTTCAAATTCATGAGAATGTAGTTGATGATGAGCTGAACAGCAGCATGAATTATGTATCTAAACTGATTCGATATGATATTCTGTTGTTAGAAAACCAGCTTCCATTTTTTATGCTCGACCGTATATTTGACATGGCAATCACCCAATCCTCATCTGTACATGCCCATTCATACCCATCTTCATTCACGCATCTCGCCATCTATTATCTCAATTTGGCGGCTGAGGAGAAATCCAATCTCCCACCTCCTCAATCCATTAAGCATCTGCTCCATTTATATCATTCATTTTGTCTGTATACACCCAATGAAGAAGAAAGCACAAGCAGCCTTATCAAAATTGGTGGTGGGGATAACAAACTAGTATCAAATACAACTAAAGAAGAATATTTTCTTACGATCCCGAGTGCAACTGCGCTCGAGGAGGCAGGAGTAGAATTTATGAGAAAAGATGTGGAGGGTAGCAAATTGGATGTTACATTCAGCAAGGGAAAGATGATGATCCCACCTTTGCTCATTAACCATTTTACCAAAACCAAATTTCGAAACCTGATCGCATTTGAGCAGTTCTCTCCCGGTTGCGGTAGCAATTTATACAAAAATTTCACCGCATATGCTGAGTTGATTGCTTGCATTGTCAGAACGCACAAGGATGTCACATTGCTCCATGAAAAAGGCATTATTCTTCACACCTTAGGCAGCCACAAAGAAGTTGCTGATATTCTCTGCCATGTAAAAAGAGGAGCTGGCCATTATCCAAACGATTATGTCAGTAAGATTTACAAGGAAGTTAATAAGTACATGAGAAAAAGAAGACATAGGTGGCGTGCGAGCTTGATGCGCAACTATATCAACAGTCCATGGGCAGTTGTTTCCATAGTAGCTGGAGGCATCCTCCTTATACTTGCCTTCCTCCAAACCTTATTCTCTGGCTACTCTGCTTTCCCGTCTCAACCTTCACCTCCTTCTCATTGATGACCACGGTAGGTAATAAACATTTTTCCTTGCCATAATTTCTGTTGAGATTTCAAGTAATAGGTTTATTATTAGTGCAAGGCCATGCATCTAATAACAGTAATTTGCAAAACATCATCTCTTTTGTTGCATTGCATTTCTCAAAGCCGCGAAAGGTTTCCGTGAGGAAGAGGAGGGAAGAAATCGACGACGTCTGCTATGCTCATTTGCCATCCTCAAATCAGTCTCATCTCCAGAGGTATTGTCTCGACAAAGAAGTAATTGTGTGTGTATGCGCAGGGAAGAACCAACCAGGGAATTTTCCTTGGAGGGGCCATGGCCAATATGAAAAAATCTTGGAGGGTCCAATATGTGAAAATTACTTGAGAAGTTACTACTTAAATTATAAGGGGTTTACTGAGATTTTGGAGGGGCCATGGCCATGGCCACCCCCAGCCCCCTGTTCCATCAGTGTGTGTGTGGAATTTGTAGTCTTGATAAAACTTGGTAAGTCTATTGCAATAAAAATTGAAAGTTTGTGTCTTTCATATTTATAGGATTAAACAAGCAATCTGCTGTTGTGTATAAGTTGTGGCTTAACTGATTTTGTCGTGTGACCTTATTATCTAGTGAATTTTTTTTTTTTTTAATTTTTGTGAATGAAGCCAAAGTATTTGCTCTTCTAATTGATTGTAGGGATAACAAGCAGCCTTATCAAAATTGGTGGTGGGGATAACAAACTAGTATCAAATACAACTAAAGAAGAATATTTTCTTACGATCCCGAGTGCAACTGCGCTCGAGGAGGCAGGAGTAGAATTTATGAGAAAAGATGTGGAGGGTAGCAAATTGGATGTTACATTCAGCAAGGGAAAGATGATGATCCCACCTTTGCTCATTAACCATTTTACCAAAACCAAATTTCGAAACCTGATCGCATTTGAGCAGTTCTCTCCCGGTTGCGGTAGCAATTTATACAAAAATTTCACCGCATATGCTGAGTTGATTGCTTGCATTGTCAGAACGCACAAGGATGTCACATTGCTCCATGAAAAAGGCATTATTCTTCACACCTTAGGCAGCCACAAAGAAGTTGCTGATATTCTCTGCCATGTAAAAAGAGGAGCTGGCCATTATCCAAACGATTATGTCAGTAAGATTTACAAGGAAGTTAATAAGTACATGAGAAAAAGAAGACATAGGTGGCGTGCGAGCTTGATGCGCAACTATATCAACAGTCCATGGGCAGTTGTTTCCATAGTAGCTGGAGGCATCCTCCTTATACTTGCCTTCCTCCAAACCTTATTCTCTGGCTACTCTGCTTTCCCGTCTCAACCTTCACCTCCTTCTCATTGATGACCACGGTAGGTAATAAACATTTTTCCTTGCCATAATTTCTGTTGAGATTTCAAGTAATAGGTTTATTATTAGTGCAAGGCCATGCATCTAATAACAGTAATTTGCAAAACATCATCTCTTTTGTTGCATTGCATTTCTCAAAGCCGCGAAAGGTTTCCGTGAGGAAGAGGAGGGAAGAAATCGACGACGTCTGCTATGCTCATTTGCCATCCTCAAATCAGTCTCATCTCCAGAGGTATTGTCTCGACAAAGAAGTAATTGTGTGTGTATGCGCAGGGAAGAACCAACCAGGGTCCAATATGTGAAAATTACTTGAGAAGTTACTACTTAAATTATAAGGGGTTTACTGAGATTTTGGAGGGGCCATGGCCATGGCCACCCCCAGCCCCCTGTTCCATCAGTGTGTGTGTGGAATTTGTAGTCTTGATAAAACTTGGTAAGTCTATTGCAATAAAAATTGAAAGTTTGTGTCTTTCATATTTATAGGATTAAACAAGCAATCTGCTGTTGTGTATAAGTTGTGGCTTAACTGGTTTTGTCGTGTGACCTTATTATCTAGTGAATTTTTTTTTTTTTAATTTTTGTGAATGAAGCCAAAGTATTTGCTCTTCTAGTTGATTGTAGGGAGCTATTGAGATTGGATGGTTTTCAGGTTATTTTGAAGGTGACTCCTTTTCGGCGATTCAGTGGTCTTAATTTGTTCGTCGCATGTATAAGTATCAGATCTTTTATGGACTCATCATTTTCATCTATGTATTAGATTGAGGCATGAACTTGCTCAAATGGCATTTTTTTTTAGGATAACATTGCAAATTGATTGTTTCTATTTCATGCATGCTGCCTGTATTACTCATGTTTGGTAACCTACTCCGGATAGCCCAAGAAGTGCAATCTATTTATTACACATAATAGATAATTACTATTAAGAGTTTTTACCAAAACATTCACAACACCAAAAACAGAAAATTGAAACGGGAACAGACGAATTAGGAATGGTAATCCGTTTCAATTTCCTGTTTTTGGTGTTGTGATTATAAAGAACTCCACCAATTAGTAATCAATAATAAGAATTTGGATTTCTGCCTAAGAATGTTAGCTGAAAGCTAGGAGTTTCTTTTGTACTAACCTACCCTTATATTATTCTTTTTCACCCAACAAGCCCTTTTATCCTTTAACCTCATAAACCTTAAACCCTTTCTACTTTTACCTTTTTACAGTGGCTGCTTTGACATGTTATGAATAAATTGTTGAGGTGTTTTTATGGAAGGGATATGTCTCACCACTACGCTACAAAATCTAAATTTAAAATAAAGATTAATTATCTATCTCCTAGCCTTCTTAAACCTTTCAACGGTTCGGATCATCAGTTTAGGTCCTAAAATATTAAATAAAATGAAAAGTTTATGATGATTCTTAAAAAACGCCTCTATTACTGTAGGTCTTTCTGCTTTAGAGTATAGCGTCTCTCTGCAAGGTTTCCAAGTTGTGCATTTTAGACATTATACTTCTTTATGAGGTTTGAAATAGAGTTCCAACATGGTTACCAAGCTGTCTATATCCATTTTCAATTTTTTTTTAACACAATAAGAGCCTGGGACTAGATTTACCAAACTGACACATATTGATTTTAGTTTCTATATTATATTCTTATAAATTCTTCTCATGATTTAAACAAGAATTTAAAGAAAAAAATTCATTTCATTTTAAATAATTAGAAGGCGTGTTAAACATGAGAGAAAATCGACTGAGATGGTTCGGCCATGTTAGAAGGCGTCCAACGGAGGCACCTGTTAAAAGGTGTGAAAGCATGGAGATTGCTAGGAGGAGAGGGAGAGGGAGATCCCAAGTTGGAAAGAAACTATTAAACATGACCTTGCATACATGGATCTAACGGAGGACATAGCCCTAAACAGATTTGATTGGCATCGTCAAATCCATATAGCCGACCCCACCTAGTGGGAAAAGGCTTGGTTTGGTTTGGTTTGGTTTAAATAATTAGCATTATATCTAATTTTATTAAATGAAATCTATTTTTTAAACGACCCGGGCATGGCACAGGCCTCTTTTTCTAGTTATTCTTATATATTATATACGTACTAGTATTTACGGAGCACCGTACTCAGCCCTGGCTCAAAAAATACAAACATATTAAAATATTAGGGTATTTGAAATATAATAAAAAATAAAATAAATTCAAGACAAACAAATTTATATTTATCACTGATACCACATCTCAGGAAAACAGTAAATGGATGCTTTCTTTTCATTGAGTACATGCTACTGTGATATATCGCAGTTTATATTATTTGTTGAAAGGGGGGTTCTATTGGCACCATAGTTTTATCTCTCCACACCACGAGAATTTTTTTTCCTAAACTACCCCTCCTCCCTCTCTCTCTCCCTCCCTCCACAGTCCACCGTCTCCCTCCACCCACTTCCCTCATCCCCTCCCCCACCCCACCCTCCAGGTCTCCAGCGGGGAGGGATCCACGGCCGGCCGGCCGGCCCCCTCCCCCTCTTTCTTCCTCCCTCCCCGCTCCTCTATTTTCTCTCCCTCTCTCCCTTCCTCTTCCTCTCTCTCTCCCCCTCGCTCGAAGCGGAAGCCATCGCCCAGGTGTCTTCTTTTGGTCAACAGAAGCAACTGGTATACCAACAGTCCCTTCCACAACAGATTCCTTCCCATTACCATTGACTATGCTGTCGATCGATGATGCCGCGAGCTTGACCTGTTCCTGCTTCAGTACCAAGTCCTTATGGCACTTGGAACACAAGTTCATGGTCGCTGCGCTGCCAAAGAAGCCACAATTGTTGATGCAAAGGATTGGACCTTGGGGGGCTTGACATCCGGTCTCGTCGTGCTCCATTCCTGTGACAAAATCCCCTCAACATCCAAAATAGAGGACAGAAAAACCCCAACCCTGACTATAATCATAGAACCCTCAGCCAGATGGCGGCAGCCCCGGCCGGCTGGCCGGCGAACCCTACTGCAGCCCTGCCGCCCGATCTCCCTCCCCGCCAGCGGCTGGGAGGGGAGAGGAAGGGAGACGGAGAGAAAATAGAGGAGGGAGAGGGAGGAAGAAACGAGAGAGGGGGGGAGGGGGGCAGCCGGCCGGGGATCCCTCCCCACTGGACCTGGAGGGTAGGGTGGGAGAGAAGGGAGAGAGAAGACGGGGGTAGTTTAGGAAGAAAAGAAATTAAAAAATTTCTTGCGGTGTGGAGAGATGAAACTGTGGTGCCAATAGAACTCCCCTTGTAGAAATGGATTCTGTAATAAAAAAAACTATTGAGCTCCTTATAGCTAACCTGTTTGTTTGCAAGGTAGGGTTAAGTAAAATGCAAAATAGAGTATTAAATCAAGAAGAAAAAAAAAGATACGGAAGGGAGTTGGTTGTAAAAGCACAAAATGACAAAAAAAAAAAAAGAAGCTATTTTTAATTGCACGAAATGACAAAAATGATGCTTTACTCCCATCTCCCTCCACTTATTTTTCATCTTGATTTAACACTCAATCTTAATTTACTTTACTCCATAGGAGAGGATGAGGTAGGCTTCCTAACACCTTTTTACTTAGACTTCTACCACTTGTTGAATGAGTTTTGGGCAGTTTGCTGTTTGGATTTTTCACTTGATGGCCCATATTATATTTCCAACATTCCCATCCCCGTGGTATCATCAGCTCTGATTTCGCTACGCATTCTTCTTCATGCAAGCCACAAAATGGTGCCTTCAATTGCAGGTTACACAAGCATATGCACATAAACAAGTAATTATATCCCTAGAACCCCAAGTTTAATTGGTAGCAAAACTGTAGCCAAAGTCAGACCAGGGCCAGAGCTGCTTAAAAAGAAGTGCATTTTCAATGAACATATGGGAAAAGAGAACTAATTTGTTGTTTTGTTTATCCTGTAATTAGGTTAGTGAATGTGTCTACCAAATTATTAGTTTCCTGTTCTCATTAGTGTCGTTTTCCAACAAGCACCATCTCTGTTTGTGGATGGAATGTAATGGATAATAGAGAAAGGGGTGCAAATTCAAATTTGATTAAAATTGAATTTTTGAGAACAAACCTCACAAGCTCAGATTGGTTTAAATAGAGTGCGTATCCTGTGTTAATAACCAGTTACACTTGTTAGTGAACGTCATAACAATGTATATCAACATAAGCAATTGTATTATAAGGGAACGGAGATTTATGAGCTCAATTGAAATTCTTAAAAAGAGGTACATTCACTGCATTTTCTTTAAAATAATTCAGATTGTATAAAATTGAAAGCAAATCCAATGTTGCATGAATTGTATAAAATTACAGAGAGCATTCATTACATACTAGAAATATTGGAAGCTATTTCTTCTCTTTGGATTCTTATCCTTGTCTTTAAGAAATGGAAGATATTGCTTAGACACTAACAAGATAATACACCCATCATAAATTGAGCAATTGCATTACAAAAATGAGTCACAGGTAAAAGAAAGTTACTTGTTAATACATATGTGAAACTTGCAAAAGAAAGTCACACCATTGCAGCTCATGTTAAAAAATGAAGACACCCCTAACTACAACCGAAATAACCAATCACCAA
This sequence comes from Litsea cubeba, assembly GCA_012931725.1. Classification (NCBI taxonomy): domain Eukaryota; kingdom Viridiplantae; phylum Streptophyta; class Magnoliopsida; order Laurales; family Lauraceae; genus Litsea; species Litsea cubeba. The sequence continues at coordinate 11,168,559 of CM022951.1, forward strand.
GCAACAGATTCTTCTCCTTCACACATGATATAGCAGACTCCATACATCTCCAGCCCTTTGCATCGGCTTCCCATGAGAGGCGAGGGTAACACCTAGGTAGCACCCGAACCTCCCCTGTGGATGAAATAAACAAGATACCAGGAGCAACCACCTCCAACCCTTCTAACCCGCTGCCTTCAAAAATGATTTCCAAATTCCTGAGCCGCGAGGATTGGTTGGCACAGATCTTAGGCCACCACATATCACCAAATCTGCATTCTGCAACTTTCAAGTTCTCGAGTATATCACACTTGGAGATCAAAATATTGAGTACGTCGTTGTCAATCCTGACATCCTCTAAACAGAGGGTCACAAGAGACTTGAACCCCCCGAATTCTCCATTGAAATAATAAAGTCCTTGTTTGAGAATCAAATGCGATAGCATTTGGCATTCAAGTAAAGAAAAAGGAAAAAGCTCCCTAGGAAGGACAAGTGAAAGTTCTTCAACTTGGCGTGTCACGGCAAAATGGACCCATCTGTGTGATGCTATCACTTTATTAGGACTAAAGTTATGAACTAATTTCTCGATCTTGAAGCTGCGCACTTTGGGTGATCTGTGAAGATGTAGGCATTGATCTATTTGCGTGGGCTTCCAGTATGAGAAATCAAGAGAGGAATGCCAAGTCCATAGAGTTCTCCATCTCATTGACAAAACACTGGTTCTTGCTGTAAGTTTAACATGCATGAAAGAGAGGATGTGGAGAAGAATATCTTCTGGGAGATTGTTGATGTGATCTTGATATTGATATTCTTCATAAATTTTGGAGATTTTCCTCTTCATTCTTCTGCTATAGAATTCTTGTTCCGTGTTGGAGATTTTCATCTTCAGTCTACTGTAGAATTCTTGTTCTGTGTTTGAGATTTTCCTCTTCTTACTGCTGTGGAATTGAACGTTGCAAGAGTCGATGAGAAAGAAATTACAAGATAGAGCAGAAGGAAAGAGGAGAGTCCTTTTAGAAGTTGAATTGCATGTATATACCATAACATTGCAAATTGATTATTTCTACTTCATGCATTTTGCCTATATTACTCATGTTTGGTAACCTACTCTGGATAGCCCAAGAAGTGCAATCTATTTATTACACATAATAGATAATGACTATTAAGGATTTTTACCAAAACATTATAAAGAACTCCACCAATTAGTAATTAATGATAAGAATTTGAGTTTTTGTCAAAGAAAGATAGCTAAAGAGAGCTGCTAATGCCACCCCCAATGCTTCTCCTTCCACATCCCTTATCTTTCTACATCCCTTCTCTTTCCAAGATTTCTCTCTACACACCCCTTTGTTCTCAAAATACCCTTCTCTCCCCCACTCAGTTCACTCCCCTTCTTCCCCCCTCTCCCTCTCCCTGCCACCGCCCGCCGCCCTCTCCGCTTTAGACTATAGCCTCCTATCGCAAGGGCTCCATGTTGTGCATTTTAGACATCATGCTTTTTTATGAGGTTTGAAATAGATTGTCCCAACATGGTTACCAAACGATCTATATCCATTTTCAAAGTGTATTAACACAATGAGAGCATGGAAATAGACTTGGCAAACTGACACTATTAATTTTAGTTTCTATGTTGTATTCTTATAAATTCTTCTCATGATTTTAAAAAGAAGATTTTTAAACCAAATTTTGAATTCATTTTAAATAATTATCATTATATCTATTTTTTAATAGTATCATTATATCTAATTTTATTAAATGAAATTTATTTTTTATACGGCTCGGGCAAGGCAAGGCACGGGCCTCTTTTTCTAGTTATTTATATATATTATATACTAGTATCCACGAAGCACCATACTCAGCCCTGGCTCAAAGTAAAAACACATTAAAATATTAGGCTTTTTGAAAGATAATAGAATAGAAAATAAAATAAATTCAAGAAAAAAAATTTCTATTTAGAGAAATTTACCGGAAAAATCACCTTAGATGACAACTGACCAAAAAATGCCCTAGTAGGGGACCACTTTTGTTTTTTTTTATTAAAGTTTTCATTGAGCGACGATGTCGTCGCTCGTATAAACCCTACAAAACCCAAGAACCCTATTTTCCTTTTTTTCCTCCCTGTCCGCCGATTTCATTGCCTCCCTCTTCCTCAATAACCCGCAACGTAGTCCTAAAGGTCGTTTTTCAACCTTCTTTGGATTGAAGTATCATAGATTCGAGCATCCAATCACGTGGAAGTATTCTTCTTGTCGTCTTCCCATTGTTTGTCTTCCAAAATGATGATTTATGAGGGTTTCTTCGTCTTCTTTCCATTTCTATCTCTCCCCAGTCCCTCTCTCAGCCGACCACTCCCGACAACGATCTACACGGGCAACATCCTCTTCTTCACTTGTGTCTACTCCTCACCACCGGCACGAATGCATCTTCTCCTATTGTTTTCCACGTCTTTTTAAGATTTGATTTTTCATTTGATATTCATTTTTCATTTGTTGATTTGGGTCTACTTTTTGCCATTTGTTGATTTGGGCTCTCTCTTGGTTGGGTTGTGCAGTGGAAAAGAGTGATTTTGTGGCATTTGTCGATGCTCTCTCTCTGGTTGGGTTGAGTTTGGGTAATGCAAGGTCGAATGAGGCAGAGTGAGGCTTGTCATCTTGACTTGAGCGGCAATGATCCTAAGACCACAAACCTTTGTATGTTCATCAATGAGATCTGTACGGTGGGTTCCTCAACTTGGTAATTGAACTTATTGAATGGTCATGTTTACTACAATTTCATCTCTTCCTCTATGGGATCCATGACATATGGGGTGTTTGGATGGTCATGGATCATATAATGGGGCCCAATAGTATCCTGCGCGATAAGACCGTGCATATCGCATGCACAGGACGAAACACCTTATCATCCATCCGAATGGGCCAGCCAACCCCTACACTCCCCATATATCAGGATCCCAAGGGTTTACACTGATCCGAATTGACTAAACTGTTAGATTGATAGAAATGTGAGCGAGATATGTGCGAAACCTGCGATTTTTATAGAGAATAGCAAATGGGTAAAGTCTAAGCCTCTTACAAGTACTTAGATCTCATGTGTAATTCGGTCCATAGTGCAGTTCTGTAACAAGTTGATAGTGCAGTTCTGTAACAAGTTGTTTGTAAAACATTCTTGAATATAAAAGAATCATTTACAAAGATATATTTATCATTCTATTTAAGCAAAAACATCAAATGTATTCAACATTACATATGTTACATCATTAATATAACCTAGGTAAAAAATGGAGAAAAATAAGGAAGTAGTATGTCTATCGAGCCTCGAGCGTAGAAATTGTTGCATCATTTGTAGAAAAACCTTCTTGCTTGCTACTTTCAGATTGTTGCTGTAATGAAGGTCTTCTAATGAGAAAAGCAGGCTTCATAGCAACAGGAAGAGTCACAACTTCATTTCTTAGCATGGAAACAACATCCGACATCGATGGCCTATCCGATGCGCTTTCTTGAACACAAAGGAGGGCCACATGAAGGTACCTTGTAAGTTCAGGTATGACAGATGAATCGATTAATGATGGATCCATCAGCTCAATGATTTTACCTTCTTTCCATAACTCCCATGCCTAAGACAATTTGTTTCAAATTGAGTCAATTCACCCCAAAATTCATTGGAAAATTCTACACAGAACTAAAGTATTTGGAGTGATTAAACGAGTCAAAAGTAAAGTTCTTTAGCTACTCACATATCCAAGGAGATTTAATGATCTATCAAAATGATAAAAATTACTGTTCTTGTTTCCAGTCACGATCTCCAATAACAATACTCCAAAGCTATAGACGTCAGATTTCACTGAGAAGAAGCCCTCCATTGCATATTCAGGTGACATATAGCCACTTCATTCACATGCCATTAAACAAAAATGTTTTAGGAAGTGAGTGTGGTTACACATAACCAAATTTTCATGTATGCTTATAAATGAGGAAATGCTGATCACTTACTATGTTCCAACAACTCTATTTGTATTTGCTCTGGATTCATTCCGATCAACAATTCTTGCCAATCCAAAATCGGATATCTTAGGATTCATTTCACCATCCAATAAAATGTTACTAGCTTTAAGGTCTCTATGAATAATTCTCAATCTAGAGTAGGTATGGAGATAAAGCAGACCTTGAGCAATCCCATCAATAATGTGAATGCGTTTTGTCCAATCTAACAGCTTCTTCTTGGAAGGATCTAGCATAAACAAAAGTTGAGTTGCATTGTAATGGTATCATTTGTCCAGCTATTTTTTTTTTCTAGAAAAAGTAATGCAATATGTATATCAAGAAACATGAAACAATTTTGCTACGACTTACCAAAGAGAAAGGAATCTAAGCTTTTGTTGGGCATATATTCATAGATTAGCATCTTTTCTTCTCCTTCAGTACAACAACCCAAAAGTCTAACAAGATTTGTGTGTTGCACATTGGCAATGAGTGTAACCTCATTTATAAATTCCTCTATTCCTTGTCCCGAAAATTTGGATAACCTCTTCACAGCTATTTCTTCTCCCCCGGGCAAGTTACCCTGACATGTTAGTTACCTAGTTACTTCGTAACTCAAGAATAACTTGCAATAATTTTTATTTTATAATCATATAATGAATCTAAACTTGTCCATCACATGGAAATCACCAAAACTAAACAGGGAGTGCATATGAACACTGATAATATTTTATCAGAATACATTGGCACATTTGTTTGCTTGGAATTGAGTTCCGAGGAACTCATAATAAAGTCAGCTGGAATAAGAGAACATTAAGGAGGTGAAAAGTGAAAAACATATAAGTTAGAGATGAGACCCTCACTTTACTATGTTTTGACTTACTAGGGTGTTTGCTGGGTAATCATTTCCAGCCGTATGAATTATGATCGTTTGTTGATTCACCTTTACTTTAAATTTAGCCCCTTTGATAGAAAGGCATTGCTTAGAATCTCTAGGAATTTAATACCTAGAAAACAAATGGGTCCTAAAGAACATCTTCAATCTAATTCTATAGCGTTTTTATACATTAAACTAATAGTTACCTTATAAACTGGTCCAAATCCTCCTTGTCCAAGCTTATTTCTTGGGGAGAAATTATTTGTAACAGCTGATATTTGCGTGAAACTAAACACATGCAAGCCAGGATCCTTATTCCAACCTTTGTCAAGCTTATCTGCAATCATGAGTATGTTGAGTGAACATAATGCTGCAGTGGTGGCAACTTCATTGATGATCTAAATACTGCAAAAGAACAACTCAGTATAATAATGACATCTAGGGACAATGGAGGACTACTTGAACGGTTTGTAGCTGAGTGAAGACCTTTCATATGTGTGTAGCCCATGGCTGGAAGGAGACCAGTTTTGAGATGTCACCCACAGTTGAAATGATTAGATCTAAATTCTTCTACTCTAGAATATCAGATTGCAAATATCTTTCTATGACATGTGAATGATTTCAAGCTCTAATTCTTCTACTTTTAAGAATATCAGATTGCAAATATCTTTCTATGCCATCAAATTTGTAAATAAAAGAAAAAGAAACAAGGATCCTCCAGCTATGTTGGGACATTTCTTAACTGTTGGGCCCACTTCGTAGTTAGGGACATCATACATACAGTTAGTAATACAGGGAGACCTGTTAAAATTATTGTAAACGATGGCAACTAACCTTTATCTTTGGTCCTTCTCTTTAAGTAAAACATGAAGATGCTGATAAGAATTATGGAAATAATTGGAATTATGACCCCAATCATTATCCATATCAGTCTTTTATTTCTTCCACCTGAAACAAAAAGAAAATCCAATTAGTTGAAAATTACTATTAACTACCATTCATATATATATATGGGAAATATTTTATATATATATATATATATTCATATAGCTCACTCTACTTCTTAACAGAAGTATTCTCCACAATTTCAGAAGCCGTACGTTTGACCTGCCATTCATAAGTCTATGTTTGTAATTTTACATGGATGAATATATAGGTACCAACAAAATTTTATTTCAACCTGAGCTGGGGCCACCATAGAATTGATCACTTATAATTGTAAAACAAGTGACTTAAGTCCAGTGGAATTGATATTGTGTACATTTGATCAATACAACGAGGCTTGTGCCCCGATTGGAGTAAAATTTGGATGAGCGCAATTCAGTTGTATGAGCATTTTGGTATTAGGAAGTTGGATCTATCATATACGGGCTTGTATGGATTTTCTAAATTGGATCGCTGATGTAGATCCACACTCTAAAGATAGCCATTCTATTTTTACAATTTGTATTTATTAACCAACCTAAAAGAGGAAAATTTCCCCAAAAATTAAGGAAAAATTCAAATTAAAAGTCACTTGTAATCAACCTCATAAAGCCCGTTTGGTAACTTGACTAGTAAAGTTAAGTCATCCTAAACATCACATCAAAAGCACTTTTTCTCAAAACTCCCTCCAACTTTTCCAACAAAAAGTCAAAAAGTAACCACATTTATTAACTAAAAGACAAAAAAACTCCATTTTCCATACCAAAAGTCAACAATATTCCATCTCAAACAACTAAAAATAAAATACCATCATAACCCACTACATATTTTATTCATACTTTTCATTTCACTTCACTCCACTTGACTTTAATAGTAAAATGCCAAACGGGCAGGATTAACAAGACTCAGGATGAGAGAAAAATCACCCAAATTAGGAAGGGGATTGGGGATGTCCAACACCCAGTGCACAATGAATCATATTAAAAAGGGGGCTTTGTTCTAGTGAGAACAGTTCTCACATAGTCACTGTGAGAACTTTTTATGGGACGCATTTATGGGTCCCATTTAGGGATGGGACTAGAGGGGATTGGAAAGATCTATGTGAGATCACCCCAAGTATCAAGTTTGACCCTAATCTCATGCCTCGAACCCCTTCATCCATTGCCCGCGAGTTTAATGGCTTCATATTAAGCAAAAATTTAATCATCCATCCAACGGCCCAATCCATTTGGATGGGTGTCAAATCTCAGGATTAGTAACTATCAAGGGAGGTCACTGTTTATGCACGGTTTGGATTGGTTTCTAAGTGGGCCCCACCAATAGTTCTCACGGAAGCATGGTGAGAACTAGTTCTCACTTGAATATTTCCCTTAAAAAGGTGAGCTACTCTCTTCCTTATTATTTGTAATGTTCTTTTTTAAATCTTGGTCAAAACTATCTGTAACCATAGCCATTCACAAATTTATAAAATGCCTTAATGAAAATTTTTATTGGAAAGGAAATCACCTTCAAGAAAAAATGGAAAATATAGGAAGATTCTAAGAATTCGTACATTTGGTGATTACAAGTAATGTTTTGTTGTTGCCATTGTTCAAGCTTTCTAGCACACTCGCATGTTCTGATTTTCCTTAACTACCTCCTTGTTTTGCTTCAGGCAATCCCGATTGAAATGATTTTCTTTATCATAGTAATAGCAAGTGATCTTGAATTTTCCTTTCGAATTGAAGTGACCTGATCTCCAAACACTTCTACTTGGATCTTCCCCTTTACTCAATTCGAGTCTGACATTGACATGAGACCTTCTTCTTGAGATTTTTTTATGTTAATGTTATTCTTCATCATTTCATTTGACAGAAGAGCACTAGTTACTTCTTCAATCTCAATAGTCAGTTTCCACATACCAGAGTCATCACCGGGTGCATGTACGATGGGGGCAATGAAGAGAAAAGAAGTAATGTCTTGTCTTCTTCCTTGATCTTTACCTCTAGACTCAACAAATGTTTACAATCATGTTCAACTCCTTGAGATGATTCTTTAGAAACAAACTTTTTGCCATCTTTAGAAAATACAAGTGTGTTTTTCCAAAAATAATTTGTTAGTTAAGGATTTTGACATATACAGACTTTTGAGCTTCGTCAATAATCCTAGAGTAGTTTCTTCCTCCATGACATTTTGTAAAACACCATCATGGACTCCAACGCATATTGCACTTATGGCCTTTTCCTCCAGCTCCTCCTAATCCTCGTCCTCGTCGTCGTTGTCATCTTTGCAAAGCCTTTTTACCGTGTTGTGTCAGCACATTCTTCATTCCTATTTACCATAGACTGTAATCGATCCTCCCAGTGAACATCTCAATCTCGTACCAACTCCTCAAATCTTTTGCTCACATCATGAATCAAATTTGTGTTTACTTGAATCTCTCACTGCAAATCAAAGCCCAGATTACTCCAAAATTCACATAAGAATTCTGCCTCCGGATTGGTCAACCATCCTTGATCGGATCCATTGATGTGGCAGCGGTTGATGTCACTGTTAACTTTGCTGAAGACGTCAGTATGTATCAGTTGACAAGTTGAGTTCTTCAATGGGCTTCATCCATCTAAAAATACATGGGGCCTAACACTTTCTCCTTCTTTCCCTCCTTTTTTCTTTCCTCCTTCCTCATTCCTCCTCCTTTCATTGCCAAAAAGTGGTTGGGTCAAGTTGCCCTCCCTTGAGGGTGGCTTGAGGTTTCTTGACCCATTTAAAATGGCTTAAATATGGGTTGGGATTCAACCTATCGATACCCCTAGTCAACCCAACTTGCTTTTATTTAACTCAACCCATTTTTCACTCCCAACAACTATCACAAAGATTCCACCAGCAGGGTGTTTTAGTCCCACTATGATCTCATCATTCAAGCGAACGATGATCACATGATTCAACCATTAGGTGAGTGGGTGCAACATGAATCCCTCATTAGACAAGTAGCATTTACCGTGACTCTTCATGTAAGTGGGTGGGAACGACTACGATCACAAAATGAAAGAACTAGGATGGTCATATGTGGCGAGGTACATGATTATCGTTTTCTTTTTTTAGGCGGCAACAAGATTTCATTTAAGGAGAAAAGGAGAGACAAAGAACATCAAAACAAAGGAAAAAAGGAAGAGAAGGTACAAGAGAGATGCACCAGCCCAATCTCAATTACAATAACACACCCACCCAAGGAATCAACCTATGGATCCCTCGCTTGGCTAACACATCCGCCGTGGAATTAGCGGATCTAAATACATGACGGAAGGTAACATTTATGTTGGTCGATAACTCCCTAATTTCATTAAAATGAAATTGAAATTTCCATGGATAAGCCTTCTTGTTAAACACCCAAGCAATCGCATTAGAGGAATCACTTTCCATAAGAAGTACACCACCATATCTTCTAGAGAACAACCAAAGACTTTCCATAATAGCTAGCACCTCCGCTTCAGTGGAATCACACACACCAACGTTCTTGGAAAACATAAGTAATACCTCGCCCTTGCTATTGCGAAGCACACCTCCAATCCCTACTTTACCCGGCTTACCCCTTGAAGCGCCATCCACATTGAATTTTAAAACCCCATCCAAAGGGGGATACCAAGGGGTTGATCTCCTCTCCTAAGAAGGGTCACACACCATGCAAGCTGCCCAACTTGAAAGAATATCGTCAAAGGCAACTAGGTAAGGTTGGAGAACTCCTTTCTAATCAAAGCCCATTTCGCAATCCTAAAAGCAACTTTAGAAGTCAAAACTGCCATTGAAGAACTCCTAAAGATTCTATCATCTCTCTTCTTCCAAATAGACCATAAGAGAGCAAAAGGGGTCATCCTCCATAAGACTCAGCCACACCCTACGAAGCACCCTCCCAACCAAGACTCTGCCATGTCTACAATATTCTTAGGACACCACCAAGCTAAACTGCATCTCCGGATAAAGTTGCTCAAAACCAAAGCTGTCACCTCACAATGAAGAAAAAGTTGGTTGATTGACTCCTCCTCCTTGCCACACATCACACAAATGTCTAAAAGATTATTAGAAGTGGACCCACTCCTCTAGGTTGTCAACTATGGAAACTTTATTGACAACAACCAAACAACAAAAAGCCTCAACCTGAGGAGGAACCAACCCCACCCACACAAGGGAGGAAAGGGCCCTATAAACAGTTTTCCTTACAAGGCCAAGTAAAAAGCTTTAGCCGAGAACTGTCCGGAGATGGAGTGCTTCCAAATCCAAGAGTCCTTAGATTCCTTGAAAAAAAAAGGTGTTAGTAAGAATACTCAACAACTCCTCATAACAGTCCCCCTCCAACAGCCAAAGACTCCTCCTAAAAGAGACCCCCCAAACTATACAACCACTCCCCACCTCAAAACATTCACTAATAGAAGAGTCATTTTTTACTGCCAATCTAAAAAGTCTAGGAAGCATACTACTAAAGGGACCCACCCCCACCCAATCATCCAACCAAAACCTAACATCTCTACCATCCCCCACCACAAAGCCCACCCCTTTATGCAGAGTTTCCCTTCTCAAATTTGATTCATCTCCAACAGAAGCAATAGCCCTCTACACACCTGACCTACTATAGCTAGGTCCAATCTTAGGCCACCACCCCCATTTATCCTCGCTGTATTTTAATAGCAATCAACCTCCGCCAAAGAGCCTCCTTTTCCTCCCCAAACCCCCACCACCATTTGGCCAACAAAGCCAAATTCTTATTTTCCAAACTACGAAGACCAAGACCTCCTTTTGATTTAGGTTTGATCACCTCACTCCACGTCACTATGTGTAACTCCTTGTTATCCCCATGACATTCCCATAGAAAGTCCCTCCGAATACGGTCAAGGCTCTCCATCATCGCCTTTGGCATCTTAAAAAGAGACATGTAGTAGATTGGAAGATTGAATAAGTAAGCTTTAATAAGGGTGATTCCCACCGAAAGACAGATATTGCCTCTTCCATGAAGACAACTTCCTCCTAAAATTTTCTATCACCGGGCCCCATAATGTCTTGAACCTTGGCTTAGCTACAATAGGCAACCCCAAATAAATAATAGGAAACCTCCCTGACCTACACTTAATGATGCTTTCCAAATCCCTAGTTGTCTCCTCTGAGCACCCTACTCCCACCAACACACTCTTAGAAATATTTATATTCAAACCATACACCTACTGGAAGAACTAAAGAATTCTCCTTAGAGCTACAATTGCTTCCCTTCTCAAGGAACTGAAAAGAATAGTATCATTTGCAAATTGGAGATGGATAATTGCCTCTCCATTCCACCCCATCTCAAAGCCTTCAATCAGCCCCCAAGTGTCTCACTTACACCAAGAGCAAACTCAAGCCTTCAACCACAATCATTAACAGTAATGGCGAGAGGGGATCCCCCTGCCGGATACCTCTAGAAGCATTGAACAACTTTGATGGGGAACCATTTACCAAAACAGAGAAAGAAGTAATAGAAATGCACTAGTGAATCCACCTGCGCCAAGTTTCTCCAAAGCCAAACCTAAATAGCATACAGTCAACAAAATCCCATTCCACATGATCATAAGCTTTTTCTAGATCAACTTTGAATAAAACTCTTTCTTTCTTAGACTTCTTCCTGGAATCCACAAGCTCATTCCCAATCAACACTACATCAAGAATTTGCCTAACCGCAACAGGCCCCTTGAAAAGGGCTAATAATATGGGGAAGAACACACTTCAGGCAATTTATCAAAATATTAGCCAAAAGCTTATATAAACACCCAACCAGCTAATTGGCCTATAATCCTGTAGTTCCACAGGATTAGGAACTTTGGAAATAAGAGTTAAAAAAGTTGTACTCATCTCTCTGTTAATTCTACCCCTACTCAGACAAGAACATAACAAAGTCTGCTTTCAGAAATTCCCATGGTTGAAATTCCAAATCCTCCTTTCGGCGTCCTATTTAACAACAACCTCATCCGTCCGCAACTCCCTACTCTCATTAGCTTTCTCAAGATCTTCAACAACTTTTACCAAGGCTTCTCTAGTTTCATTCACCTTACCAAAAGCTTCTCTATTCCACCTCTTAATATTCTCCTTTTAAGAGCACTAAGTCTGCAAACCCGCCTCCACCCTGTAAAGAAATAAGTCATCAGGTCAAACCGACCTAATGGGTCAGCTCGACCCATGATCTAGATAGATACAAATGAGCTGTCATTAGATAGATACAAATCTTTTGTTACTGCTGTAATCCTGTAATTAGATTTAGTTCCTAATTATTTCCTGTAATTATGTAATTAGTTTCCCTAATCTAGGCAACAGTGTATTATAAATTCATATCATTGTCAATACAAAGATACAGAAAAATCTTCTTGCAAAGTTCTCTCTCGTCTGCATATCTCTATGCTTCTAGGCTGTTTCAATATCATCTCACATGGTATCAGAGCCTGATCAGCTATCCATTCTGCATGAGAAAAAAGCATTTCGACAGTTCAGAGAAGCATTGCATCTGCTGTGATCAAGGGTGGCCCACTTGCTGATCATTTTTCTTGTCATCAAAATCTCCCTATCTTGGTCGCCAATCACTCCTGGGAATTCTACAAATTTTTCCAAGATTTTATGCTCATCTGAGGTAGGCCATTTGATCTGATCTGTCTGTGACGACTTTGTGCAATTAGTTTTCATCAAATCCGTTCAGAATTTTTGTTTCTCAAGCAATCACCTTCATTCCAGTTTGAGGTGTTTCGGATTTTTGAAACAAAGATCACTGTGTGATCTGATCTTCAATTTGATCATCCAGTGGGGCCCACAGATCAGATCTGTGCCTGAATTCAAGGTCGCCTGGACCTATTTATTGCATTTTTTTTCAAAATCTGTTTCGGTTTTGTGGGTTTGTGGCTGGATTTCCATTCTGACTTGGATTAGGGACTGGATTTCACATATATTCCATCTGTGAGAACTTTGTTGTTCCAATGTCTTCCGATCGAACTGTTTTGGGTATCACTGTCAAACTTGATGGCACCAATTATCCCTATTGGTCCCATCTCATGCAAAATTTCCTCAAAGGTCAAAAACTGTGGAAATATGTTGCACAACAGATCCCTACACCAGATAGTAAGGCTGATACGTTTGAGGAATGGGAAGCTTCTGTCGGGAAAATAAACTCTTGGATTGCCAATTCAGTCACTCCATCTATTGGGAATCAATTGGCTAAATTCAATTATCCTAAGGCTGCTTGGGATTATTTAGCGCGCTTATATACTCAGTCTAATGCAGCTCGACGGTATCAATTAGAATGTGAAATCAAAAATGCAGACCAAGGCACCGACTCCATTCATGATTTCTTTATCAAAATGACTGCATTATGGGATCAACTGGCTCTAATGGAACCCACTTTTAAAACTACTGATGATGCTCACACCTTTGGAGTCTATAGGCAGCAAACTCGCCTAGTTCAGTTTCTTATGGCCCTCCGCCCAGATTTTGAACATGTTCGTGGTCAGTTATTACATCGGACACCACTGCCTTTCGTCGATACAGCACTCTCAGAACTTCTGGCAGAAGAACAAACTCAGCTTTCTCTTACAAGGAAGAAACATGTGGAACCCACCCATGTTCTATCTGCAAATGTTAGTACCCCACAGAACGATCGTTCTTTTACTTCTGGTACCAATGACTTTTGCAACTATTGTAAGAAGAAAGGACATTGGAAGCGGGATTGTCCAATCAGACCTCAAAGGCCAAACAATAAGAACAAACACTCTGGTCAGCAACTCAGTCGTGGTCCCTTGCAACCTTATCCACAGCGACCCTATGCGGCCAATGTTGCTGAAGATGATAGCTTTGTGCCTCCGCAAATGGATCTTACCTCTCAGATTCAGGCTATGGTTGATGAGCGCATGCAACAGATGTTTCTGGCTTCCTCCACTGGTTCTGCCTCTCAAATGGTCACTACACCCTCAGCCTCTGGTTCTGCTATGACCATTTCTGGTCCGTCAGGTACTCTTGATACTACATGGATTTTTGATTCTGGTGCATCCTATCATATGACAAATGATGTTTCCAAACTTCATCATTGTTATAAACCTGCTAGCTCTCTCACCATTCACACTGCTGATGCCACTCCTCTACCTGTCTCCCTTATTGGCTCCGTTTCGAATAAGTTGCTCTCTCTCACTAATGTTTTGTGTGTTCCTCATCTGTCTATCAACTTAATTTCTGTTAGCCAATTGACTTCTTCTGGATTTCATGTCTCATTTTCTTCGACTGGCTGTTTTGTGCAGGATCCGCGCACCGGGAGACAGATTGGGACCGGCCTTAGGTCAGGAGGACTCTACTATCTGCAATCGCTGCATCTTCCATCTTCCAGCATCTCCCCTGCCGCACTCGTTGCTTCTACATCTTCCTTTGCTCTTTGGCACTCTCGTTTAGGACATTTATCTTTAAATAAAATGAAGTTTTTATTTACCAGTGGTGTATTTGGAAATATTTCTGTTTCAGACATTTCTACTTGTTTTGGTTGCCAATTTGGTAAACAACATGCCTTCCCTTATAATAAAAGCTCTTCTTCTTCTCATGCTCCTTTTGATTTGGTGCATTCTGATGTTTGGGGACCTGCCTCTCAGCCAACGAAAGGTGGCTCCGTTTATTATGTGTTGTTTATTGATGATTTCACTAGGTATACATGGTTGTATTTAATGAAGAACCGTTCTGAGTTCTACACTATTTATACAGCTTTCTCCACCATGATTTCCACTCAATTTGAAAAAAATGATTAAAGTATTCAGGTCTGACTCCGGGGGAGAATACATGTCCGACAAATTTCGTTCTTACCTGACCAGTCAAGGGACTCTACCTCAATTATCATGTCCTGCCACACCACAGCAGAATGGTGTCGCAGAACGAAAACACAGACATATCCTAGAGACTGCTAGATCCTTGATTTATTCCTCATATGTTCCTCTGCAATTCTGGGGAGAAGCAGTCCTGACTGCAATCTATCTGATTAACAGAACACCATCCTCTGTTTTATCTGGCACATCTCCTTATGAAAAGTTATTTTCCTGTAAACCGGACTTGTCCTATCTCAAAGTTTTTGGCTGCACCTGTTTTGTTCTGTTGCATGATAATGAGAGAACCAAACTTTCACCAAAATCCACTGTCTGTGTATTTTTAGGGTATGGCATTGAACAAAAAGGCTATCGATGCTATGATCCTAAAACCAATCGGTTACGGGTCTCTCGTAATGTCACCTTCCTGGAACAAATTCCTTTTTACACTTTACCTACTCAATCCCCTTCTCCTGAGCAATCTATGGTTCATCCTCTGGATCCCTTTCCAGACTTGTTTCCCTCTGATACCCCTGCAGATATATCATTCACCCCTGCACCCCTGCAGGTATATCATCGGCGGCACAAACCTCCGTCTGCTCCTGATGTTGCTCCTCCTCCTACTTCTGACCATGGGCCTATCTCCTCTGCTCCAGATGTGCCGGATCCTCCTCAAGATCGAAGGTACCCATTGCGCACCAGAATCCCTCCCTCTAGATTTGGCTTTGTTTGTACTGATCATTTTTCTCCATCATATAAGTCCTTCCTTGCAGCAATTCATACCTTGGCAGAACCACAATCCTATAAGGAGGCCATTGTTCATCCGCACTGGAGGTCTGCTATCACAGAAGAACTTGCAGCTCTGCATAAAACTCAAACATGGGATCTTGTTCCACTTCCCTCTGGGAAACGGGCTATCGGTTGCAAATGGATATTTAAGATCAAGACCAAATCTGATGGATCTGTTGATCGTTACAAGGCTCGCTTGGTTGCAAAAGGATACACTCAAGAATATGGAGTCGATTATGAGGAGACCTTTGCTCCGGTTGCTAAAATGACAACTGTTCGTACTTTTATCTCTGTCGCTGCTGTTAGACACTGGCCTCTCTATCAGCTCGATGTCAAGAATGCTTTCTTGAACGGATTCCTTCAGGAAGAAATCTATATGCATCCTCCTCCAGGCGTTGTGCGAACTCCTCATTATGTGTGTCGTCTCAAACGAGCTTTATATGGACTCAAACAAGCCCCTCGTGCTTGGTTTGAACGGTTTAGCACAAGCATCATCAGCATTGGTTTTTCTCAGAGTGCTCATGACTCCGCTCTCTTCACTCGCTATTCGCGATCTGGCTGTGTTTTTCTGTTACTCTATGTCGATGATATGATTATCACCGGCAGTGATGCTTCTGGTATTCTTTCCTTGAAGCGTTTTCTTCATCAACAGTTTGAGATGAAAGATTTGGGTCATCTGCGGTACTTTCTGGGCATTGAGGTTGCCTACTCTCCCACAGGATATCTTTTGTCGCAAACAAAATACTGCAATGACGTTCTCCAACGCGCAGGGCTTACAGATTTGAAGTCTGTATCTACTCCGATTGAACATAATCTGAAGCTCCGAACCAATGATGGCGATCTACTTCCTGATCCAACTCGTTATCGTGAAGTGGTAGGTAGCTTGGTTTATCTGACTATCACCAGACCAAATATTGCCTATGCGGTACATGTGGTGAGCCAATTTGTTGCGCAACCCACTCATATTCACTGGGCTGCTGTCCTGCGCATACTGAGATACTTACAAGGAAGTTCCAATCGCGCCCTCCTTCTTTCCTCCAGTCAGAATCTTACTTTGCATGGCTATTCTGATTCCGACTGGGCAGGAGATGTCAATGATCGTCGCTCCACTACCGGTTTCTCCATTTTTCTTGGCTCTTCTCTCATCTCTTGGAAAAGCAAGAAACAGGAAGTCGTCTCGCGATCATCAACTGAAGCTGAATATCGTGCTGTATCTCACACTACTGCTGAAATTATTTGGCTTCGCTGGTTACTTCGGGATTTAGGAGTTTTTGTTTCTACATCTACCTCTCTCTTTACGGACAATGAAAGTGCACGGAAACTGGCAACAAATGATGTCTTCCATGAACACTCAAAACATCTTGAAGTTGACTGTCATTTCATTCGTCAACATGTTCGGAGTGGTACCATTAAGCTCTTTCACATCTCATCAGCTGCTCAAATAGCAGATTTTTTCACCAAGAGCCACTCCACTTCTCGTTTTTCGGAGTTAGTTTCCAAGCTCTCAATGGTCACCTTCTCCCATCCAGAGCTTGAGAGGGGGTGTAAAGAAATAAGTCATCAGGTCAAACCGACCTAATGGGTCAGCTCGACCCATGATCTAGATAGATACAAATGAGCTGTCATTAGATAGATACAAATCTTTTGTTACTGCTGTAATCCTGTAATTAGATTTAGTTCCTAATTATTTCCTGTAATTATTTAATTAGTTTCCCTAATCTAGGCAACAGTGTATTATAAATTCATATCATTGTCAATACAAAGATACAGAAAAATCTTCTTGCAAAGTTCTCTCTCGTCTGCATATCTCTATGCTTCTAGGCTGTTTCAATATCATCTCACACACCCCACCCCGCCAAACCCCCCCACCCCCCGGGCACAACTTGTTAGTACCACTTGGTCCAAGGCCCATATACAATGGCCCATGTACAATAAGCCCATGCCATAAATCACGTGGGACTTGACTGTGTATATCCTTTCATTCTATAAGTAGGAAATGTAATTAGATTCTTTCCTAGTATTTAGATTGATAATTAGATTGTAATTGCATAGTGATTGCCTTGATTAAGGCTACAATGTATTATAAATAGAAGCAATGAACGATCAAAGAGATCATTCAATCCCAAAGAATTCTCTATCTCTATTCTTTCTCTTGTTCTGACATGGTATCAGAGCCTCATCTTCTACCTCTTATTCTTCTAGTTTTCCTCTTCGATCTTGTTGTCGAATCTTGGTAACAGTCACAGGCATCCTACTTGTGACTGTTCGTGCATGTTATTATAGCATTCCATCAACATCTTGAAGTCTGATCACCAGTGGCCCACCTCAGATAAGCTCAAGTTCATCAAGGAAATCATTCCATCTTGCTCGACAGTCAATCAGAGACCTGCGGACTAAGATTTTGAATCAACAGCAAAATCTGAACAGTGTTTGGGTTCTAGGAACAGATCTCGTCAGATCCTTGGAGCATCTCAACTGGGCCCCACCTGCGATCATCACCATCTCATCTCAGTACCTTCAGCCTTGGTCGACCATATATCCTGGTATTTGTGAAGATTTTTTCAGCATTTTTCAGGAATCAGAGGTAGGATTTTGGATCCATTTTGTGATTTTCTAGTTTTCACAGATCCTTTTAATCTCAGCCGTTCAACTTCTTGAATTATGGATGGATCTTTGTGAAACTTGGTTTGTTGGAAAGATATTTTGATACTACTCACATCATAGTGATTTGATGATCCATTAGATCAATCAGTGGGGCCCACGCATAGAAGAAACAGCCATTTTTTTGGTCGTCTGGACCATTTTTTGGGTCTTTTTTTGTCACAATTTCTGAACTTCAGCTCCCTGTGTGTGCACTTGTCATCTCTTTCTCTTTGGCTGCCTGGTATCTATTCTTAGAATGTTTTTACTCATGGACAAAACAGAAATTGCACTGGTTAAGTTCAATGGAACCAACTATACATCCTGGGGATTCCAATTTCAGATTTATCTCAAAGGGAAAGAATTGTGGGGCCATATAGATGGGACTGACCGAAAACCTAAAGATGATGTCAAGGCCATCTCCACATGGAAAACCAAAGATGCAAAGATCATGACTTGTCTTCTGGGATCAGTCGATCCCCAATACATCCTGAACCTTAGGCCATACAAATCAGCCAAAGGTATGTGGGATTACTTGAAACAAGTATATCAACAGGATAACTCTGCTCGGAGATTTCACTTAGAGCATGAACTTTCTCAGCTTACTCAAGGAAACATGTCCATTTAGGATTACTACTCTCATTTTATTCGTTTATGGACGGATTATACTGAGATTATCTACTCCAGTCTTCCTGATGCCTCCATTGCAATAGTTCAGGGCATACACTCTACCAGTCAAAGGGATCAATTTCTGATGAAGCTTCGACCTGATTTTGAACAAGTTCGTTCGAATCTGATAAGCAGAGTGCCTTCCCCATCTATAGATGCCTGTTTATGGGAACTCCTTCGGGAGGAACAACGTCTTAACACTCAGGTTGTTCTTCAACAAGCACTGTCACCAGCTCCAGTAACTGCAGCCTACGTTGCACGTTCCGCCCAGCTGCCCAGAGATATGACAAAAGTGCAGTGCTATTGTTGTCAGAAATATGGACATGTTGCCACTCAGTGCAATACCAAATATTGCTCATACTGCAAACGCAAGGGTCACGTTCTTCCTGAATGTCGGCGTCGAGCTCACAATTCCTCACAGAAAGCCAATCTTGCCACCTTGGATGCGTCTTCCTCTGCCTTTGTACGTCCAGCTGCTAATACTATGTTGCCTGCTTCACCTGCTCCACCTGCTCCACCTGTTTCTTCTTCAACAGCTTCTCCTTCTGTTACCCCTGACATGGTCCAACAGATGATTGTCAATGCTTTTTCTGCTCTCGGTCTATCAGGTAAAACCAAACAGTCACACTCCACCTGGTATATGGATTCGGGGGCTTCTAATCATATGACTTATTCATCAGATACCTTATCTCAAATAAAATCTTATGATGGAACTCTCCGAATCAATACCGCAGATGGTGGTAGTATACCCATTACTGCCATTGGTGAGGTCTCACATTCATTACCATTGAGTCATGTTTTTCTTTCTCCTCAGTTATCTACAAATTTAATATCTGTTGGACAACTCATTGATAATGATTGTTCGGTTTCTTTTTCTCGTTCTGGTTGTGTTATACAGGATCAAGCATCGGGGAAGGTGATAGCGAAGGGGCCTAAGTGTGGTCGTCTGTTTCCATTACAACTTTCTACACAAGATCGTAGTTTGAATTCCTCTGCATTGTTTTCAGCTTCTAGTTCACATAACAGCCAATTATGGCACAATCGTTTAGGCCATCCTAATTCTCGCACTTTATTGTCTTTGTTTAAATCTGGTTTGCTATCTGATAATAAAATTTCTTTTAAAGATGTGTTCTTAAATTGTTCAAGTTGTAAAATGGGTAAGAGCAAGACTCTTCCTTTTCCCATCAGCAATACTTCATCATTGCACTGTTTTGATCTTGTTCATAGTGATGTATGGGGTATCGCACCTATTCCATCACATTCTCATGTTAAATATTTTGTTACATTCATTGATGACTACAGTCGTTTTACATGGATTTATTTTTTGCCAAAATCTGAGGTGTTTGCTACATTTAAAATTTTCTTAGCCTATGTGGAAAATCAATTCTCTACCTCCATTAAGACACTTCGTACAGATTCAGGCGGTGAATATGTTTCTAATGAGTTTCAGACTTTTTTTACAAAATAAAGGAATCATCTCTCAAAAATCATGCCCTTATACACCTCAACAAAATGGTGTATCTGAGAGGAAAAATAGACATCTCCTGGACATTGTTCGGTCTCTACTCTTAGAATCCTCTGTTCCTCCAAGATTTTGGCCAGAAGCTTTATCCACAGCTGTTCATGTTATCAATAGGCTACCCTCACCTCGTATAAATCATGAAACACCTTATTTTCGTTTATTTCATAAGCATCCTGTTTATTCTCATCTCCATGTTTTTGGATGTGTGTGTTTTGTTCTTCTTCCCCCAATAGAACGGACAAAACTCTCTGCACAATCTTCTAAGTGTGTTTTTTTAGGTTATGCGAATGATCAGAAAGGATTTGTCTGTTATGATCCGAAGGTCAAACGTATCAGGATTTCTCGTAATGTAGTGTTTTTTTAACATCAATATTTTTTCCCTCATTCTCTTGATCATGACTCACCTCCTAATTTTTCACTTATTCCTGGTTTTACTGATTCTCCGGTTGTACCTGTAACCCCTATCAAACCTCTTCTTGTGTATGAAAGGTGTAGACGGGAACCTATTACTGCACCTGAGCCTCCAGATATATCTTCTTCCACGGCGCCTGATCCTGCACAAACATCAGATATCTCTCAGTTAGTTTCCCGTCGATCATCCAGGATTTCACGTCCCCCTGATCGATTTGGCTTCACCCATACATCCTTAATTGCCACCCTGTCCTCGGTTCAGATACCTAATAGTTTTTCACAAGCAGTGCAACATCAGTGTTGGCGTCAGGCTATGCAGGAAGAACTGGACGCTCTGAATATTAATCATACCTGGGATGTTGTTCCATGTCCTCCTACCATAAAACCTATTGGCTGTAAGTGGGTTTATTCTATCAAGTTACATCCTGATGGTTCTTTGGCTCGTTATAAAGCTCGCTTAGTCGCTCTTGGCAATCGCCAGGAGTATGGTATTGACTATGATGAGACATTTGCTCCGGTCGCCAAGATGACCACTGTGCGCACAATTCTGGCTATCTCTGCATCCCGCTCTTGGCCTCTTTATCAGATGGATGTCAAGAATGCTTTCCTCCATGGAGATCTCAAAGAGGATGTCTACATGCGTCTTCCACAAGACTATGACTCTACTTCTAAAAATGAGGTGGCAAAGCTTCGTTGATCCTTGTATGGTCTTAAACAATCACCCAGGGCTTGGTTTGAGAAATTTCGGGCTACTATACTTCAACTTGGATTTGTTCAAAGTCCTTATGATCCGTCACTCTTCATCAGTAAAAACACTCAAGCTATTACCATTCTTCTGGCTTATGTGGATGACATTATCATTACCGGCACTCACAGTGATATGATCAAGAATCTTCAATCATCCCTTCAAACTGCATTTCATATGAAAGATCTGGGTCCCTTAACATATTTCTTAGGTCTTGAGGTTCACCAATCTAAGAAAGGACTGTTTCTTCATCAGCATAAGTATGCTACTGACCTAGTTGATATGGCTGGGCTCAAAGAGGCCACACATGTGGACACTCCATTGGAAGTAAATGTGAAACTTAGGAAAGATGATGGTGATCTTCTATCTGATCCCACACTATACAGACGCTTAGTCGGAAGTTTGATTTACTTGACCATCACTCGCCCAGACATCTCCTATGCTGTAAATGTTGTTAGTCAATTCATGACAACACCTCGGCATCACCATTTGGTTGCTGTCAAACGAATCATTCGGTACATTCTTGGTTCCCTGACACACGGATTATTTTTTCCGGTTGGCACACCATTAACACTTACAGCTTACTCTGATGCGGACTGGGCCGGATGCCTGGATACTCGCAGATCTACCACGGGTTGGTGTATGTACTTGGGTGAATCCCTCATTTCATGGAAATGTAAAAAGCAAGAACGCGTGTCCCGATCTTCCACTGAATCGGAATATCGTGCTATGTCAGCTGCCTGTTCTGAAATTCTTTGGCTACGTGGCTTCCTTACAGATCTTGGTTTTCCACAAACCTCGGCTACCCCACTTCATGCGGACAATACTAGCTCCATCCGTATAACCGAAAATCCAGTTTTTCATGAACATACGAAGCATATTGAGGTGGATTGTCATTTTATTCGGGATGAATATGATCGTAAGGTCATTAGTCTTCCACATGTATCCAGTGAACTACAGCTTGCAGACATCTTCACCAAAGGGTTGCCTAGGCCACGTCATGAGTTTCTGGTTCGCAAATTGCTACTCGTTGACCAGCATCAATTTGAGGGGGGATGTTAGTACCACTTGGTCCAAGGCCCATATACAATGGCCCATGTACAATAAGCCCATGCCATAAATCACGTGGGACTTGACTGTGTATATCCTTTCATTCTATAAGTAGGAAATGTAATTAGATTCTTTCCTAGTATTTAGATTGATAATTAGATTGTAATTGCATAGTGATTGCCTTGATTAAGGCTACAATGTATTATAAATAGAAGCAATGAACGATCAAAGAGATCATTCAATCCCAAAGAATTCTCTATCTCTATTCTTTCTCTTGTTCTGACACAACTCTCTGCTGGATACAACCACGTCCTAGCCAAATCGAGGAACCCTTTGTGTTGAAGCCAACCATTGTTGAATCGGAATGGCCTAGGACCCCAATCCAGCATTCTAGAGCATAGCTTAATGAGACAATGGTCGGAGATTAACCTAGGGAGAGCCAACTGAATAATTCCTCCAAAGTGATCATTCCACTCCTAAGATAATAGAAATCTATCAATCCTACATTCTTACTCATAGCTACTCGGTCCCTATTGTTAGACCAAGTGAATTTTCTCCCTTGAAGAGGCAAATCAATCAAATCATTGACATTGACAAAATCAAAAAGCAAATTCATAGAGCTAGTGATGGTGTTTCCCCCTTTTTCTCATATAGATACCTGACCATATTAAAATCACCCCGAAAGACCCACGGGACATGCCAATGGGTTCTAAAATTGGTCAACAAATCTAAGAAATCAGACATATCAACCTCAACATTTGGACCATACACATTAGCAATAGCCCAATCGAAGTCATCACTAGCCCCACGAGCTTTGATTGCCAACACTCTTTAAGACTCTAAAACATTATCTACATGTAAGATCCCTTCCTTCCAAATAGTAATCAAACCGCCAGAAGCACCCACCGATGGAACCCAATCCCAAGCGCACCCACTCTTGCCCCAAATACCTCGAATAATACTATGAATTTTCAAGGCCACTTTTGTTTTTTGTAACAGCAGAACATCCACCTTGTGTTTCTTAACCATCCTCCTAACTGCCGTCCTCTTTTCAGGCCTACGAACGCCTCTGACATTCAAGGTAACAATAATCATTGAAAATAATTTAAAAAAAAAACCCAATAAAAGAAAAATCAAGAAGCAACAAACATACCTCCCGCCTCCAACATCTCCAATTGAATTAGTCTTTGTTTTATCTCATCTTCATCTGCCCCATAGGATAGACCCACCAGCTTACCCACTTCAAACACTTGATTGATCTCTTCAACCGCAGCCAACGGGATATCCTTGGATCCACTAGTAGAGTTTGTCAACTCCGCCTCCTCTGCCGAATCCCCTCCGTTAGCAAAAGGTGATGCACCACTACCAGTAGCAACCACAATCTCTTCTTCAACAACAGGCCTGTTGGAGGTTTCTTCTCCTAGAGCTTTAGAACTAGGATAGAGAGTCCTCGTTGAATCCTTAAATTGAATAGAATGCCGGCGAGAAGACTTCTCCCTTCTACAACCAAGAAATCTAAAGTGTCTAGTAGTCATCATTGGAAAACTTGAAGTCTTGCTAGATCGCCTGATAAGAGATCTCTTTCTAAGCCTTGCTCGATGGCCTAGGACTATGAAAGAGGACTCCCCGGTATCAGTAGAGGAATGTAAGTCCGCCAATCTCTTTTGAAGAGAAGCAACCCCACCAAAAGTGGTGTCCACACCCTCAAGCAGCAAGTGTTGGTCGACTGGTGCCTGATCCTCACATAAGTAGAGAGCCTCTGCATTCCTTAGAGATGTCCCTGTTAATGACCAGCAACACCAAAAGCTCGAGCTGTTAATGAACGTCATAACAATGTATATCAACACCCCACTCGAACGAGAGGCCATTCGAATTCGAAACCCAACAGACAGAATAGACAGGACGAAACAGACCAGACAAATGGAGGTAATATGCCTCCCAGGGGTTTCGAACTCGTGACCTCTGGCTTTGATATCATGTTAATCACCAGTAACACCAAAAGATCGAGTTGTTAGTGAACGCCATAACAATGTATATCAACAACCCACATCGAGGAGCCCAGAAGTAGGCCAAGGCCCACCCCATACTAAATCGGATTCTGTTGAATTTGAAAGTAAGAGCCCATTTGACCCATCACCCCTAAGAAATCTCTGACCCAACTTGGCGCACACGTGTCAACTGTTGTGTTTCTGGCACAAAAGCACATCTAGAGACCTCTGGTGATTTTGCCCGTTGTACCAACCATAGCTGACCTACCTAGGAGTGGGATAACTTGATTGGGCAACATCCTTACTGCCAACACCCTTTCTCAACAAGGTAGTTTTTCAAATTTCCTCTCTTCTTTACATTTAATGCATCTGACGATCTACGCTCCTCCATAGAGACGTACCGCGAGGGTGGGCGCTCCCATCACCGTTTGCCACGTCGCTCGCACACCTTGGAGCCATTGCCTTCATCTGAGCTTCCAGCACCTCGCTATCGCCGCTGCCCCATTGTTCTTCACCGCCACATATCCCATCACACTTGTTGGAAGAGGTAACAACACTATTAATTCCAAATGAGTTTTCAACTGTCTTTTTCTACTCCATCCATGATGCTAAAGAAAACCCTTCTTCACTCTCTTTTTCCTTACTCAGCAACCCCAATTCCTCCTTGACCGTCACCTTGAAGTGGGATCCAAAAATGTGGATCTTCAGCTCCTTGAAAATAAACCCAAAAAAAAAAATCAGATTTCACACATAGCCTTCCATATTCCATATTGGATTTGTCTAATGTTTCCTTAGCAATATCCACCACTTCCCCAAACTTACTACCAATGGCCCTAAACACCTCCTCACCCCACCCACGAAGGGGCACACCGAAGCACTGAATCCAAATCTCCCGCAGATTAACAGCGACGGTCGGAACCCATTTCTCAAGTGAAACAAAAGCTTTATTCCAGACTGAATCCTGCTCTCCGATGGCTGAATTTGCCACCACCGAGTCAGGAAAGGAGACCAACATCCTGTTGCCCCCCAATCTAGACAACTTAGCTTCTCTAATTCCATCCAACTCATAAATGCCAGGAGAAGAAGGAATAAGTTCACTCCACCTAATAGTACCTACTAGGCTGTTAGATAACAGTTAGAATTGGTGACCACAGCCTCTTTGGGTACAGTAATGGAAACCTCGTCACCATCACCAGTCCCTTTAACAACTTGAGCATATGTGGGTCTAAGCTGTCCTTTGGCAGAACCAGTGACCCTAGAAGCAGCTGGATTATTTCCTTCTTTTGGCCCCAAGTCTTGATTGGCTTAGGCACCATCTGAAGCCATAACAGCCGCCCCCCCACCCCCACACACATTGACACCACAGGCTCACAGGAAGCACCCTGAGAGGATTTCCAATGAGGGAGAGAATCATAGTATCCAGAATGAGTCTGCATCTTAAATGGTTTGGCAGTACAGAATCATTCACTGAAAAGGCTTTTTTAGGTACCTAATTATCGTTACCAACAAATGAAGGCAATTTTCACCCAATCGTAATATAGAAAGCCCTTTAATCAATTATCAAACCACCTAGGTGGTCCTTATGAGATTCGTAGCCCTACTGGTGATCAACATTGGTCTAACCGGGGCCCAACCAGCTTCTGGCCAAGTTTAGTCCTTGGGTTTTGGTACCCATGCCGAGCTACGATCTAAATTTTGTGGCTATTTAATATTTGGATGCGCTTAGATAAAGTGATAGAAAGCCAAAAGCTTAGCTTGGTCTAGATTAAGTGATGGAAAGTTAAAAGCTCAGCTTAGCCAAGCCCGAATAAGTATTGCTTGTAGTTTAGTGACTTATTTGCCAAAATAAGTGATGAATTCCCAGGCCCTGATTGTAAGTGGACAAGCTAAGGTCAGGAAATTACGGTCCTTGTTTCTAAAATCAGGTTGGGCCTACACATCATGCCTCAGCCTGGCCTGGCCCGACCCATGAGCACCCCTAGTGGTCATTTCTCTAGTGGTCATTTCTCTAAAAATATATTCATCCATTAGCGGAAAGGAAAATGACTTCGATAGTCTCTACCTTTTATCCGTGTTATTGTGGACAAGCTCTCGAGGTTAATTTGGTCATTTGATAACTTTTGGGCAGTGATCTTACATTGAACCATTGTCAAGAAATTTCAACAACATGGATCACTGCCATAGGGCTCACTTGTTTGCATGGAATTGAAAATTCAAGTTTATTCTATGAAATGTATTTCTAAAAGTAGCTAAAACAGAAGAAATAAAGATGAATATCCATAAATGGCTGCCAAATGATCTCCCCTGGAATGGAAAATGAACGGGGGGGGGGGGGGGGGGGGGGTTAATTGAATACTAACCACCATCTTCTATTTTTTCAGTTTACATAATAAGAGAAGATTATTGGATGGCTATTTATTTATATTCACATTTATTTCTTCATTTTAACTACTTCCCAAAATACATTTCTGAAAATATATAGGAATTTAATTCCACGAAACAATCGGGCCCTTCAATAATTCTAAGTTAATTTTTAAGTTCAATTATCTATAATGTAGGAACAATACAATAATTAGTTTCCCTTCCCTTCTATTTTGATATCAATTGAAGCTTAAGGTAAACATTTACCTTTTTGTAGACTAGATGGATCAGACGGTGTAGGGCCTTCCTTTCTTTCTGCAAAGGCATAGTAGAGTATAAGTAATTAATTGAGTATATTGCATGAACAACATAATTAAAAAAAAAAAAAGATTTAAAACAAAACACTGCACATATTTATTTTGTATACATTGGAAGGGTGATTACAAAATGTTGACTATATGTTGTGGTCAAATAAGATCAAATAAAAGCTATAGATGTGAAGTCCACCTTCACAAGTTTTAAACAGTAAGTTGTGGAGACACCCTGTTAGTTGTTGGCCTTGCCTATGGGGTCCACCTGAAAGAATGAAGATCATGATGGCTAGGGGTTTTGAGGGTTCCTCCTCAGAACTTCCTTTGAAAGTTTCATAGTTTCATGGTTGCTCTCTCTGTTTCTCTCTCTCTTGTAAGATACCATGTACCAACCAAAAGCTTAAGTTGATAGTTGGAAGACCCAAACAGGTATATGAAGCCTTGTGAAAGGCATTACTTAGGTGATGTGGGATGTGGGGCTTTACTTTACCAACATCTCTCTCACTCTCAGGGGTGCAAGTAGAGTGATGGAGGGCAGCAGGTGTAGAGTATTTTGAAAATTAATTTGCTTTTTACATAGTGGCCTTCCTCATTCTTTTTATCTTTTCAACTCTTTCCCCCGTTCCCCCTCCCTGATCTCATCTGTGTTTGGGCAACAAGAGGATTCCACACTGAGGATTTTCATTTCCATCTTGCACTCCCACCCCTCCTAGACAAAATTGAAATCCTCTCTATCGAGGAAAATCACTTATATTAAGAGCATGTTTGGCAACAAATAAGGAATCTGCAATCTTAGGATTCCTCACTGCCACTAGAACAAGGGTTCCTTGCTGAGCATTTATATAACTGAGGATTGGACATGGATATCATGCGTATCAATGCAGATAGTTTTCTGCCAAAAAAATGCATATATTTAAAAAAATAAAATGGTTACGTTGCACATATCTGCAAAAGTGAGGATTTCCAAATCTTATGGGAGGGAGGTCGGACCTGAAAATCCCAGATTGGTCCAAATCCTCAAGGATTTACAATTACCAAATGTGGGTTTTTTAAGACTGTGGAAAGAGGAAATCTCTTGCCCAAGGATTTGGCTGCCAAATGTGACCTAAATGCATCTATTTAGGATGAAATCATTAGCTTAAGAAAATATTCCTTTGGCTACTCACCTCTGGTCACACGAAGGTAGATATCTCGTCCTGTTTCATCATCATCCTGCAGCTGTTGCAGATTAAACAGATCCCCTTCCCACACGTAACATCCTTTCTCATAAGCATAAGCAAAGCAGAAACAATTCCTCATGCAGGCTACTTTGCACTCTTCCTGACTACCAATTCTCAAAGGTTGTGGCTGAGCTTTCCCAAAACCCACCTTGGATAGTTTCACAAACACATCATCTCCATCATCCACAGATCTGTTCTCACCACATCTCAACTTGATTTTTCTCTTGCATCCTTCTGACCAAATACCTTTAGTCCAATCTCTCACAGAAGCCGGTTCAAACCCTTCCAAACACTCACATGTAGGAAAAGCACTTTCACTGCAGATGCCAAATGCCCCACATAAAGAAGAAATATTGCATCCTCTTTTGGGCTGTTCCCAGTATATAACCCACATTTGTCTACTCACAGACCAACTAAATCGATTCATCTGCCCTGTCATACTTATCACTAGTCTTGTAATAACAGAGTTGTTATTAGTAGTATAACTGTAAGAACCCACCTTTTCATCTGAAGGAGAGCTGAAATTCAATATATAAGAGGAAGACAAATCAGGGGCCGCAGTGAAGATTTGCCCACTTCTAGCACGGCTCTTCCATTGGGAGATTCCATTTTTCCAGATGTTGATGTTGTCATTTGTATCCACCCCAAAAGCATATTCCCCAGGAGCAGGGTCCTCTGCACTTCTCCATGATGTAAGAACATGGTTCTCTCCAGTACTCTTATTCAACACTAGTTTCATGTAGGGAAGAAGGCTATCAGTTGGGTAATCAAAGCTCTGCCACAAGATTTTCCCTTCATTGCCATCTGGGTTTGTTTCTCCAAATACAAGGCTTCCTGTATCAAGAATCTTAGCACTTGGGTTTTTCAAGGAAGACCCATTTGCCAGGAGGTAAGAGCTGCCTCTAGAACTATCCAAGATCATGAAACTCCCTTCTCTGGTGATGGTGAGAACCCCCGAGTTTTTATTTGGAATCGGGTTTCTCCCATTGGCAACCCAGATGACTGTTTGTTCTGGGACTTTGTAGTACCAGACTCCAACATAGCGGTTGGTGGAGTTGCCTGGGCTGAAGAAGCCCAGTACAAAGTTTTCACCTGCAGAGACTAGTGTTTGGCCATCTGTGATAGATTGGCCAATTTCTAAGGTATCTGTTGCTTGGGAAAATTGGGTGAAAGAGATTGTTAGAACAAGGATAGCAAGAGAGAAATACCAGTTACTGATGATGTTCAAGCTACCGATCATTTGTAGATGAAATTTGCAGAAGCTATGAGTACTGGGGCCTTAAGAATTGAGCTTTCTATTGGATGGGGTTTTAGTTGACATCTTCTGAAAAATAGATTTGCATCAGACATCGGATTTGAGATTTCCCTTTGCGTGTGGATGAAGATTGAAGCCCAAGGAAGTCAAATTTCAACAACCACTATTGACAAATGTGATACTGATGTTCCATGGAACCGGCCAAGTTGCGGTCGACTGTTCACTAGTCCAATGACCCTTGTACCAAGTAGACATATTGGAAATTTCCGAGCAGAACACTAAACCCAATGCTTCCCACTCGGGTAATGGGGCGTATTTGGCAATTAACTAGTTAAAGTAAAGTAAATGAATTCAGATAAGAAATGACAATGGGTCATATTAAAAATACATAATTTTAAAATTTTATCTGAGTATTTTTAAAAAAAGTCAAAAAAGTAATCTCCTTTCTCCACTAAAAGATAAAAATACTCCACTTTTTTATACAAAAAGTCAAAAAGATTTCATTCCAAACAACTAAAATCAAAACACCATCATAATACCTTATATTTTATTCTCTCTTGATTCGATGCTTCACCTCACCGTACTTCAATTCACCATAGATCCAAACAGGCCCATTAATTATGAATCTAATTATCACATTAAGATAATTTACCACCCCTCAATAATTAGCATGCATCTACAAACCGTGAGAGATAAGTGTATTTAGTTGACTTAGCTAATCATTTCTACCAAAACCTCGAA
This sequence comes from Litsea cubeba, assembly GCA_012931725.1. NCBI lineage: Eukaryota > Viridiplantae > Streptophyta > Magnoliopsida > Laurales > Lauraceae > Litsea > Litsea cubeba. The sequence continues at coordinate 11,198,834 of CM022951.1, forward strand.
GAGTTATTAAAGGGGGTATGAATACTTTCAAGTTATACCCTCACACATAGTACCTTTGTGACTTACCGCAAACTCAAAATTGACGTTCATTAAACTATTACTCGTTGTTGGATTGAGATTCATATCAGTCTCATCTAACTTGCAAAAAAAAAAAAAAAAAATTATGTTGGAGACAGCTACATGAATTCTTTATCTTTCTCATTTGGATTCATTATAGTAAACTATATTGTTTTTATATTTTAACTACTCAAACAAAGTCTTGAGAAATTAAGTCTTTGAAAGTGTTTGAGTATTTTCAAATTTAGAGCTTCTTTTCATATATTATTAGGGATGTAAATGTGTCGGTTCATATGGGATGGGTCCGGGTAGAGAGTTTTTATGAGACATTCTCAAAAATTAAGGTAATAAGACCCATTTACTTATCGGGTCCATGGGTCGGAACCAAGGTGGTACCGGACCTGAATCCATTTACTTATCGGGGCCTAAATAAGGACCCAAATCTAATTTTTAACTTGTCAGAACCTCCAGGTAATCGAAAAGTCGAGTACCCATTTACATCCCTATAAGAAATGACCAGGAGTTGCTCTGTCGGTCGCAACCTTATCTATCATCTAACTGCCCAGGATATAAATACAACATATGTTGCCGTCTTCCCGTGTATATGGCTCTCTTCCTACGCGTACGGGCTCTATACATGTTCCAGCCTCCTAGACGGACAAAAAAATAAAAGGACCAATGATTTGAGACACACTACACCGCAGTGGAAATGGATGACACACTCTCACACAATCCCTGGGCGACTAGGCACTCATACATACATGTACCATTCCACTTTCCCAGTCTAGCATAAAAATGACCAGCAATTCTTATACTGCAAAAACTTCTGCTACATATCATTCAGACATTGGATAATATTCTTTAATGGACCTCTTTTGTGTTAAAAAGAAAATGGTGTGATGATGTCCTCGAGGCAAACATAAAATGGTGCTATTGAAATTCACTATACCTAGTTGGCCCTTAAATTATCAATATTTTCAACACTAATTGGAACTTGCTGTTTGCGTGTGGACTCAACTGAAACTCACTTTTTTTTTATTATGCATAATGCATTATCAAAGCGCGTATCAATAGGGCCCACCGTGAAAATTAATATCACTGCCACACCTTCTGATATCAATGAAACAAAAAACTCCAATCGCAGTGATGCCCACCATCAGGTTGATCGTATCTATAGAACGCAGTTTTGGGTTTTTCTCTTCAGTCATGTGTTCACCTTTCCTCTAAAAAAAAACAACCCAAAAAACAAAAGTTGGTCAGCATTAAAGAATGCGTAGCCATGTCTATCAATGGGACCAAAGTGGAAATCCATATCATTCAGTATCAATGCCTCACCTTATTCTATTGAAAGATCATTTCCAATCAGTGTGATACCAACCATTGGATTTGGAGGGTCCTTAAGCTTCAAGGACCCTCCTTATTACTCTACATTGTTATATAAAAGAAATTGATGGTGGAACCTTATAGTATGAGTTTCCATACTTGTAATTTAGAAAAGTACCTTTGTGATTTATACTTTCCACTGTATATTGCCAATTATCAAGGCCTATAATTTCATGAATAAAAAGAAAAAATATGATAGGTCAATATCATATTATTAGGATATAATTACAAAATTAGAGATTCACAATGTTATTTAGGACATAGGATGGAGTAAGACCACAAAACTGACACTTGTTTCCTTCAATTTGAAAGCCATAATCAATCCATATGAAAAGATTGGCATAAAAGCATGATGGGTCATCTCAAAAGAGGATATCTAGAAAAAAAAAAAAAAAGCAATTTTGAGGGAGGGGTTCTCAATTAGCTCATCCTTTAACAGTAGAAAGAATTATTTCTGACTTTTCTGGCTTGGTTACATCTCTTTCCTTGGCAGTCATAATCCAAAAATCTTGATATTATTATTTGCGCATGTGGAGAAGCTTTAAAGGGCGATAGTTTATTCCTAAGAGGCTCTCCATCTAAACTAATCATGGGATGGATTAGAATAAGTGACTCAAGAGCAATTGTGTTCCGTAACAGAAAACTTAGAAGAAACATCTCAATCTTGGTGCCCATAAATCCAATTAACTTAAATGTCTTCAGCTGATAATGTAAGAAGTTTGGAGCTTGAACTTGTTTCAGCCACAACCTATTGTTATCATATTTTGTGAAGGTACCTTGTTCTTGGCCTGCTAAAAGCTGTTAGCTCAAGATAAAACAAAAAAAAAAAAGTGAGAATGAATGATAATATTGTAGGTGCAGAAAATAATGACCCACAATAAAGGAGGAGCCTTAGAGGACTTATCCGAGAAGATGGTGACTGGGAATGACTAGATACCGTCCGAAAGCCTGAAAGAGATGAACAAACGATCAAAGGACCCTGGCCTGGGTGGCGCAAGGCTCTCCGATGCCAAAGTCAGTGTGGGAACTGGAACAATGGAAGGAGAGGGAGAAGAGAGACAGAGTAACGGCTCTGTGAATGAAATTGTGCGTACCTTTGATGGTGGTTTGAGCCTCTATTTATAGAGTTTGGGACGTATCTTTGGAAGATATCGTGGTGTGGGTCCCGTGATTCGACTGGGAAGTCACGATCAGCCCACATTGCATTAATTGCGGTCCAATCCAGCCCACGTCGCATTTAATGCGCGTCGGATCAGCCCACGTCGCATTTAATGCGCGTCTTGTTGGGCCAGATCGTGTTGGACGCCTTTGGCGGTAGGGGATCGTGGGATCTGCCCTCGGGCCTTGCCCTGATATGACCTCAGCCGCTGGATGTCGTGTCTGTCCCACTAGCTCGTGCCCCTATCCCTCCACGTGCCTGGTGACGTGGGGGTTGAGGGGCGTGAGTGGAGACTCTTTCTGGCTTCGGCTTCCATCCCGGCTTCTTCAGCCGAGGTGGAGCTTTCTGCCGTGATGGCATCCGGGGTGGCCCGGCCGAGGTGGAGCTCCCTGCCGAGATGGCGCCCGGGGCAGACCAGTTCGGCGCTAGTGGCCCGGAGCCGCTGACTTCGGCCGGACCTCCTGCCCTGGTGGCCGGGGTGAGCTTGGTGCCACGTGGATGGCACGCGGATGGCACGTGAGAGCGCTCAGTCTCATCTGATGGCTGTGATTAGCGTAATCCTGTGGTTCTGGAAATCTCCCCACACAATTGCCCCCTAGCTTTTGACCTCTTAAGCGCCCTAGCCTTTAGTGGTCGAAAGTTAGAAGAATCCGTCTGGGGATGCAGCGATCATCGTCTGGTGTCGCTTCAACTGTTCTGAAGCAATAAATGCTCTGTCCCGTCTGTACTGGGAAGCGAGTCGACGGCTACCCGCGTTGCCTCTTCACTGATTGCGGTGTCTTTTTGATGGAACGGGCGCGTCCCACGTCGCCCCGGGACTGTCCCAAGTAAACACCGCTCCTTTTCTCTTTGCTGCTTTGCTTGATCTCGGCGATGCCGAGCTGACACTCTTATTGCTTGTTGTGCAGAGGTAGGTGCTAGACGACGCCGAGCTGCAAGCGAAGGCTGGAGGAAGAACGCTGCTGACATCAACAAGGTTGAGGGATACAAGGCGCACGAGACAAGGTCGGCCTGGAAGCTGATCGGGTACGAGCCAAGGTATCGCGGTCATTACAGGAGGACCGGAGTAGCCGAGGAGGACGAGGCGCACCCCGACCGTCCGACCGTTTCTGTTGCCGTGCCTGCTGGGATCCCTGTGAACGATCCAGTTGCGAGCCGAGCTGCATCCGGTTCCGAGGCGTCCACTTCAAGTTCGGAACCGTCGAACCTGAGGCAAATAGTGGACGCTTATTCTTCCGATCGGGAAGAAGACATGGCGGGAAGGTCGAGGGAGCCGGTCGTTAGGGACCTAGCGGCCAAGTTTAGGCGGGGGTCTTCTTCGTCTGCGACGCCATCTTCTGCCAGCACCCGCGCTGCTTCGAGCTCGGGAGGTGCTGGCGCTACTTCAGCTTCTGCTCCTGCTCCAGCTTCTGCTCCTGCTCCTGCTCCTGCTCCGAGTGCGGGAGTGCGGCGACGCTCGCCGGAGCGCCCAAGGGAGGGGTCCCCGCCTAGAAAGAAGTCCAAGGCCGGGGAGAAGGACTCGGGGGCTGAACAGCCTCCGAAGAATAAGGCCCCTGCGTGGGCCCCCGGAGCCAAGGCTCCTATTGAGAAGAGCGCGCAGGTCAGCAAGCCGACCGGTGGAGCGAACCGCGAGCTGACGATCTCGGTGGGGCAAGGGTCTGGATCGGCCTCCGGACCCCGGAGTGCCCCAGCGCCATGGAGGCCGAGGATGGAGACTCAGCCCGGTAAGCCTCTGAACGTCGAGGACCGGCTGTTGGGGAATGCCGAGGTGATCGGAGCTCTCGCCAAGGTCTGTGCTCTGCCAAGAGACATGGAGACGCACGAGAGGTTCGACGATGAGAGCCTGATGGTCTCGGCGATCCAGGCTAATCTTCTGGTAAGTGTTTGCAACGCTTTTCTTCATTCTTCAAGTGTCTTGGTCGAACCTGACCCTCTGTTTCCATTTGCAGAACGTGCAGAGGCTCCTGACCGTGGTGGGAAGGAGCGATAAGAACGCGACGCGGGTCACTCAGCTGGAGTCTGAGCTGGCCAGATTGAAGGCTGAATCTACTGCTGAGGGGACGAGGCTGCGTGGGGAAGTGCTGGCTGGGCGCGCCGAAACGGCAAGGTTGAAGACGGCGAACGCCGAGCTGGACAAAGAAAAGGCCTCTCTTCAGGCCGAGGCCCAGTCCGCCTTCCAGGATGGGGTGGATCGAGCCACTGAGCTGTACGAGAAGCAGGTGGAGGAGATCACCGCCATCCTGTTCGAGGAAGGATGCCTGGCCGCACTGAGACGTGCGGGGGTCCCTGAAGACGAGCTCCGCTCCTGCAGCCGAAAGTGTCCCAATTGGAGCTCCTGCAGTGGTTCCTGCTCCGGAAGATGCTCCAGCTGCCCCGGTCTTGAGCGGTGCCCCGGTCGCCAGTGATGCTTCTGCCGTGCCTCAGGGTGAGGCCTCTTCTGCCCCTGGAGCAAATGAGGCTCTTGGCCGAATTGCCTTGCGCCGGGGTAGATCCATCGTTCCGCTGGACTCGGCTAGGCGAGAGTGAGTGCGGCTATGGCCTTCTGAGGGGTGTATGAACCCGGATTTCAGGAATCTGACCTTGGCCGAACTGCCTTGCGCCGAGGTGTGAGGGGTTTATGAACCCGGACTTTAGGAAACGGCTGAGTGTAGGAACTCCAGACCATTCCCAGGGCGGTAGACCCTTGTAGAGTGGGATGAAACCCTGATTTTAGGAATTCGGCCGAGTGTCCGAACTCGAGGCCTTTTCCAGGGCTGTTAACCTTTGGAGATGGGTGAAGACCCTGAGTTTAGGAATTGGCCGAGTGTCCGAACTCGAGGCCTTTTCCAGGGCTGTTAACCCTTGGGGATGGGTGAAGACCCTGAGTTTAGGAATTGGCCGAGTGTCCGAACTCGAGGCCTTTTCCAGGGCTGTTAACCCTTGGAGATGGGTGAAGACCCTGAGTTTAGGAAATGGCCGAGTGTCCGAACTCGAGGCCTTTTCCAGGGCTGTTAACCCTTGGAGATGGGTGAAGACCCTGAGTTTAGGAATTGGCCGAGTGTCCGAACTCGAGGCATTTTCCTGGGCTGTTAACCCTTGGAGATGGGTCAAGACCCTGAGTTTAGGAATTGGCCGAGTGTCCGAACTCGAGGCCTTTTCCTGGGCTGTTAAGTCTTGGAGATGGGTGAAGACCCTGAGTCTAGGAATTGGCCGAGTGTCCGAACTCGAGGCCTTTTCCTGGGCTGTTAACCCTTGGAGATGGGTGAAGACCCTGAGTTTAGGAATTGGCCGAGTGTCCGAACTCGAGGCCTTTTCCTGGGCTGTTAACCCTTGGAGATGGGTGAAGACCCTGAGTTTAGGAATTGGCCGAGTGTCCGAACTCGAGGCCTTTTCCTGGGCTGTTAACCCTTGGAGATGGGTGAAGACCCTGAGTTTAGGAATTGGCCTAGTGTCCGAACTCGAGGCCTTTTCCTAGGCTGTTAACCCTTGGAGATGGGTCAAGACCCTGAGTTTAGGAATTGGCCTAGTTGTCCGAACTCGAGGCCTTTTCCAGGGCTGTTAACCCTTGAGTGTGTTCCAAACACGGGGACTTTAAGAAAGGCTGAGTGTAGGAACTCCAGGCCATTTCCAGGGCGTATGTACCCGAAGTGTGTCCAAGACACGGGGGCTTTAGGAAAGGCTGAATGTAGGAACTCCAGGCCATTTCCAGGGCGTAGAGCCTTGATTGTGTTCAAAACACGGGGCTTTAGGAAAGGCTGAGTGTAAGAACTCCAGGCCATTTCCAGGGCGTAGAGCCTTGATTGTGTTCAAAACACGGGGCTTTAAGAAAGGCTGAGTGTAAAAACTCCAGGCCATTACCAGGGCGTAGAGCCTTGATTGTGTTCAAAACACGGGGCTTTAGGAAAGGCTGAGTGTAAGAACTCCAGGCCATTTCCAGGGCGTAGAGCCTTGATTGTGTTCAAAACACGGGGCTTTAGGAAAGGCTGAGTGTAAGAACTCCAGGCCATTTCCAGGGCGTAGAGCCTTGTAGATGGGTGAAGACCCTGAGTTTAGGAATTGGCCGAGTGTCCGAACTCGAGGCCTTTTCCAGGGCTGTAAACCTTTGTAGCCGAAGTCGATCAAAGAGAGATGACAGATTGATGACGGGGCGAAAGCTATTTCCATTGATTCAGAGATTCATTACATCTTTTAGAAATTGAATTTCTTGGGATACAGACGGACACAGAGGACGCCAGATGGATCACGTAATGATCTTCTCCGAATCCTCACTGTCTGGAACCTGGGCTGCGCTCTGGTGAACTCGGCCCTCGCTGCCGCCAGCATCTCCTGCCTCAACGAACTCTGGAATGAGGCCTTCTTCGGCCAACTTCTCCAGATACCTCTGCAAAGAGTTGCAGTCCTCGGTCTTGTGCCCGCTACCTTTGTGGTAAGAGCAGTAGAGCTTGCTCTGGCTGCCGGAGGTGGGCTCATTCCTCAAGGGCGTAGGCCACTTGAAGAATGGCTTGGTCTTTATCTTGGTCAGGATACGGTAGATCGGCTCCGTGAAGACGACGTTGACACTCTGACTGGCGCTGGTAGGAGGTCTGGGCTGCCAGGTGCCCCCAGATCTGGACGTCGCAGGCTTCGCCGAACTGGAGACCCAGGCCTGCTTGGGCTCTTGCTTCTGGAAGGGCCTCCCGCCTCCCTGCCGAGGCTGGCTACTCTTCTGCTCGGGCTCCGGATGCCCGTCCTGATCCCGGGCTCGGATCTCATCTTCTTCCTGGGCGATGTAGCGCTTTACCCGGGACATCAACTCTGGCATGGATTCTGGGGGGTCCCCGGCCAAGTCTTTTCGCAAGTCGTTGCCGGGGATCAAGGCATGCTGGAAGGCGTAGATGGCTATCCCTTCCCTCTCGCCCTCGATCTGGCTGTAGACCGCCCAGAATCGCTGGGCGAACTTGGCGAGGGTTTCGCCCTGCTTCATTCTCAGGGCGAGGAGGTCCCCTTCCTTCTTGGGGACGACGGTGTAGGCTTGGAACTTCTTCAGGAAGGAGAGCTGGAGCTCCTTCCAACTGGAAACCGACTGCTCCGGGAGAGAGCAGAACCACTTCAGGGGGAGGTCACCCAAACTGGAGGAGAAGATTTTGCAGTTTAGGTGACCCTCGTTCCCCCAGATGGACATCTTCTGAGAGAAGTGTCGGAGGTGTGCGGATGGGTCGGACAGTCCGTCATAGGGGACGAACCGCGGGACGGAGAACTTTCTGGGCAAGGGGGTGCGCTCGATCTCTTTTGTGAAGGGCGAGCCCCCCAGATCAGTGTGACCACAGATCTGCTTCTGGTCCCGCATGTCCAAGTTGTGCTCTAGAGCCAATCTGACACGTTTGTCAAATCGCTCTTGCTCATCGTCCTTCTCTGGAGTCTGAGCTCTGGGCTTTCGCTTGGGATGGCTCGGGCTACGACGGCTATGAGTTCGGCCGTCGCGGCTATGATGACTTCGGCTGTTGCTCGAGCCTTCGTCACGGATCTGGCTCCGTTTCTGGTCCAGATGATTTCTGAGGTCCTCGCGGGGAGGCTGGGCTGCCCTGCTGGGGGCGTCCCTCTTTTTCCCTTGAGGCTCAGAGACTTGCCTCAAGGAGGCAGTTTGCGCTGCCCTCAGCTGCTGCTGGAGCTCGCGAATCAGCTGCTCTTGCTTCTAGAGGAGAGCAGTTTGGGCTTCGAGAACCTCTCCAGCAGCAGGGGGTTGAACGTGGCGTGTCTCTCCTACGGCCACGGCTTTGTCCTTCCGAGGACGCTCATGTCGACGCTCATCGCGCCTGGGTGGCACGACTTCTTCTGCTGAGATCGAGGCCTCGAGTCCCTCCTAGAGTGGGAACTCGACAAAGAGCTGAGAGCCTAAGCGGCCCTCGCCTGCAGACGTGCCATGCACCGTGCGGGAGCGTCCTTGAGGAGGGACGTCCGTTGACGGTGGTGGCAGCTCGAGGACTGGCCTCGAGGATTCTCCGCCCTTCCTAGCTTTCGGAGGCATGGCTTCTGGAAGATTGAGGTGAAGAAGGTTGGGAAGGTTGGGATATTACTTTCCCACAGACGGCGCCAATTGTAGGTGCAGAAAATAATGACCCACAATAAAGGACGAGCCTTAGAGGACTTATCCGAGAAGATGGTGACTGGGAATGACTGGATACCGTCCGAAAGCCTGAAAGAGATGAACAAACGATCAAAGGACCCTGGCCTGGGCGGCGCAAGGCTCTCCGATGCCAAAGTCAGTGTGGGAACTGGAACAATGGAAGGAGAGGGAGAAGAGAGACAGAGTAACGGCTCTGTGAATGAAATTGGCGTACCTTTGATGGTGGTTTGAGCCTCTATTTATAGAGTTTGGGACGTATCTTTGGGAGATATCGTGGTGTGGGTCCCGTGATTCGACTGGGAAGTCACGATCAGCCCACATTGCATTAATTGCGGTCCAATCCAGCCCACTATGCATTAAATGCGCGTCGGATCAGCCCACGTCGCATTTAATGCGCGTCTTGTTGGGCCAGATCGTGTTGGACGCCTTTGGCGGTAGGGGATCGTGGGATCTGCCCTCGGGCCTCGCCCTGATATGACCTCAGCCGCTGGATGTCGTGTCTGTCCCACTAGCTCGTGCCCCTATCCCTCCACGTGCCTGGTGACGTGGGGGTTGAGGGGCGTGAGTGGAGACTCTTTCTGGCTTCGGCTTCCATCCCGGCTTCTTCAGCCGAGGTGGAGCTTTCTGCCGTGATGGCATCCGGGGTGGCCCGGCCGAGGTGGAGCTCCCTGCCGAGATGGCGCCCGGCGGACCAGTTCGGCGCTAGTGGCCCGGAGCCGCTGACTTCGGCCGGACCTCCTGCCCTGGTGGCCGGGGTGAGCTTGGTGCCACGTGGATGGCACGTGAGAGCGCTCAGTCTCATCTGATGGCTGTGATTAGCGTAATTCTGTGGTTCTGGAAATCTCCCCACACAAATATGAATAAGCAACATGAAGGAAAAAGATTGTAGTTAAAAACAGAGACTCACCTCCAAACAAACAATTTCCAGAGCAGGGCAAGCTCTTATTAAGGTAATGACAGATGCAAGGTAATCTTTGCTTCCTGTGTAATATTTAAAGCCATGTAGTTCCTTCAGGTTTTTTAACACAAAGGGTGTTATCCCGAGTACACAGTTTCAACAGTCAGTATTAGGATTACAGATCCTCACAATAGTGAATCACAGCAACAGTAAAACAGAGTTACAGAAAGCAATCTTAGAAGTAAAATTCACTTACTGTTTGAAGGCAGAAAAACAGTACTTCGTTTGAACTTACGAAACTCAGAAATTCGCAGCAGAAGGTAGATCAAGGCTAGTGTTCAACACTATGTCCTTAAGACAAATTTCGCCCCTGCAATGGTGCTAACAGGCTCCAATGGCTTCTGTCTCCCAGGATACAATGATCAACACACAGTAGCAGCACTGCAAAACTGTGTGTCTATTTGAACCAGAGTGTAACAGCAGGACTCTCTCTTGACTGACTATGCAGACTCGAAATTGTGCAACAGCAGCAGTGAATTGGATGATTAAAAATGAATGGGATTGAAGGCTTTAAATAGCTGCTGCAGGAAGCCTTTCAATGGAGTTGCATCTGTTCAGAACAGTGACTGTTCAGTGAACAGATGCTTCTTCTTTGGACACACCCTTTCACAAATAAAAGGACACACACCTCTTGGACACACCCCAATTAAATCCAAAAAGAAATTATTATTTTTAATAAAAGTTTCTCCAAAAAATTAATAATGGGTAGTGGGCCGAGCCAGGCCCGACCCGCACGTGAAGCCCAAGCCCAGGCCCAGCCCAGGCCCGAGCCCGAGCCCGGCCCGGCTCGGTTCGGGGCGGGGCGCGCGCGCGCGCGTGTGTGTGTTTGGTGGTGACCCAACAAAGATCTACGTCCTCCCTCCTCCACAAAAGTGGGATGCCCCTTGGGGCTCAACTTATACCACTAAGGTAAACATATTTATACCAAAGAAATGTATTGCTCTCAAGCAATGTGGGAAGCAAGTTTTCCACTTCCCTTTCTTTCCATGTTTAACATGTTCAAGTAGTATTGTTTAGGAGGCAATTTCTCATTCACTCCTTAATGGATTAGAGCAACCCAATACATGTCATTAGTCTACTCATGGAGTAGATTACATTCCCATGTATTCTCACCTAAAACTATAAGTGGGTCCCACTTTTAGTTTGGCCCAAAGATAGCCTAAAGGTGGGTTCTCTTAGCCATTTTTCCAACAATCCCCCACATGAATGAAATTAACTGAAAGCAATGAAATGATATGCAGACACACAGAGAGAGTACAAATTGAAATTTTCTGTATAGAGAAAGGTAGCTTGTGGCCTTGAACCTTCCCTTGTGAAGTACTATCGAATTTACTGGTTGAACAGTGAACGTGATGTCTTGAACTACTCAACCTTTTACGTAAACCGAGACAATAGAGTTCACACAGAATCTTCCTGGAGTATTTTCTCTATATAGTGCGATTGAGATAATATCAGTCCATCCGATGATTTAGAAATTTTAATTCCTAGTATGACATCAGCAACACCCATATCTTTCATATCAAACTTATTGTTTAACATTCTCTTGGTAGTTTGAATGATTCCATCATTACTACCCATAATTAGCAAATCATCAACATATAAGCAAATAATGACACAGCCATTGTTAGTGCTCTTGACATATACACACTTGTCACATTCATTGATCTTAAACCCATTTGACATCATCAAACTGTCAAATTTTTCATGCCATTGCTTAGGTGCTTGTTTTAATCCATATAGAGATTTGACAAGTCGACAAACTTTCTTGGTTTGTCCTGGAGCATTAAACCCTTCGGGTTGTTCCATATATATTTCCTCATCTAATTCACCATTTAAGAAAGCGGTCTTTACATCCATTTGATGTATCTCGAAATTGTGTATCGCAGCAATTGCAATTAACATTCGAATGGATGTTATCCTCGTAACTGGTGAATAAGTGTCGAAATAATCCAAGCCTTCTTTTTGTCTGTACCCTTTAACAACAAGCCTGGCTTTGTATTTTTCAATTGATCCATCTGCTTTCATCTTTCTCTTGAATATCCACTTGCACCCAAGAGTTTTGCAACCTTGTGGAAGATCCACTAGTTCCCACGTATGATTTTGCAAAATGGATTCAATTTCACTGTTTATTGCCTCTTTCCAATATTGTGCCTCGGGACAGGACACCGCTGCTTTAAAGCTTTGAGGCTCTTCTTCTAACAAAAGTGTTAGAAAATCTGGACCAAATGTTTTTGATGTTCTAGCCCTCTTACTCCGTCTAGGTTCATCAATCTCTTGTTGGTTTTGTTCACTGCTATTAGCAGTATCTTGAGTTCGTTTAAGAGAACTCGATTCCTGTGAGGGTTTATTAGGAAATACATGTTCAAAGAACGATGCATTCCTTGACTCAATAATAGTATTAGGATGCATATCAGGAATCTCAGATTTGTGAATTATAAATCGATACGCACTGCTATTATGAGCATACCCAATGAAAACACAGTCAACTGTCTTTGGTCCTATTTTAACCTTTTTAGGTGTAGGAACCGCCACTTTAGCCAAACACCCCCACACTTTCAAGTATTTGTAAGTAGGCATTCTGCCTTTCCACAACTCGTAAGGGGTCTTATTGGTTTTCTTTTGAGGTATTCGGTTAAGAATATAATTTGCGGAGAGTATAGCATCCCCCCACAAATTTTGAGGTAATCCAGAACTTATTAACATAGCATTCATCATTTCTTTTAAAGTTCTGTTTTTCCTTTCAGCAACACCATTTTGCTGAGGTGAATAAGGAGCGGTAGTTTGGTGTATAATACCATGCTGTGAACAAAATTCACCAAAAGGTGATTCGTATTCACCTCCTCTATCGCTTCTTATCACCTTGATTTTCTTCTCAAGTTGATTCTCAACCTCATTCTTGTAATGTTTGAACATTTCCAAGGCCTCATCTTTACTTCTCAGTAAGTAAACATAACAGTATCTTGTGCAATCATCAATGAATGTAAGAAAATATTTCTTACCACCTTTAGTTTGAACAAACTTGAGGTCACATATATCAGAATGAATTAACTGAAGAGGTTCAGAAGTTCGTTCAATTGAATGAAAAGAAGTTCTAGTTAGTTTAGCTTCTACACATGTTTCACATTTGATATTTGAATCAAAACTGCATTTAGGCAAACATTCCATATTAACTAATCTACGCAAAGCATCATAGTTAATATGACCTAATCTACCATGCCACACATTAGAAGACTCAAGCATATAAGCAGAAGATTTTTTCTTATTAGGGACAATGGTCATTACATTCATTTTAAAGAGCCCATCGCTCATGTACCCTTTGCCCACGTACATCCCAGATTTAGTGAGGACAAACTTATCCGCCTCAAATACAAGTTTGAAACCCTTCTTGCTCAGTAGTGAGCCTGATACCAGATTCTTACGAATATCAGGTACATGCAGCACATTGTTGAGGGTGAGTTCCTTTCCAGAAGTCATTTTCAGTACTACCTGTCCTTGGCCTTCAACCTTCGAAGAGGCAGAGTTACCCATAAAGAGTTGTTCTCCGTTTGTTGCATTATAAGTGGAGAACATGTCTTTATTGGAGCAGACATGTCGAGTGGCCCCAGTGTCCACCCACCATTCTCTGGTGTTGCCAACCAGATTGACTTCTGAGACCACAGCAGAAAGATTGATGTCTGAAACATCAGTGGAGAGATTGTCCATTTCTGTCATGTTGGCCTGCGCTGGTTTCTTACTTGTATTTCCTTGGTCCTTGCGCTTACGACAGTCCTTAGCACGGTGGCCTGGTTTGTCGCACACATAGCAATTCCCTTTGAACTTCTTGTTGTCCTTGGGACCTTGTCTTTGACCATTGGAAGGGTTCTTCCTCTTCTTGGGGTTCTGCCCATGTTCCACCACATTAGCCTTAGCTTCAGTGAAGGTTTTTCCTGCTTTTTTCTCAGATGCACGATTGTCTTCCTCTATCCTCAATCTGACAATCAGGTCTTCAAGTCTCATCTCCTTTCGCTTATGCTTAAGGTAGTTCTTAAAATCCTTCCAAAGTGGTGGCAATTTTTCAATGATTGCTGCCACTTGGAAAGACTCACTAAGAGACATTCCTTCTGCATGAATTTCATGGAGAATGACTTGAAGTTCCTGAACTTGATTGATTACTGCCTTGGAATCACTCATCTTGTAGTCAAGGAATCTGCCAACAACGAACTTCTTCATTCCGGCATCTTCAGTCTTGTACTTTTTGTCAAGTGAATCCCATAATTCCTTAGCAGTCTTCAATGAACAATACACATTATATAATGTGTTGTCTAGTCCATTGAGTATATAGTTTCGACAGAGGAAGTCAGCATGCTTCCAAGCATCTACAGCAGCAACCACTTGCTTGTCTGTCTCATCTTCTTTTAAAGCAGGAGCTTCTTCATGGAGGAACCTAGCCAAGTTCAGGGTAGTGAGATAAAACAACATTTTCTGTTGCCATCTCTTAAACTCTGTACCATTGAACTTTTCAGGTTTCTCCCCATGGTTCACCAAAACAGGGCCATGGGTACTGACTGGAGTATTCTTCTCAATACCCATAACTGTATGACAGAACAGACTTTACTTAAAATACAGCACAGAGTAATAGAACTGTAAACAGTAACTCAGACTTACTGATTACATTCAGAAAGAAAAAAAAATACAGAATACTGTAAACAGTAACTCAGACTTACTGATTACTTTTAGTAAAGGTACAGAACAGACTAGAGTTCTGCTAAGTTTTGCATGATATAATCAAGATAATAGCAGTCCAGCGAGAACACCTATAGATATTAGTATCCATCTATCCAAAAATACTGGAAAAGGCATATCACAATGCGAATATGCGCAAATAATTGGGAGCCTAATGTATGTCATGAATTGCACTCGTCCTGACATTGCATATGCTGTTAGTAAACTGAGTAGATACACAAGTAACCCAGGATCAGACCATTGGAAGGCCATAGTCAGGGTTTTAAGATATTTAAAATACACCCAAAACTATGGATTGCATTACTCGAGATATCCAGCAGTACTTGAAGGCTACTGTGATGCCAACTGGATATCAGATACCAATGATTCAAAATCCACAAGTGGATATCTATTCACGCTTGGTGGTGCAGCGGTATCATGGAAATCTTCTAAACAAACTTGCATTGCTAGATCCACTATGGAATCTGAGTTTATTGCACTGGATAAAGCTGGCGAAGAAGCTGAATGGCTTCGTCAATTCCTAGAAGATATTCCAATGTGGTCAAAACCTGTGCCTCCTATCTGCATTCACTGTGATAGTCAATCAGCAATTGGAAGGGCGCAGAATCACATATATAACGGTAAGTCTCGACATATTCATCGGAGACATAATACCGTGAGACAACTGCTCTCTAATGGCATTATGACTATTGAGTACATAAAGTCCATGGATAACATTGCGGATCCCTTTACCAAAGGTTTAGCAAGAGAGCAAGTAAATCGTTCATCGAGGGGAATGGGCTTAAAGCCTATGAATGAAAAGTCGCCATAATGGCAACCCAACCTAGCTGACTGGAGATCCCAAGATCTAGGTTCAAAGGGACAACCGAATTGTGTGTGACTTAACGATATCACTATGGAGATAATATCTCCTGCTCATTCCTATAATAATAATAGTGATACCTGTAGCGAAAATTAGGGTAAGCAAGGCTTTTAATGATTCTTATATCTTGACTCATCAAGTGGGGTATAGCAGGATACTCTTAATAAGAATCACCTATGTGAGTGTGAACTGGGCCGTTTCTATGAGAATAATAAGGCTAAATTCTCTAAAGCACTCATGAAAACCAGGCATTGTTGAGAAAAAATTGTTATCCCGAGTACACAGTTTCACAATACTGGTTTCAGTGAAAGAAGAAGTAGAAACCAGTAGAAAACTGACAGAAACCGAAATCAGTAATACTGAATTAAACTGATGGTGTACTCAGATTGAGACTGCAGGGGCGAAATTTTGTCTTAAGATTGTTAGTCCGAGTACACAATGACAACATTCAGTATTAGGATTACAGATCCTCACAATAGTGAATCACAGCAACAGTAAAACAGAGTTACAGAAAGCAATCTTAGAAGTAAAATTCACTTACTGTTTGAAGGCAGAAAAACAGTACTTCGTTTGAACTTACGAAACTCAGAAATTCGCAGCAGAAGGTAGATCAAGGCTAGTGTTCAACACTATGTCCTTAAGACAAATTTCGCCCCTGCAATGGTGCTAACAGGCTTCAATGGCTTCTGTCTCCCAGGATACAATGATCAACACACAGTAGCAGCACTGCAAAACTGTGTGTCTGTTTGAACCAGAGTGCAACAGCAGGACTCTCTCTTGACTGACTATGCAGACTCGAAATTGTGCAACAGCAGCAGTGAATTGGATGATTAAAAATGAATGGGATTGAAGGCTTTAAATAGCTGCTGCAGGAAGCCTTTCAATGGAGTTGCATCTGTTCAGAACAGTGACTGTTCAGTGAACCCTTTCACAAATGAAAGGACACACACCTCTTGGACACACCCCAATAAATCCAAAAAGAAATTATTATTTTTAATAAAAATTTCTCCAAAAAATTAATAATGGGTAGTGGGCCGAGCCAGGCCCGACCCGCACGTGAAGCCCAAGCCCGAGCCCGAGCCCGGCCCGGTTCGGTTCGGGGCGCGCGCGCGTGTGTGTGTTTGGTGGTGACCCAACAAAGATCTACGTCCTCCCTCCTCCACAAAAGTGGGATGCCCCTTGGGGCTCAACTTATACCACAAACATATTTATACCAAAGAAATGTATTGCTCTCAAGCAATGTGTTCTTTCCATGTTTAACATGTTCCAAGTAGTATTGTTTAGGAGGCAATTTCTCATTCACTCCTTAATGGATTAGAGCAACCCAATACATGTCATTAGTCTACTCATGGAGTAGATTACATTCCCATGTATTCTCACCTAAAACTATAAGTGGGTCCCACTTTTAGTTTGGCCCAAAGATAGCCTAAAGGTGGGTTCTCTTAGCCATTTTTCCAACAATGGGTTGGGTCAGGGCCAGCAAATACTCTCCACATTGGGACTTCTGAAGCACCAACACCATGAAAAGCATAAAAATTTAAGCAAACTAGTGCTAAAATATAAAGTAGTACATAACAAGATTGAAGACCTAGAATAACACCCAGTATAATATACTGGCTTCACCACCTGGCCCTATTAAGGTCGGAAATTTTAAGCTCAAGCCCAAGCCTGAGCTCAAAATCACAGGCCATGTGGGAAGGTTTAAACATGATATAAGTAACTATTGATAAGGATGATAATAATAATAATAATCGTAAAATACTTGACTTTGGATGTATGAATTATATTTATAATGAAATGAAGTATTCTATTTTATTATCTAGTCAATCCAACAATGGCTACCATACTGATTTGAGTAGTAATTTATTTTTTGATCACTGCATGAGGTGCTAGCATATCCAATCAGCTTGGATCTTGAGCGCTGCACCATACTATAATGCAACGTCGCAGCTCGCCCTAAAACAAGTTCATTTGTTACTGCAAGTTTGCTTTCTCTTTGTTTCAAAAGTATCCATCAGCCCATTTATTAGGTTTGATAAAAACAATCTATTTCAAACAAATAAAAATGTTTTCCAAAAGTAGTCTTTGTGAATGCACATTCACATTAAAGATATGAAAGCAGAGATAGCTTTAAACTACAGAAGAAAGAAGAAAACTAGAAATCCACATCTTAGAATCTCCATACCTGGAATAACCAATCAGTAGCAAATAGAGTCCTCACATAAGTTGTTCCATACAGTTTTCTTCTCCATTCATCAAGATCTACATGTAAATTTCTCCAAGATTTCTCCAGAACATATCGTCTGCAGTCAAAGGAAACAAACAAGTGACTGGGAGCATCAATCTCACACCAATCTAACCTTCTGTAACCAAAGCTGATTTCCAATCTCCTAAGCCGCGAGGAGTCAGGGACAGAAATCTTAGGCTGTTCCTCTTCAAAACCACAGTCTACAACTTCCAAGTTCTCAAGTAGATCACACGTCGATATCAACAAATTGATTACCCTGATGTTAGTCATGACACTGTCTAACTTCAGGGATACAACAGACTTTAACCCTTGGAAGCTTTCAGAGAGAAATAATTTTCCAGATCTGAGAACCAACTGTTGGCATTTCCAATCAGCAACAGGAAACCCTTCAGCTTCATCAGTTTCTTTATCTAATGCTTCTGCTTCTTTGAAACAGTGGATGCAGTGGACACTGAAGTGGTGTGGTTTGGATGGGATCTTGTCAAGCCAAAGGCATGGGTCCTTCAGGGTGGGGTACTGTTGGCTGCATGAGAATTTGATTGGGGGATTGAAAGCCAGTGGTTTCCATCTCTTGGATAGAGTGCTGGTTCTTATGGCAGATCTTACATGCATCAAAGAGAGGATGTGGAGAAGGATTTCATCTGGGAGATTACTGATGTGATCTTTTGCATGCACTTCTTGCTCTGTCTTGGGTACTTTCCTCTTCTTTCTATACTGAGGAGAATACATTGTTTGAAAAGAGTTTACAGAGGAAATGGAAGATGAAGATGGCAAAAGACAGGAGAAGAAGAGAGTCATGATAGAAGCGGGAATCAGATACGAGTAAGCTTTGTTAACTATAATCACATATAAAACGGGATCCGGATCCTCTTATTAGAAAATCAGCTTAAGTTAAGGGATAGGTTCATATTGTTAGCATTTTGGAGATCTGCAAATGTAAGGTCCATTAGCCCGGCTAGATAAAAAGACCAATGTGGGTTTGATGTCTACCTGCAGGGCACATTTCTGTAGAGTGCTCTTTCGGCACAAAACTTGAAGTTTTTCATAAGAACAAAAAATTGAAAGTGTAACTAAGATATTGGTGCAACATGAAATGTTCCATGCAGTCATTACTGGGATAAAGGGGATCCAATGGGGATGATGGATTCAGGTATCCTCATGGGCCCCATGACGAACCAATATATACCACCAACATTAGACTCATTGTGTATGTCATCGGTTTTGGGCCGCGTGGTAGAGTAAAATAAAAATAAAATAGAATAGAGTGTCGAATCAAGAAGTACAAAAAAGTGGAGGAAGGTGCATCTAAAAGCACCATTTTTGTCATTTAGTGCTTTTAAAAGTATATTTTGAGAATGGCTCCTTGTCCAAGTGGTAAGGAGTGGCAGATCTCACTTGGTCATCCAGGGTTCAAACTCTTGGTGTGCCCCTCTTCTTGCATGTACAAGCTTCCTTCATGCATGTGGGCAACTTCTTCACTTAAGTAGGCTGCCTTCCCGCGTGTGCGGGCTCTCTCTTGAGTAGCAGCCCCCTTAGCTGGGTACAAAAAAAAATATATTTTTGGTCATTTTGTGCCTTTTTAAAGCATCTTTTTTATCATTTTGTGCAACTAAAAGTAGTTTTTTTTTTTTGTTATTTTTTTCTTTTACAACTAACTCTCTCTACTATCTTTTCTTCTTGATTTAAGTCACTACTTCATTTCATTTTACTCTACCCAACAGGCCTGTTTGTTTGCAAGAGGGATAGAGTAAGAGTAGAGTAAATCTCAAATTAGGAATAAAATTGAAGTGGAGTGGGTTGAAAATTTAAAATTAAATGAGTATTGAATTACTTTATGTGTTTGGTTTGTTAGAATAAAGTAAGATGAAAGTAAGGGGAAGCAACATGGGAAAGAAAGAAGGTGGGGGTCAAGTAAGCAGGTTATTCAGGTTAAGCTAAAATGAATTTTGATGGGCTGAGTACAGTAAAGGAGGTGCCACGTCAGCCGACAACTTTATTTCACTTGTCCCCTGTCTCCATCCAAACATGCTTTGAGGTAAAGATTTTAACCGTTGCAACCTTTTTTACTCCTCTTCTATTCTATCCTATGGCAAATAAACAGGCCAATGTTATTTTTTTAAAGAAAAAGAGTCAAAATAATAGTCAATATCTAGCTCATGTCAAATGGAGATGGATCAAACAAAATTTGCCTATATTGAACAACTATGGTGTTTCAGTGATATGCAAATCATGTGTTATATCGATAAAGACCTTATGAGGATCCTAAACATCTTGTAGCTTTGAGAAATATCAAAGTCCAACTTGTTAATTAGGCTGCTAAGAGTAGTCCAACATTCTCATGGAGTGCCATATATGCTGGTGGTAGTTGGATGGGATTAATCTAATTTTGAAAATACATGGGCTAGATAGGACGTTGGTCT
This sequence comes from Litsea cubeba, assembly GCA_012931725.1. Taxonomy (NCBI): domain Eukaryota; kingdom Viridiplantae; phylum Streptophyta; class Magnoliopsida; order Laurales; family Lauraceae; genus Litsea; species Litsea cubeba. The sequence goes on from CM022951.1 coordinate 11,218,725, forward strand.
GCCCCCAAAAGACCAATTGGGTACAAGATGACTTTTTTAACTATGCTCATGGAGCTATATTTAGGCTATATAGTGAATTGTGAAATTTGTAGGCTTGAGTGGGCTCAATGACATCAATAAAGCAAAGGGTCTATTTCATCTATACATGTACTTAAAGGCCCTTGTTGATGTTGCTTAGTTATTTTTTCTCTACATTCAATAAACCCACATAGCATTCTTTATATGATCAAATTTTGCAAATTAGGACTGCTCAAGTTCATATCAAAGCTATCACATTCGATTGATCATGTCTAACTAACGTGATTAAGGACTTTCTCCTCAGGCATGTGTTCAACATGAATGTGCGCGTCGCCATGTCTATCAGTGGGGCCCAAGTTGGAAATCCAAATTGTTGAATGTAATCAATCTACCACTTTTGAAAAGCTAGAAATGAAGCCATGTTTAATGATTCCAAGGCCTCTCTCAATAGAGTTAAGTCTCAGGTTCAAGACTCTCTCTCTCTATCTTTAAGGAAAATAAAAAAACTTTTTCAGAGCAATCATCTTTAGTCTCTTTTTAATTATTTGGGAATATATGAAATTCTTTTCACTACACATGTATAGTACAGTTTTGATTTCCTTACACTCTTACTCTTGTAATTCCCTTTGGACTATCTCTTTTTTGGAGGACTCTATGAGTCCATGTTCTCTTATTTTTCCCTTTTTTTTAATACAAATTACCTTTTAAGTAAAAAATAAATAAAAATGCCTCACCTTATTCTGTCAAAAGCTCACTTTCAATCGGTATGAATAGACTGATAGATCATTCCCAATCAGTATGAATAGACTGATTGAGGCTAAAACACATGATTAGTATAAAAAAAAATACAAATCAGCAACAGGGATTTGAGTCAGCTGAAATTTTGATTAATTGTAGAGAAAAGTGGGACGGCGATCTTCAGTGGTTTGGATTTTGAAGGTGAGTTAAGACTTATAGGAACATGGCCTGGTTTGGATTTTGAAGGTGAGTTAGATTGAGTTAGACTTGTAGGAACATGGCCTGGTTTGGATTTTGAAGGTGAGTTAGATTTATAGGAACATGGCGTGCCTCCCTCATAGGAACATGGCGGCCTCCCTCTCTCTTATCCGAACAACTTTCATTTTTAAGGTCTGTTTGTTTGTAGGAATTGTCAAGACTTCCTGTTAGCGAATGTACAATTCTCCAAATATTGTCTCCTATTTTAAGGCGGTAAGGTCAAATTCGACCCAATATTTAGTCCCACATATATATTGAAGAATCTCAAGGGCAGTAAGTGACGATTTAGAAGGTTGCGCGGAGTCTAGAGTCTTGAAATCTCACAAATCAAATAAGGATTTCAAATGTTCAATGTATAATAACTGTTATTACTGTCCATGGATGAAGTTTCATTCCAAATGCTCAATGGAAAACAATAGCTATTGCTGTCAATGGATGAAATTTCCATCATAAAAACCTCATGCAAACATAAGAGGAGTACTTTTTCCTGCCCCATAAAAATATGTGGAACATGAGCAAAGATAATGTTGGTAGATGGATCCAATGGTGGAGGAAGTGAGGTTCGCTTGACACAAGGGTTTCAACAGTTTTAACCAGAAAATCCACGTAGAATTATATAGATATAACCCACTTTTTCAATTTAGGTGTGATTTTCAATGCAATTGGTCTGTCTTGTGTTACGGATTTTTCTCACGTAAAAAAAAAAGAGCCAGAAGATTTTCCTCACGTAAAAAAAAAAAAGAGCCCTGCTAGCTGGCCCGAAATCCGTGCCCGGGCTGTGGCACAGATTCCGGGGGGGCCGTTGGATCCCAGCATCTCCAGCTCGGGCACGGATTTCAGGCCATCTGGACTTTCTCAAAAAAAAATGGAGCCCTGCTACAGGGCCCGAAAATCGGGCCCGACAGGGGGCACGGCTCCCTTTTGAAAAAAATGAAACTGATTTTCATGCATAGAAGATTTTATGTCCTTGGCAAGGTTAGAAAAAAAAAACCCTCTCTTGCGAAAATATAAATCCATGGAAAGTGGAATTCTTTCACTACACTTGCGCAGCCAATCATTCAAGCTCATCCACACACACTAGGTTCTTAAATTAAAGAGAAAATTAGCGAGAGGTCCCTTAATATTGACGTTTAAGGCCTCTAATCTACAGGTTTTTTAGTTAAAGCCTCTAGTCCATGCGCCTAGACTTATTTCGGGCAGAGGTCCCTAAGTATGACTGATTTGCCCTTCTAACCGTCTGAAGTTATGTCACGAATTTAATCCCTAGTTTTAAGTTCCTTAACATACGGATTTTATTTTCTAGTTTTAGAGGAAGTTTCGAAATTCAAATGGGAATGAATGGATCAAGTTTCGAAATTCAAATGGGAGGGAACGAAATTCCTAGTTTTAGATGATGTTTTGAAATTTCCTGATTTCCCTTTCTTTTTCTAGTTCCTGTTTATGTTAGATTTTGAAAATTCATGGATTTCCACAAGTGGTGTTCTTGGTTGCTTCTTGTTCTTTTGGTTTTGAGTGCTGGTCTTGTTGAAGGAGGCGACATCGTTCATGATGACGATGATGCTCCTAACTGGCCCGGATGTGAGAATAACTTTATTCTGGTAGTATTTTGAAATCTGAGTCTTCTCTTTTCTTGTGAAATTTTAGTTGGGGTCTTGATTTTTTTTTTTTTTTTTTGTGTGTCACTAGATTTGAAGAAAGGGTGGAGAGTGGAGTTTTTTTTTTTTTTTATGAGACTATGGATTTGATCCATCATTTTCTGAATTTATCTGAGTTTGGTATTGCAAAAAGTCTTAAATGACAATATTAAAGGACCTCTGTACAATCCAGTCATGTCATTTACTATAAGTTTATCTGAGTTTATGTGATAAACTCAGACAAATTCATGTCGCTAACTCAGATAACTTTATCTGAGTTTTGGAACAAATTTATCTAAGTTTTGCACAAATTTATCTGAGTTTTGAAATAAATTTATCTGAGTTCTGAGCAAATTTATCTGAGTTTTGGAACAAGAGTCTTGTTCGGCCACCCATGGCCGAACAAGATACTCATTTACTCAGCCCTGCATGGCCGAACATGAGAGGGACAATGATCGGGGAGAAGGAGAGGGAGAGGGATAGAGACAATGAAAAGGAGAGGGAGAGGGAGAGAGACAAGGAAAAGGAGAGAGGGAGATGGTGCGGACAGTGGTAGGCGCCGGGTGGAGTTGGGCAGTGAGAGAGGGAGAGAAACAAGGAGAAGGAGAGAGACAGGAGAAGGAGGGAGAGGGAGAGAGAAAGGGGATAGGGAGGGAGAGGGCGGGCAGATGTGGGAGCGGGGGAGTCGTGCGAAGAGTAGGGAGGAGAAGAAAAAATGGGCATTTTGGGAATGTCCCACAGGGGTCCATGAAGTGTCCCATGGTCGACTGTGCAAGGATCAAGGAGGGATGTGCATATAGCAGCTCCATTTTTTATTGTTTCTTGAAATGACCCTTCGCCTCACTTTAAAGAAAATCTGCCAGCGATGGAGGTAAATTGTCAAAAAGGACTTAATTGAAATTTTTTTGAAAGACTTTCATACTATTTTGAAAAATCCAATTTATCATGTACATTTTTGAAAAGAAGACATTTTTGAAGATCTTCCTTTTATACCCAACATGTAGAGACCACCTGCACTCTTTATGGAGAAATGTTCTCCCACGAGCTACTGCATATGTAGTCTATATTTGGGGGCCCATTGGGGCTAACCTTGGATCATTGTAAGCCCTTTGACTTTTTAATTCCCTCATGATTTGGAACCATGCTCACGATTACTATCAGCAAGCCTTTATCTATTATTGGATTGAATCTCAAAGAAATATGATTAAAAGAGCACTAAAGTTTATGGCTTTCAAATCAAGGGCTAGGATTATCTTACACGATTGATTTTCTTTGCCAACCTTATCTACATGGATACCTTTCCATGCAACCCCCCATTTATGGCTTTCAAATCAAGGGCCACACCCCACAAGTTGGACTGTTATTGCTCATATGCAATCTTCTTGTAGGAGAACATTGCCCCTCTTTATGATGCGAACTTAGTTAAGGGCAATGTTTTCTTACTAGTAATTGCATATAGCTTATATGCAGTTCAAGTTGTGAGGCACACTTAGATGCAAGTTTACCAATAGGTGGAGGGTAGATGGAAATGTCTCCCCTTGGACAAGGGGGATCCAAATAATCAGGCCTACGGGTTTATCCTAGCGCTTGATTTAACATCCTTAAAGTTAATGGCATCTTAATCATATATTTTCTTGCGATTTAATCCAACTATAACTAAAGATTCAGTGCATGTAAAATTGGGCCGGTGCCAGATCATTAAATGAAAATAGTCGACAGTGCTGGACCGCACTTGCAATTACCTGTAGCAGAACACTTTCCATGTGATTTGATCTCACTCATTTCAACTAAAATTGCATAATGAAAATCTGAAGAGAAAATTACAGGAAAAACCACCTATGTCCGGTGGATTAAAAAGGCCCTCATAGTTGCTCTATAACTAAAAAGGTCCTCCCGCCAATTTTCACTTTTATTTGAGTGACGATATCGTCGCTCATTTTAGTTGAGTGATGAAATCATTGCTCATCTTTCTTCATCATATCATTTCTTCATCTTTTCTCTCTTTTTTCTCCATCTTCCCCAGTCCATTTCTTGCCCAACTCACCTCCACCTTCGCGGTTTCTCTCTCCAATGGTCTTCCATCTTCCTTCCATTCTAAAAAATCCACACTAGGCCTCCATTATATCAAAATCAACTCTTTTTTGTGTGGTGAAGTGAAGTGAGTTGAGGTAAAGCTTCCATCATCCAGACGAGAAAAGACAAGGGGTAATATCAAAAGTATACAATTTCAAAATCCCCTCCCTCTTTTTCAAAAAAAGTTAAAAAAACGCAATCTCCTTTCTTCGCTAAAAGACAAAAAAGTCAATTTTTCTATACAAATAGTAAAAAAGATTCCATACCAAACAACTGCAAATTAAATACCATCATAACCCCTTATATTTTATTCTCTCTTGATTTGATGTTTCACCTCACTTTATTTCAATTCACCATACATCCAAACACGTTAAAGATATCATCTTTCTTCCGTTCTCATAAAACCCACACCACAAGCTTCCATTTCCTTAAACAATCACTTCTCATTCACTCTATGAAACTCCTTTCTTCCCATATAAAAACAAACATTTAGCTATTCATCTCCGTAAAAAAGAGCTCCATCCAAAAAATCTCGAGGCACCCATTGCAAGAAAGTCGGTTATATGAAACAGGTTTCTCTAAAAAATGACAATGCCGAATTTCTCCGATAAAATTAATCTCCTTCTTCTTCATCTTCCTCCATCTAGGGTTTTGGGCTTTCTCGGATCTTACTACCTTTCTCGAGGAATTCAGGTTTGCGGGCTCTTACTACCTTTTCGGCAGGTTGGGTGCAAAATGGAGTAGGAGAGATGAAGAAAAAAGACGAGTGGCGATATCGTCGGTCAACTGAAAAGGAGTTATAATATCTAGGCTTGGGCCGGATACGAGCCTATATTTCTAAATTCAGGCCGAGCCTAGACATGCCTCAGCCTGGTCCATGAGCACCTAAATCATTCTAGGTTGGTGAACCGGGCAAACCATCATTGGGAAGAACAGAACCATCCTGGTTCATCAAGAGTGTCCGGTTCAATTGACTACAAACCGGACCGGTCTCTCTCTCTATATAAAAACCCTCCAAACAAAAACTAACACCAAAACCAGAGATCCCCTTCGCCCTTCTCCTTCCCTCAAAATGTCGAGTTTCGAGAGCGAGAGGGCATCAGAACAACCCTGAAAAACCAACTACAGAGGCAATAAAAAGCCCTCTCCTCTCTCTTTCCCTTTCAAATTACCATTTTACCCCTCTCTCTAGCAAAACCCAAACCCTAACCCTAAAACTGATCCTCTCGCTTTTGATGCGAAGATCGATCGCGCATTCTCCAGCAATCGATTCTCAAGCCATGGACGCATCAAAGCCTCTCCGATTCATCCCCTCCAATCCCAAAAAACCCCGCTCCAATCTCTGCATCGCCCTCGCCGCCGTCGCCGTCGCCCTCGCTGTCTTCTTCTTCCTCTTCGCCGCCGCCGCCGCTGGTGGCCGCGATCGGTCTGAGAAGAGAGGAGGGTTTGGGATCGTGATCGATGGAGGAAGCACCGGGACTCGAATTCATGTCTTTGAGTTCTCGGTGGAGGGGGAGATTCCGGTTCTGGAGATGGTGGGGAGTGGCGAATCGGTGGTGATGTCGATGAAGGTGAGTCCGGGGCTTTCGGATTACGCGGAGGATGTGGATGGGGCGGGGAGGTCGATCGTGGAGCTTTTGGAGTTTGGGAAGGGGAAGGTTCCGAAGGAGCGCTGGGAGGAGACGGAGGTTCGGCTGATGGCGACTGCCGGGTTGAGGAGGCTTGAGGTGGCCGCGCAGGAGCGGGTTTTGGAATCGTGCAGGCGGGTTTTGAGATCGTCTGGTTTTCGGTTTCAGGATGATTGGGCTTCTATCATTTCTGGTATGGGATTCTCGCGTGTGCTCAATTACTTATATCCTTTGTGTTTTTTTGTTGGTTAATGTGCTTGTTTTCCTGCATATTTATATACGATTGTGCACTGAGATTCAGCTTGCATTGAATGTACACCATTCAGAAACATCATGAAATGTTGAGGAATGCGAAATGTTGAGGAATGTAGGATGCTAGAGCTTCCAATTGGACAATTCTGAAACAAAAATGGGCATTTGCTCCATTTGAATTTATGATCAGGTTTAATTGATTTCCACAATGTAACTGTTCAATATGTGATGCTTTCTTCCTTCCATAAGGATTGAATTTAAACAAACTTTTTTTTTTTTTTTAATTTTAAGGATGGGTCCACAGAATTCTAGAAGGCCAGTCCTTGGAGGATCCAATCAGTAGAAAGTGACTAGACCGTTGATTTTAATGCTTTATGATTTAACTTTTTTAAATACAATTATTATAATGATTTAATCAAATTATTGATATTGATGAAATCATAATCAAATTGGGTTTAGACGTTTTGTGACAGTTTGTAAGCAGTTGGCGTGCATGAGGGTTTTGATTAAACATAAGTGGACCCTAATGCTTATTTGTAAGAGTATTGTGAAGCTTTTAGTCCAAAAGACATGAGTTAAGATTGAAGAATTCACTGGGTTTGAGTTTTGACCAATTCTAATCCACCATGAAACATTTCCTTTGCCTCATCCTTTCCGATAGACAAAAGGGAACTCAAATCCTTTATCAAGATGAGATGATGCTACCATGGATTATCAAGTATGTACAAGTGAAGCCTCCAATGATTCATTGTGTTGAAAATTGAAATAATGGGCTCCATTTGGATGATATAAACACAAATTTTAAAAAATTTATAGATTCAAATTTTTATGTCAAAGAAAGAATTCATTTCATGCTGCAACAAGCTGTGCATGTAGTTATAAAAAAAGCAAAAAACTGTGCATGTACTTTGACATACTGCTTTTCAAGGTTGACCTCTACGGCAACCATAATTTTAAACCATGCTATCGACTACATGTTTCTCTAAAGCATTAGTACGGCATTTACCTCCCTTGCAGTTGGATCAATTTTCGCTTTTTGGGAAGCACAAATCCATTTAACTGGTAATAAAGCTTTATCTCCAATGAGCCTCTCCTTTTGAAGCAACCCAACTAATGGAAAGAGAAGAATAACATTCCCCAATAAGAGGGTTTGAGAAATAGTTCTTGAAGATCTTTTGTGCCTCTTTGATGAGCCATATTCTCAGCTTCATTTTCTTGCTCTGGGTGGATAAGAAAAAGACACCAACACCTCCTTAAAGAATTACGAAGAACATCATTGTTTCTTGCTGGCCTCAGTTTCTCCGTTGCTGCTCAGCTCCATCGACACTGAATTTGAGTGAATTTTTTCCCTGTTAATAATATAATTTGAGTGCACTTGACAAAAGAAGGGGTCTAGTTAGCCTTCCTTTTGGTCTGACTCCAATTGAACATAGAATGAGTTTTGAGTGAAATTTTTGCAACCCATGCAAGCTTCCAATTGAACATAGGATCAAATTTTCTTATTCTTTTATTTTTTATTTTTTATCAGCATCATTAATTCTTTTGTTAGAGATGGCTGCCTTATTTTTTTTTATTTTCAATTGGTAACGTGATAAACACACAAACTAGTGGTGCAACAATGAACACCTTCCAATTGTGCAAGCGATGTCCACTTCCCAACCTTAAGCTTTATAAAGGAAATGATGTAGACAAAGTGCATCTCCTTGTTCCCATAGCCCCGGCTATGGGGCAATTGCATCCTTTATCATCTACCCATTCAATATTTTTCAACCGATATCTGCTTTCATAACCCTCTAGAATTAGTAATGCTCCAATGCTGCCTGCCGGTGTTGTCTTATTCATAAGCATTAACCATTTGATTCTAAGATCCCAGTGATTCCTTGGCTTACACACTATTCGCCAGTTCACCAGATTAAACCTTTTCCTTTCCACAATTCCATGTCATTGAAGATCCCTTTGAAGCCCCCTCAGTTCTTTCTAACTGCAGCTGATTGATGGAACATTGAAATGAAAAACCCCAGTAAAATAAATAATGCCTACTTGATCAACAGAATATGGCCACTAAACATTGAATTAGTTGTTAGCGTCATGTTATTTTGATTGTCTTTAGTGGTAGTGGGGATTGAATACCCATGGCTAGTATGTGAAGAAGGTTTTTGCTGCTTTGACAGGTCTCTTATACTTGCATAACTGGTTTTCTTATTGTGTGCATTGTCATTACAACATGCAAAAAAAAAAAAAAAGAGTTTAAGTACGGCTCCAAAATCTTCATAGCATTCTGGATTTCTCTTGGCTTCCATTCTTTTGTGTATTATTATTTCTTATTCTTAACTTGTACTGTAGTGGCCTAAGAAAATGGTATTATCCATATATAGGGTCTGACGAAGGGATTTATGCTTGGATTGCTGCAAACTATGCCATGGGCTCTCTAGGAGGTGATCCTCAGCAAACCACTGGGATAATTGAACTTGGTGGGGCTTCTGCTCAGGTTTAATTTCTTTTCTGTACTTTCATGTCTTGAGTAATCATGTGGACTCTCCATTTTTAAAATTCTATTTGTAGGCTTACCTATTTAGGAGTATTAATTTGTAGGAATTGCATTTTCTTTTCTGGTGCTTACGATAAGGTGAGCACCACTTGTCAAAACACCTAGTGGGGCCCAACTTATGATACATCCAAGTGAACCATAAAACAGGGAACCCCCGTGATAGTCAGTGTTCTTGGGTTCGACACCCATCTGAATGGAGTAGACTGTCGGATCAACTTGCACTCATTTTGGATGGCGAAGACTTGTCGGCAGTTGATCAAGTAGTTAGGATGATGATTTGAGCCTGTGTTTTTATTTTTTGTTTTTTTTTGGTTGGGGGGGAACCCCACGTGAGCACCGGTGCTCAGCAGAGGGGGGTTCATATAAGTTTTCATTTAATAAGAGTGGTCAAATGCTATGATTTTTAAAATTAATAATGACCACACTTCAACTGACAGGCAATCTCTGATGTCACTTGAGAGTTGAGAGAGCAGATAGGGATGCTTCAAATCAACCGCATACAGGATTCCTGGTTTTTCACTTTTCTTGTGCTGGATGGATAAGGATTTGAATCATACTAATAGGGTGTTATTGTGGGATTGCATAGAAATTTATCGACTCTGCACAAGTGCCTCCATGACCAATCATTATTGATGGTTGCTACTGGTTTCCAAAGTATATTAGTATGGATCAATACAAGCAGCAACATATAAGTTTCTATCAGAGGATAGTCGACTAATGTGTTGAGATGATCCATGGTTCCTTCTTCCTGTTTTTCAAAGCACACTATTGCGAATATTGAAACTTATTGATGACAGTTTTTTACATCACATTTGTAGGGTGCTAGTTGACAGTGAATGTGTGTGGTATATGGGTTTTCTTTATCATTTTTATTTATTTTTATATAAATTTTAGGGATATGCATGTACATGCATGGGTTCTAACAATATGTACTCTTACACAGTATATAAATTTTTTTTAACATCTCATTATTAAAATTTTGTCAGTGTGAAAAAAATATTGACCAATACACGCTTCCTATTAGTAAGTGTCAACGTTTCTCTGAATGAACAAAATACAAGTAGTTCAATGGACACAGTATCCTGTAAAATATGTTTTGTTTATGGTATTATAGCAGTGTGCAAGTGGTATTCTACAAATTATGTTTTGTTTTTCACGTCATAGAACTGAGATAGTTGCAATTGTTGAAATTTGACAAAGTGGATTTGAAGCAATTAAAAACACTTTATTATTTTTTTGAATGATGAAAAATACTTTATCGACAGTGATAAAAAAAAATACTTGATGTGGTATCAGGAAGACTTTTGAAAAATATTTGGTTGATGACTGTGAAATAACTCCATGTGAAAATTTCTTACATATGTGAATCTTGTTGAATCTGATTTGTTTCATAGATAGGGTCGTAAAGTTCAATCTGTTAATGTGGTTAGTATACTCTCTTTGTGTTCTCGATTTCCTCGGGGTAAACCCCTGGCATCACTTTGGGTCACCTTGAGTCCCTAACGACACCTGGCTATCGTAAGCATGGTTTAAAAAATCGGACTTGGGACCCGACTCGTTCATGGCTGATTTTGAGTCGACTCGCCGAGTCACATGGGACTCAACCGAGTCGCATTAGGACTTGGCCGAGTCACATGATTCGAGTCTGAGTACCATGCGACCCGAGTCGGTATGTGCCGAGTCCAAGTCGACTCGGCCGATTTTTTAAACCATGATCGTAAGTGGGCATGGATTTGCCACAGTGTGGAAAAGTTCAGGTCACTGGGTATTCTCATAAATCCTCATGTAGAAGGCCAGTAATTTGACTGATTTTCTATTGCATCATGATTAGCTTTTGGCTTATATACCCCGATAAAAAGAAAATTAGCTTTTGGCTTATGTTGTTGGCTCATGCAATTTACTGCTAATAGATGAGCAATGGTACCACTTATACAAGCAGTTTGTCTTTTTTCTTTTACTTTTTAGTTAAAAGTCTCTTTTGGTCTCTTAGGTTAATGGTCTCCAATATTGGAGAACACTATTCTAAATATATATGATTTTGAACTGGAGGTGTTTGTACTTGCTTCACAATGAATATCATTTCCATGTGTACGAGCTAAAACCATGCCTTATGCAAATTGAAATTGTTCATCATGCTTGAATGTCAAGAATTAGCTAAAAAGGGACTTCATCCATTTCGAATGCTGCTGATAAGATTTGTGATATTTTCTCCTGCTTTATGTAATGATGCTAGGAGGCTAAAATGGGCAGCTCTTTTCACATAGCTAGAGTAATTTTTATTTCAGGTAACATTTGTTTCAAGTGAGCCACTACCCCCTGAGTACTCTCACATGCTTAAGTTTGGAGGTACCACTTACAGACTCTATAGCCATAGCCTACTTCATTTTGGTCAGGTGAGCTCCTCACCAAATTAATATGTCCATTTACCTGGCCTCTGTTTGTGCTTTTAGATTTCTCCAAATGTGGTATGCCCCCTTTGGGATTATTGTATACATTATGCTTGCGAACTCTGTACCATGAACATTTTTTTTTCATTCTGATTTACAGGAGACTCGAACTCACACACATACTGATGCACACCACATGATGTCCCTAACCAGTTGAACAAAAGCCAGGGACAAACAAATTTATGTCACTTATTGCACAATGAACTTGTAAATTCTTAAAATGAGGCGATCCTACTATTTCTTTGATTTTACATCTCAAGAGTTGACATGTCAGATTACATAATTGCAAGGAACAGGTATGGTAGCATCGAAGACTTTGTGTTCATATTTTGGATTTGACACTGCCGTTGTTGGTCAAAAGTTGGTTTTTTGTGAATCATGGAGGGGAAGTTTCTGAATACACCATTTCTTTCTGCAAACTGATTACAGTTTGTTGCGGATCAATCTGGACTCTGTACCAAATCCAGTAGTTTTGTTGTCAAGTTTAACCACGAATGTAGATCTAATCTGAGCTTCTTAGCGAATCAACGTCAAGTCAGCCTTGAAACCCACATTGAGTTGGCACTTAGCAGAGAGTGGGAGGGGTCTTCATCTTTGAAGGGAAGGTTTCTGCTTTACTGAACCTAGAGGTGCTTAGAATAGAGCAGAGATGAGAAAGGCCTTTGTATAGATAGGAAAGAGACAGAGATGGAGCTAAAACCTGACCACCAAGAGAGGTCATTTTTTTTTATAAGGAAGGCTCGATCTTTGTCGCAAAGCTGTTTGAATCTTACAGGGAAAAAAAGAAGAGGTTTAGCAAGATCACAGTAAAGCAGATAAAGAGTCTGAAAGAGGAGACAGAAGATCATGTTCTATGGTGCATGATAAATGATATACTAGACAATGCTGAATAATGGGGCTGATCCTCAATCTTAAAGATTCCTGTGAAGGACAGATGTGAGGAGCCAGTTGATGCTTCTGAAATAATGAATCTACCACCAACATCTCCAACTTTAGACTCTTATCTCTTGCCAAAGATTAGGGGTCCTGAATTGCATACTCCTTATTTGCATGCTCAGGAGAATTTACAGTCTTTGTGGGCTTGGAGTTGTAGCTCAAGTCAGGGAGGAGGAGAAGGCCAATTCAAAATATTATGTCCTCTGTTAGGCTCTGCTTTGGGGAGGATGTGGATCTATCTATACATTTTTCTAGCATTTTAAAAGGAGTAGCAAACTGGGCAGGAAAATTGAAGACAAAAGGCATGATGGAACTCCCAGGCATGACTTGCTCAATCAATTATGGAAAAGGGGCAGCAATCACTAATATAGAATTGTATGCAAAGAAGGGAGTCAATAAGTCCCTGGTGGTAGATCCTGGTTTTGAATGAAGCTGCCCTTGTGGAATGTGCAGGATTTAGGAAATCTGAAGAAATGCTTGGTGGTGAAGAAAACCATTCACCACATCAAATGGGACTTTGCTCTTATATAGTATTAGATGCTACCGAAGGTCGCTTTTTTCTCCTTTTTGTTTGTCATGGTTTAAAACCGTGGCTATGGTCGACCCTGAAAAGAATTACGTTGTGGTTCGCGGCTGTCATGGCCCATCGTGGTGTGATTTTTTTTACTCCAAAATATTCAGAATATTGGAAAATGTTATAATATAAAATTTCCCCACTAGTCGATACTATAAACCATATTACCCGTAGGTTAAAATATCATGCATCTTTATATAATCTTTACCTGCTAAATGCGTAAATGATGCAATCCTAGGGTTAGGATGCAAGTGCCGGAGCACAATTTGGGTTCCCAGGGAACAATTATACGAAGAAGACAACTCTCCAACGATAACCCACAAAAGGGAAAATTTATTACCTCCAAATCTGAGATCATTGATCTCTACAATGCTCTATTTATAATAAAAGATACTTAAATCCTAAGAAACAATCCTAATTTAACTTAGAAACAAAAATAAGAATCCTATTCAAATTAGAAACTAATCCTAAATACACTCTTTGCTAAAACTAAAACTACTAATAATTTAAAAATCAGAATTTCAGGGGTCCCACATGTGGCCCATAATTTAAAAATCAGAATTTCAGGGGTCCCACATGTGGCCCACTTACTTTGCTGCATTGATACGATATCGCTGCTGCATCATTCCCCCCAGGTTGGAAAAGAGTTCGACCTCGAACTCAACTCTTCTTTTTTATTTTGCTTTTGTATACATTATGGACTTGAAGCGCTTCCTTGATGAAATGAGAACTTGATCCTTTCTTAGGCGGTGTCGGCTTTAGGATTGAGTGTGACTTGCTTTTCACCATGCATGAATGTGTATGTGTTGTCATGAATGCCATTAGTGCCATTCTTGTCATACATCCATGGACGACCCAACGAGATATCACAACTATCCATGGGTACCACATTACACCACACAATATCTGCATAATGTTTACCAATAGAAAAGGTTATTGAACATGCGTACCTTACTTGTACTTCATCACCCGTCATTAACCATCTAGCAAAATAGGGACGATGATGTTTTCGAACTTTCAGCTGCAATCGATCCACAAGAGCTTGTGATATAATGTTCTGACAACTTCCTCCATCAATGACTACCGTGCATTCTTGACCATTGACTGTTCCCTTTGAGCGAAAAATATTATCTCGGAACCACTTCTTCTCAGTAGCTGATGGAGTGTCAGTGATGACTATCAGAGATTCAAGACCCTCCCCGGGCCTAATGTCCTCTACATCCTCTGTTTCATTCTCTTTAGTATCATCTGGAGTATCTATCACATCACTTTCATTCTCAATGAGGTCAATGCGTTTGGGACATTCCATTGCACGATGCCTTTGTTGTTTACAATTAAAGCATGTGATCCTATTTGACCTTCGGGCTTGGTGAAAACTTTCTCCGATGAACCACTCAGTTTAGAATTTGTTATTTAGGAATTCTCCTGCACAACCCATTTAGATGCAGTAAATTTTCTGGCCGGATGATTTGCAATCACCTCAGCCTTGATAGCATGCTGGACACTTGAATGTGAGGATATGTTGTATGTCAAGTCTAAGCCCATTAAAGTATCCGTCTAACTAATACATCATCATCTTCATTCAATCCACAACGAGCTTACATGGTCATGAACTTCTCAGAATACTCAACAATTGTCTTAGATCCTTGTTTCAAATCTTGAAAACTTGAACGCAGATCTCTGGAGAAATTGGGGAATGAATTTTTGCTTTAACAGATTTTTCATCTCGGTCCATGTGTCAACGGGGTCAATTTGTTGGTTTCCTCTCTTCTTTTGCAACTTGGCGCACCATATCGCAGCATAATTGTGAAATCGAGTTGCCACCAGAGTAATCTTATGACCATCCGTCATTGGCTTGTGTGGAATTTCAACACACACTAACCAATCTATGAATTCATCCGGTTTCAATTTTCCATCATATTCGGGAATCACGAGTTTAATACCCAAATCACGATCAACATTGACGGCATGTGGATCTCGTTGATTCCGATCATGTCCTCCATATCTCGATACTTATCCTCCTGCCTATTATTTTCCAAATTGGTTAATCGGGTTTCAATCCTTGCAAGAGCCTCTTGCATTTGAACCATCGTTGCGGATAGTTGATTAACATTTACCGATAATTCTGCAACGGTTCCCTTCAAATCCTCATCGTTTGCGGAGGAAGACTCCATTCTATATGCTTCTTGGGAGGCATTTTTTTCTTTGATGCAAATTTAAAATTTTTGACTGGCCTGATTTGTAGATTTGTTCAATGATGCAAACTCTTTAAACAAGTTGAAACTGTTCCGAATCATAGGCCCTACATGTTGGCTCAACCCGTGTTACGGAGACGTATGTTATCCCCTTGGCCTTGAACTTTGTGCACACAAGAGAATAGGCTGAAAAGCCCCTTTGTTTGTTTGAAACAAAGGGTGAGGAGCTTCTAGACGAAGGAAGAGGCTTTGAAGCCTTGCGATGACGACGATTGGATCTCGAGCAGCGGGTTGGTCTCGTTGGGGACTGCAAAAGCCAAATACGCTTCTTTGTTCTCCTTCTCTCTCTCTCTCTCTGCTTTTCTGTTCTCTCTCTCTCTCTCTCTCTGCTTTTCTGTTCTTCTTTTGCTGTTTCCTTTTTCTTTTTTTTTTTACTTTGGTTTGGGGCTGCGAAGACGCTTGTCTGGGAAGAGGGGAGGCTGGGACGGTGACAGTTTGGGAATGGGTTGGAGTTAGGATGGGTTGAGGATTTGGATTGGTCGGACGAAGGTGGAGTTCGGGACGAGGGTGGAGATTGGGAAGATGGGTTTTAGGGTAGCGGTTTTGTGAAGTGTTTTTTTTGTGTGTGTGTGTGTGTGTGTGTGTGTGTGTGTGTGTGTGGTGTTTTGGAGGGTGGCGGGACAGGGGCGAAAGTGGTGTTTGTGGGGTTGGTTTCGGTCGAGGGATTTGAGTTGTGGTGACGAACGATGGATTGGGGGAAAGGATAGGGGTAATCATGCCGTTTGATCGGGGAATCGATCGGATCTTATACCAATTGATGCAATCCTAGGGTTAGGATGCAAGTGCCGAAGCACAATTTGGGTTCCCAGGGAACAATTACACGAAGAAGACAACTCTCCAACGATAACCCACGAAAGGGAAAATTTATTAACTCCAAATCTGAGATCATTGATCTCTACTATACTCTATTTATAATAAAAGATACTTAAATCCTAAGAAACAATCATAATTAAACTTAGAAACAAAAATAAGAATCCTATTCAAATTAGAAACTAATTCTAAATACACTCTTTGCTAAAACTAAAACTACTAATAATTTAAAAATCAGAATTTCAGGGGTCCCACATGTGGCCCACTTACTTTGCTGCATTGATACGGTATTGCTGCTGCATCAGTAAATCTGTTAAGTTTTAGCATTGATTCTTTGGACCCATTCTTATAATTTATATATCCATCAATGTGGCCCATACATGGTTTAAAATCGCGGTCGTTGTCGCGGTCACCATCTCGGACGACCTTGAAAACCGTTATGACGCGATTCGCGTCGCGGTGCGAATATTTCTTTTACTTCCAAAAAAACCCGAAAAAATATCCAAAAAAGCCAGAATATTATAAAAAGCTAGTAGAGTATATATATTTTCCATTAGTAAACACTTTAAAGCAAACTATCGGCCCCCCTAAGTCATAACTTCCCATATCGCTGTCTTATGTAAAACTTGTAAAGTCTATTATGAATTAAATAGATTTACATGTATATATTCAAACAAGTTGAAATATCACAAATTTTATAGTAATGCATTGCAACCATAATTCTGGACTAACCATTAGTATAGAACATTTAAAGTAAAAAAACTAGTAGTAGCAGTGCCAGTGCAGTACTCAATTACTCAATCACCAAAATCACCAAATAAGTTGAGAGTGAATTTCAACTTTCAAGTAACCTATACTACTACATCAAGGTGGATTATAATTAATTAAAACAACGGATTATGGACTTAGGGATATTGTGGTTGAAAAGGGAAGAAGCCTTCATATGAGAATCCACCAAAATCTTGCAAATCACTTGAGTTTTGGTGAAAAAATGATGCTTTAGAAGCTCTAGCACAATCCTAGGAATCTCCACCAATGTTTTGGGAAAGAAAGGTGAAAGAAAGAAGGGGAAAGACGGTAAAAAAAATCATTGTCGTGACGGCCGTTATGACCAATGTTTTGAAAATAATGGCCATTGTGACTGTTATCGACCGTTATTTTCACTGTTTTTTTTTAGATAATGACCGTTAATGTTTGTTATGAAACGGGAATGACTGTTATTTTAAACTATCCGCCCATATCAATAAAATCAATTCCAAACCGTTCAAAATAATTATCACCCATCATATTTGCTCTGTGGAAAATCCATTTTAGTCGGAGTTGAGCCCACTGTCAAATTGACTATGACACATCATTAGAATCAATCGCCTACTAGATACAGGACTAAAGGTTCTAGCCATCTTTAGGAAATTGGGTTTTGTTAGATGTTGCAACTATCTGATCAAAGATCATTAAATAGACAGTAAAAAAACTAAAATTTTGCTTATTGTCGATTTAATGTCTCTAGATGGACAGGTGCAAAGACCTAGTTGACCTAACTGTTTTTTTCAATTCCAGATGGATAGATCTCAAAGTTCTCTTTTATTTAGCTGGACCAGTGGATCACAATCTCTCCTACGTGTTAAATTACCTTAGAGTTCACATGTTCTTAGGCTCAGACCCGCATGAAATTTGTGATACTTCTCCGCGGGGCCTACATTTGAAATTTTAAACTGTAAAAAATAAATGCACTTCTCTTAGATGGGTCTCACCAAATTTCACTCCAATAGGACTTAGGCCAACTGTCGGATTGATCACTATAAAATACTTATGTTTCTTAATATTATATTCATGTTATTTATAAGTGATCAATCTGATAGTGGGCCCAGCTCCTTTTGGAGTGAAATTTGTTGAGGAGCCCATTCAAAAGGGAGTCATTTATTTTGTATCATTTAGATTTTTTAAAAACTAGGCCCTAGGAGCCTCATGAGTCATGAAGTTTCTATTGGTATGAGCTTTAGAGGATGTGATCTCTGTGTAATATTAAAAATTTAAATTGCTTGGACTAATTCACTGTAATAGGAGATGGGTCCACTATGAGATTGATTTTATCAATTTGATAGTGGGTCCACTTCCTATTAGAGTGGCATTAAAAAAAAAATCCAAACCCTCCATGGCTCGAATTCAAGGGGAATTCGTGAGCTCCACAATGGGGCCAACCTATGAAAAATCTAAGCCACTAAAAAAGTGCCCCCTCGCTTCTCCTCTCTTGCGTGGGATCATATGTGATCGTTTGGCAGTTAGCCTATCTCATGTTATAAATTTAGCTTGGGCCCATGCAAAAGAGGGCTATTTTCTTTGGACGGTTTAGATTTTTAATAGGTGGGCCCCATTGTGGAGCCCACTAATGTCTCGTGAGTTGAGAATCAAGCAAGGTCATAATGGGAAGACAGAGAAAGGATAAAAGCGCATTTGCCCCTTTCGTTTGCAAGAGAATGGATTTTGTCTGTTAGAAACTTAGTTGCAGGAAACTCCTATATGGGTGGCTCTCCCACCTCGGAACCTCGCTCCCGCGCTCCCATCCTAGGAACCTCACTCCCATTGAGAAAGGAACCCGCTCCCAACTAAGATAGAAACTCTTAGGCATATAAATCCCAAAAGAAACAAATATAGAAGATACCAAGTAAGAGAAAAAATTAAGTAATGATAAGACATTAGAAAAATATCAACTTATGAATGACTCATAATAATGTTTTCTTGTATTACTTATTTTCATGTATTATTCCTAAACGTTTCCCGTCCCGAAAGAGGAGCTCCTATAATCCACCAGCACCGATACTGCTCCTGCCCCCCTTCGTGCAACTAAGATACAGAGAACAGCTAGAATCACATATAAAAATTATAAAATTTTTGATGCTTTGCAATTTAAGTGGTAGAATGATATTTTCTGTTTGACATTTAACTATATTAAAAAAACATAAAAATACTTATAATTTTTCCTGAACGCTCCCGACGGTGTTCCCACACTTTTGTGATCATCCGCTCCCCCGCCCCGCCCCGCCCCTGCCCCCTCTCCCTCTCCCGCTTCGTGCTACTAAGGTTAGAAATGGAAAACCGAAGGGAAGGGAAGGGAAAGGAGGGAAGAGAGGAAGAAAAGGAAGAAAGAGGGAAGGGAGAGGAAGAAGGTGTAGCCATTAGCTGTACTTGCAGCCAACAACTGTTGGAAAATAGCAGTAGCAGACATGTAACGGCTGTAGGCCTTGAGCTCAACGTTGGCAAACTCGTGATTCGGACTCGACTCGTCCAATTCAAAAAGAGTCAATGCGGTGACTCAGGAGAGTCATGCTTTTTTAAAAATATTTAGAAAATAGATCAAATGCTAATAAATTATAAATAAAATTTATTGACATGTATTTAGGATAACAAGTTCAAATTAATGAATCTATGCATCCAAGAAAAATAATGAAGTAAGGAAAATATAACAAAAAATAATCTTGCATATTACATATAACAAATGATCATGCCTAAATTAGGATCATAACCTATTAATTTATTGAAGACACCCATATTCCTTAACACAAGAATATTAGGGAGTAAGTTCAATAAACCGTTGGGTTTGAGAGAAAACATTATTTTATTTAAATAAACATGGAGGCTATCATTGGAGTTGGAGAAGCATAGGCTTTGCTTGAATTTTAAAATGCGAAGGACTAGAGAAATGATGTTAAAAGAAACATCTCAATAGTCAATCCACATAATCCAAGAAGTAGTATTTTAATCATTTTTACAAAAGCACAAAGGACCTGCTGATGCAGGCCATACAATAGGTCGGCCAACCCATTGGGCCCAGTCCATAGACCCAAGGGAAAATCCATAGGAAGTATTATTTAGTAATTTGATTTGTTTAAGATTAATAATATTAGTATGTTTCCTATTTTAGGTATTATTCAAATTTTTGTAAATATTATTGCTTAGGGATTAAGCCACTCCTCTACATAAGGATGTTTGGCCTCATTGTAAACAAAACAATGTATATCAAATGGTCTTGATAGTTCTAAGATGAGCTTTAGATATCTGGTCATAGAGGGAGATTCTTCATGCGCAACCAGTTAGCTGAAGTCTCATTTACAGTTTGATGGAAGTTTGCAGTTCTTGAAGGGATTCATGATATTATTAGGGGTGGGCCGATAATTTTTACTTTACCGTGAAAATACTTATGTGGAGGTGATTACTCTTGCAAAAGAATGTGTTGCCCGATCTCAGATCCTCTTTATATCCTAGTCTTCATTTATTGTTTCTTCCTGTTTCTTTAAGACCCCAGTGGGTTTTTTTTTCCTGGTCAGTCCAATTTCACTGCTTCATGGACATTCTATAGCTTTCTGGTGGTATATTTTCATATAGTGCATAGTTGTTTCATTATATATTTGATGCAATATTTATGTACTTTTCATTCCAAAAGAGGAATAAAGGGTCATGAGCATGAAAGAGGTCTAAGATTATTATAAACAATAAACATGAATTGCTTATTTTGGTTTTTCGCTCCATAGGATGGGGTGAATTGAATATGTTTTTATATTTTATTTTATTTTTTTATTTGTTTTTATGATAAAATCTCATGTGAAGATTCCCCCCATTGTATTTATTCTGAAAGTTTTAAGAATATATATAGGGAATAGAGGACTCACACTTTCCCAAATAAAAAAATTGATGACAAATAATGTAGAAACCGGTAGGTTTAGTTAAGAAGAGATGACAAACAAGATATGGTATCTGACAGTTTGGGTAAATCATTATAAATTCTTGTAATTTTAGCTGATTGTGCAAGTAGCATGGCGACAACTATGCAGTTTCAGCTGGTTATTTAGTTAGTTTTTTCTTCTTGAGCTGTTGACTCTGTTCCTTTCTAGCTATTTTTCACAAATTTCATGACATAGTGATGATACTTTTTGCTTTTCCCCCTTCTAGTTTTTATATTTGTAATGATATTTTTCATTTTCAACGAAATGTGTAAAAATTATTTTTTTGGGGTAAATGTTGAAATTTGCTGTTGGTTTCTGTATGCCCTCTTGCACGGAGGAGGTTGTGTTTGAAATATGGACTCTGAAATCCTCTTATAGTGCTTTTGGTATTGTATACTGTTGGAAGTTCATTACTTGTGTTGTTTTGCAGAATGCCGCATATGAATCACTACGCAAATTGCTAGTGTCTGGAGACCTAAAATTATGTGAGTTAGATATATTATACATTCTCATTACTATGTAGGACTGCAATCATTTCCTCTGTAATTCATTCTAAAACTAGTTTTGCTGGCGAACTAAACTGCCTTCTGACCTAATAGGTTCTCCTCTTTTTTCATTGTTTTGGTTTATGGCTTCAAGTGCATTCCATCTAATTCTATTTTGATGAGATTTTTTATATTATTACTGACTGCATGAAGCATGATATTTTTGCATTCATTTGCACAATTTCCTTGTAAATTAGTGTATTTTCTGCCACATTTTTGCTGTGATGATTATTAACTTTACACCTTGATTAAGCTATGATGTACATTAAACTTTTAAAGCTCATTGAACTTGCGACAGATGCTAGACATTGGGTTCTATAATCTTTAAATCCTAGAGGCTCGAACAAAAACCTTCTTAGAAGACAAGTGCTTGAATCTTTGTTTCATAGGACGCAATTGAGATGGTTTTGTAGGTCTTTTCTATCTAAAATGGCTATTGTACAGTTGCTGGATTTTTGACATTTTGGGTGTTTTTCAATCATTTTTGCTTAAAAGATTAAAACATTGTCCAAGTGGAGCAAAATGGTTTTGACCATATTTCAATTATGGTTTATCTTTTTTCCATCATTAAATTATGATGCTCCATTGTATGGAAATGGAAGGGGTTTTTTACATCTCTTTTCCATTGATTGGAATCTCTCCCTCTTTCTGTGCGAAGCAACTGTGCAAGGTCACTTGCTGGGGCCCACCTGGGGACCCACATATCATTGGACCAAGGGCATGGAAAGATACATGTGTGTAGGGCCCCCATATCAAATTTTAGGTAAATCCCATGCCCACGGATCACCTAGCTCCTTGATCCGTGTCCCACAAGTTTAACAGCTTTATATATAAGAAAAAAGAATTTGACCCTTGATTCAACAGTCCAGTTAATTTGGATCAGTGCAAACCCATGGGATCTAGTGACAATTTCGGGATGGTCCTTTTGGATTAGTAATCAGGTAGGGCCCCAAATACTACCTTGCATGGTAAGCTCTGTGCGAGGTGAATGCACAGGAAAATTGGCCTATACAAACATACGCATGGGAGGTTTTGTGTCACCATCAATTTTGATTTCTTAAGGATGGATGCATTAGTGCGCTACATTGCATGAATCAATTTAAACTCATGTTGTAGAGCCGCTAATAGTGACCCGAGTGCCAAAAGAGTTTTTTTTTTTTTCCGTACAAACCTGCAACTTGAACATTGCAATAGCGACCACTTCCACCGTTCCACACAAACCTGCAACCTCAACATTGCAATAGCGACCACCTTCCACTGTGCCACACAAACCTGCAACCTCAATATTGCAATAGCGAGCAGCCGAGCACCTTCCACTGTGCCACAGGCTCCATGCCAAGCCAAAAGACATTCTTACAAAGATCTAACAATTGAATGGGCAATGTAGAATTTCGTGTTCGGCAAATCATCAGCTTGTGGGATACTCTGTTGGAAGAATGAAGCCCCATTCTTTTGTCCCTAAATTGTGGATAATAGTGATTGGCGCTATTGTAGGCTGGTAGAATTTCTTCATTTAGAATCATATGGGCTCTTGAAATACTTCCAACCTTATTATGATCATAGTTCCTGGCTGTGGTAAACGTTGTTTGTTGTATGCTTCAAGATTTTCTTTTGTGCTCTCTCTCTCTCTCTCTCTCTCTCTCTCTCAAAAGTTTATGTAGTGCAAATCTTTCGCCTTGTGTTAGAGTAATTTCATTATTTATAAATCTAGGGTTTTGTTGCTTCTATGTATAAATATATTTATTTTATTGGTTAACCGCGAATGAAGTCACTCTCTCGTTGGGATATCCTAGTCAACTAGCCACTCAGTGGATACCATAAAAATATTTAAGGTTACCCCCACTAACTCTTTCCCTTGCAATTTCTTTTAGAAGCGATTCTTTTTTCACAAGTAAATGGTGCTATTGGAACTTGGATCTGTTTTCATTTTTTATTTTATTGATTGTGTGAATGTTGCTTAGTTGTCACAGGATAGAAAAGTCTTGTCCAGGTGAGCTGCTTTTAATTTTCCTTGTGTCATTTTCTTGTGCACTGTAACATTTCTGTGCAATAGTGTGCTTATGATTGGTGGGTGGGTGCACATACATTTGTGGTTATAGCTATAATTATGGTGTCTACTTTTTTTTTTTCCTGCAATTGTAAGATCTTATGCTTATCTGCTCTAGTTTTCTATTGTTGAAGAATAGCAGGTGTATATAATTGGTAAACCAATTATTTGCTTTTGAAGTTTTACACGTAGTTGTAGAGTGTTGTGTGGGTACTTGGTATATATGTGCAGGTGGATATGGTTATGGTTATTTAATTATTATCATGGTTCCTAATAATGGTCTTGTACAATCCAACAATTCAATGCTTCATCTACTCTTTGTTTCCAATGATGAAGAAAACTCAGTGAAGAATCTGCATGCTTAATCATTTGCTGATTTATAGCATTTGTAAACCCGTTAAACCTCAAACATGATTGTTATATGTAGGTTGCTGATGCTGATACATGAACTGAACATTCCAATATTCTTAGCCCTTTTTCCTACTAATGCAGCTGCAGAATCTGTTCAAGCAGGAATATCATCATTAGACCCTTGCACTCCTAGTGGATATTCACATGGTGTGCAGTCAGGGATGCTCCCCAGCGGTGTTTTGAGCTTGAAAAGTACGTCTCTTTCAACCCTTCATGCAAGGGGTAACTTCTCTGAGTGCAGATCTGCTGCCCTTACGCTGCTACAAAAAGGAAAAGGTAGCAACTGCCTCTGTTATCCATGTTTCCCAGGGATGCTTATGCAGCTGAGCTCCTCATGATTCATTTTTCTTTTATTTGCAATTTGCGTAACTCCTTCCACATTCCACCATCTTATTACTCATATGAGAAGAGGTTATAACAATAACTTACATTGTTTTATTTACTGACTTGATTCAGTTGGATAAAACTAAATGTTTCGGCCTTTCATGCTAACCATTTTTTTTTTTTTTTTGTGTGGAGTGAGTACTATTTTGTCTGTATCTTCTCAGTGATATTTGACAATCAAAGATTTAGAATTTCTTGACTGAGTTCCTTTTGTATCGATCTTCACCAAATTTTTTTTTTTTTAGTGTAAATCTTGAGTTCTTCTCTACGTGCTGTGATTGTGACCTCAAACTCCTTGAACATTAATGGGCTAAGAAACCTTGAATTTTCCTTTTATCTTGGAATTGAAACTGACAAAAAAAAAAAAAAGAAGGGAAAAAGTATTTAAGGTCAAAGAGAAACCTGGAATGGCAAGAATCAGCCTTTGGTACTGTTAAAAATTGTTGGATCTTCTAGCTTGAATTCCGAGTGTATCCAAACTGTAGCATTGCTGGAAGTCTCTACGTAGCGGGCGATACATAGTGGTGGTTGCGGCGATATGTAGCGGTGTGAATTTTTTAATTGGTAATTATTTTTTGAATTTTGTATAACAGCCGATCTTGTGTTTTTTTAGTGATTTGAAACCATATAAGGGTAGAGACAACTTTAAGAAAGGCCATTGAGGAAATGAAATAGGAAAAACTGTGTTTAAAATTATTATTGCTTGGCTCTACTAGGTTTTAAAAGGTAGAGCCCCCCAGTGAAAATTCCCTGTTCCGCCCCTGGACAAAGGTGAAGTTCGGCTTATTGATAAGTAATGAAACATCTGCTGGACCAATCTAAATATAGTTTTTTGCTTATGTGTTCAGGTATATGTATTTGTAATAATGGATGTACAGCTCATATAGCTTCCTAGAGTGATACTTTCTATAAAACATACCAGACAAGGTAGAGTAAGGACAGCAGAAGAAAATAAAATGAAGCATAACAGAAGAATTTTGAGGTTTTATGAATGAATAATGCTCTCTTTTTACATCATATTCTTTAATTTTTTTTATCTGTGATTTTTTGCTGAACTTTTTTAGTTGTAATTGATCCAGGTTTTTACCTACATTTGTAGGTCCATATTCTAAGTTTGTTTATTATTATTATTTATTTATTGATTTGGGGGGTGGTTCACCTCAAGAACATTTTTGATAGTTTCTGTGTGGCATCTAATTATGGATCTTAGCGGATTTTTTTTATTTTTTTATAGAAGATAAGATCGATCTTAGCACATGTTATCTTGAAACGCTTCTTTCATTGAAACAAGCTCTGCTGTTCTCTAGAGTTGCACCCTGGAATTTGATTTATTATCATTTCAAGTGTAAACTGAGTGGTTAGCTTTTCTTACAATATGCAGGTAAATGCATGTATGAGCACTGTCGTATAGGATCTACTTTCATACCGCACTTACAGGGCAAGTTTTTGGCCACAGAGAATTTCTTCTATACATCAAAGGTTTGATGAATTCTCATTTCACTGTTGGGTTCTAATTCATTTCTAATATACCATGTTCTGAACTAATGCTGAGTCATTCATGGATGCCTGTTGTTGAAATCATAGTTGTTAATTCCGTTCCGGTTTGACCCTTTAGCGGAACGTTTCGGCATTCTGTTATTCCTTTCCAGAAAAAAAACGCGATTGAATAATGAAAAAAAATATATAAAAGAATACCTAAAATTGGAAAAAGAATAGTTGAAAGCTAAAATATTAATAAAATGCATACTTACATCACTTAAATTAAACTACACTTTACAATTGACCATTTTCTAGTTTTCGCTACATGTGAATGGATGTATGAAACCTTGGCTAGAATGGGGCGGAATTGGTCTGGAATTGGAGCCAGACATGGGACTCGAATGGACTGGAATCGGGACCGGAAACTTTTAGGGGGCAATTCCGTTCTGCCCAACACTAATTCCGGAACTTTCCAGCCAATTCCGGCTGGAACGGAATGCAATTGACAACTATGGTTGAAATGGATGATCTGGTCTAGTGCACTTGCTTTGGCCATCTAAAATCTTATTTCTGGCTTTTTACTGCTCAACAGTTTTTTGGGTTGGCTTCAACGGCTTCTCTTTCAGATCTGATCTTGGCCGGGAAACAGTTTTGTGGAGAAGATTGGTTAAGGCTGAAGAAGAAATATCACTCACTTACTCAGGAAGATTTGCTTCACTACTGTTTCTCTTCAGCATATATTGTAGCACTATTACACGACAGCCTTGGATTTGCTTTGGATGATAAGAGGTAGTCATGTGAACTCATATACTTTTCATGTCTTCACTACTGCAGTGTTACACTTTTTCTCTAGTTGCTTCCCTTTACTATAGTTTTATCAAATGATTGGTTCCCCCTTGTTCCACCTTGAGCTTGTAAATGTTAACGTTTTCGTCTGGGAAATATTTTTGTTTTTGTATATGCTCAAACTATCGCCATTCTTTGATTTTTCCTTTCTACTGGAGCCAACCATGGATTATATTCGTACCTTTCCCTAATTTTATTGTTAGTACTCTACATCTCCAATATTGACATAAGCATCTCGAACATGGAACAAAATATCGGCTGCTACACTATATATCGAGCATAGCCGCTATGTTAGATTGATTGAAAATAGCACTGCTATGACTTTTGTAGGTATAAAACTCAGTCGAGCCGAGCAGTCTTCATTTAAAACACTGTTTTTCCTATCTCTTCAACATAAAAGCTTTTCCTAAAGTTGTCTCTACCCTTATATGGTTCCAAATTACTAAAAAAATAAAAAAAATCAAGATTGACGGCTACCCAAGATTCATATTTTTACACCACTTCAAAAATTCACTCCGCTATGCCGTTACGTGTTGCCACAACCGCTACATATGGCCGCTACGTAACATTTTGGCCAACGGCCACTATACTCACCGCAACTGCTATTTTGATCCTTGATCTTTATCACATACAAGTCATCTTCTTATTGGTAAAAGTAGCAGAATCTGTAAGACATAAATTATCTTCATAATCATTGCCCAACATTCAGCTCCGTACAACAAAGTACTTCTCAGTGCAACACAGTGTTTGATGGTTACACAAAACTCTACTAGCTCGTCGTTACCAATTCTGTGCTTATCGAATTTATGGTGTCTTATCTCAAATCCTCTATTAAGCTCAATAATTTCTCTAGGAAAGGCATGGAATCTTTATTGTGTTTGGAGTGAAATCAAGGAAACGATTGTGTTTGGAATGAAATCAAGGAAACTACTGAGGAGGCAGAATGTTTATTCGTAAACTCAAACGAGGTAGCGGATGATGATGTCACAGAGCAGGGGTTTCAAAGGCATCTTTGTTAGTTGTTTCTGTGTTACTTGATGACGCGTGCACACATAATTTGTTTAATTCTGCCCCCTTAAATCAACTTAGAGGACACTGGGTCTCATCTCCTTGTAGTTCCTGTTCTACATTTCTGTTTTTTATGTTTCTGTCTCTCTCTCTCTCAGACGAGAAGACTTAACAGTACATGAGAGGTATACCTAAAAGCTAAAATGAAAAGAGAAAGGGAAAAACAATGACCATAAAAACAAAGACCACATGACTAATCCATAGAAGGACCACCTCCTTCCAATTCCTTAGTAATTTACTATTGAAGTGAAATAAAGTAAAGCCTCCATTTAAGAGACATGAAAAGACTAGGGGGTAATATCAAAATTACACAAGCTCAAAATTCCCCCCTTCTTTTTTTTTTTTAAAAAAAGAGTAAAAAAGCAACATCTTGAACCCCCCCTCTAAATTACAAAAAATCATTTACTTTTTACACAAAAAAATCAAAAAGCTTCCTTATCAATTTTAGGCTTCACCTCACTTTACTTTACATTGAAAATTACCAAACGGGCCCTAAGAAAATAATGAAAGGAACCCGTTCCCGAATTGAGGGAGGACAGACACCCTGGAAGCTATAGAGAGCTTCAATCGGTGAGCGAGATCCTCTGCTGAAGAGAGAGTCTTCAAAGCATCTCAAGCTCCTTTCCTTCCAAGTCGATCCAAGTGACAGCTGGGAATGCCATCCTCCAGATAACCCTCCTTATATCCAAACCAACCTCTTAAGTGCCACGCCTCGAACAGCCCAAGGATGGAACTCGGATGAGTACAACAACAGTCAAACCAGCTTAAAACTTCGTGCCACAGCCCTTGCACCACTTTACAGTTAAGTAATAGATGATCCACTGTTTCCTCACCCACCAGACACAGTGGGCAAGCATTAACAAGGGTCCTTGAGGATGTCAAGGAGAGAGAATAAATGATTCTCTCCTCTGTCTGAGTCAGATCCCTCCTAAAACTCTGGCCCCCAATGCAACTGAGAACCAATCCTAACCAAGTAATTCGAGACCAATGCTCTTTGATCTCTCTCTCTCTCTCTCTCTCTCAATGAAATGAAATGAAGTCCCCTATATAGCAATTTGTTCTTTTAAGCCTAAAATAATAAATTCACAGGCCAAGTCGATTGAATGTGGAACAAGTTGTATTGCTGCCCTAGGTCCTCTTACATGAACTGGGGCAGCTCAGGGCTCATTGTTTTAGACCATGTTTTAAGAACCTGGGTTGGGGCCATGTATATTTTATGCCTAGTGGAATGGGCTGATCTGGGGCCTATACATGATTCCTGACTACAGCGCTGACCTGACATGCTACTCCAGACATTTTGCAGAAGGGCCAGACGTTGACCTAACTTTCTGGTCTGTTGGTTAACCCAATCCTAATATTAGGTCCATATGTCCAATAACTGATTGGCTAGGCTTAAGCCTTCAGTCTTGGGCACGCACAGCCATGAACATTCCTGAAGGTGGTGGGCTATTCTGTTATTGTCCATGGGCCGTGTTAAGAAGCTTTTGCACTGTATCATTCTCGAGAGCTTGTGTTTACTATTCTTGAGAGCTTCATTTTTGTGTTCAATTGTTAAGTGTTTTTTAGTAGGCTGTAATTTTAAAAAAAAAATGCCATTGCTTTAACTCTGATTATTTGGTTCTCGAAGCAGGATACAATTTGTCAATCAGGTAGGTGGTATGCCAATCGACTGGGCATTGGGAGCTTTCATATTACTGAAAACAGATAATGCTGGTGGACGCAAGGGTTTGATTACTAGCATTCTTGGTGATGATCCATCATCACTGCTTTCGCTATTCATTGTTTCCACCGTATTAGTCTTTACAGTTTGCTCCATATCCAAATGGCGGAAACCTCAGCTGAAGACCATATACGACCTAGAGAAAGGGCGTTATATTGTTACACGTGTCAACCGATGATTGCTTTCCCAGAGTATTGTAAATGTTAGCACTATGCTATTTCATTCATCTCTGGTTGCCCCCATGTAAACTTTTAATGTATTTCATATTCATGGGTAGCTGAGCTCTGTATGTATGTTTTCTTTCTTTTTTTTTTTTTTTTTAATTTTTTTAGGATAATATCGGTTAACAGTTCAGTTCCCTCCTGTATCTTATTTATTAAGAAATTTGGTGTACCATTGTTTTGCCATTCATGAAAAGGTTTTGTACCTGATAGAGGGTTTTGTCATATGTTTAAAATAGAAATTGGTCGATTATCAAAGTTGTTATGTTCAATATTGAGATAATGCCCGAATGATCTGAAGGTGTTCTCCCATTTATGCTGCAATTGCAATTGCTATGGACAGTACATCTATTTTTACCCTGGATATTGGTTCGGTTACAAGATTATTGAACAATGATGTGAGTGAGTGTAATGTATGTGGCCTCCTAAATGGATGATTCATCGTTGTTATGAGAGCCTTGTTTCATCTCATCTAATGAGGTCCTAAATGATTGACAACTTATCTGATGCTTGCAAAATTTTTGTTGTGATGGTGAGTAAATTTAGGAAGTTCATTTTGCTCCTCATTGGTTTGTTGATAAGGGCTGGACTAACGATCATTTATGGGCAGAAGTACAATGCAGCGCCCCTGCATTAATGCCCATCATAAATTCATGTTGGGGCCCTAATGTCCTTCACAGCAATCAATATATAAGGCATTGTTTGGTATGTTTACTCTTATTCCAACGGAGTTATTGAAAAAAAAAAAAGGCTAAAATCTGAAGATGTATATTTTTTACTATTTGAATTGGGGCTTCTTATTCTAGGAGGACCTGTCTCTACTTTTCCAAAGGAGGTAAGAGGATAGAATCATGTGTCAAATGCTCTAACTTTCTAAATCATTAGATGCTTTGAGCATTCTGAGGTAGAAAATAGAGATGCCTAGAGATGCCAAACATGCACGTTATTACTCAAATATCTAAGATTGCCACCGTTGAATTGACTATATTTAGAACATATGATGAACTTATCGTTTTTCGTTCTCTCTTGTTTGGTATAGAAATTGAGGGTGTTCCAATGGTTGTCCCACTGAAACAAACTTGAAAGATCTAGTTAGAATGAATACAATGGGTGTTAGGGCCGCTAAACAACATGGATTTTGAAAAGATGGGCCCCCACCAAGCACTAGAGCAGGGCGCTGCATCCTACTGCATTTTGGTTATGCCCTTTTTAGATTTATCATGCAGCAAAAATTGGCGGTGGGAAGGCATTTATTGTTATAGAAAAACTATGAGGGTCTTTTCTGTGCACTAGACATCTAACGTGATTTTTCTTGTAATTTCCTCAAAGTTTTTATGTAAACCAAATAAAGAACAACCCACTTAAATTTTAGGTGAAGAATTCTTTTTGTGTTTCAAGTATAGTAATTAAATTGTCCTTAACATCTAACTAGGTTTAATCTAAATATATCCATAAAGATAGATTTATACCAATTAAATAGATTTGACTTTCTAAATAAAAAAAAATGCGTAGGAGATTATAAGGATGTAATGTTATAAACTGCAGCATAATATTGGTGAAGGTCTCAGGCTTCAGTCCTTTTGAGAGCTCTACCCATTCCAGCATGAACAAAGAGGCAAATGGCATTTTGGGTTCAACTCAAAATACAATATCTAGAAGAGGAAAAAGAAAAAAAAAAAAAAGAAGAAGAAGAAGCAATATTGCACTTGCACAAGAGGTTCTTCAAGTACTTCAAAGTTCTCTGACATGGTAACACCTCTTTGCTGGGCAGTCAGATGCCAATATCATGAGAATATTACTATTTGTGCATTTGGAGAAGCTTTATGGTGGTTGAGCTCATTCTTAAGCAACTAAGACTCCAGTCTTGGTAATTTTCTTTCGAAGGATGAGAATAAGCGACTCAAGAGCAATTGCTTTCTCTAATAGAAATTTCAGAAGAAGCAATTCAGTTTTATTGTTGATAAATTCAGCCAACCGAAGTGTCTTCAATCGGTCATGTGAGAAGATTGGATCCTGAATTTGTTTCAGCCACAACCTCACTTCATCATATTTGATGCATCTATCCCTGCTTTCTAACCCTGATAGAAGAACCTGTTAGTTCAAGATGAAAAAGAAGAGGTGAGCATGGACATTCATATGATAAAGAAAACAACAAAATAAATTAGAATGCAAGAGTGAAATATAGGGACTCACATGAAGACGAACTGTCTCAAGAGCAGGGGAAGCTTTAATAGTGATATGAAAGAGACAAGGTAATCATTGCTTTCTTTGTACTCTATATAGACATTTAGCTTCTTGAGATTTTTGAACACAAAATGATCATGGAACGGGACAGGTAAGTGCTTCCTGCATTTGGGTCTCTGTAGCAACAAACAACTTGAAAAGCGTTAGAAAAATTCAAGACAGAGAACCACTGCTCCTAACCAGAATGTCAATGTACTGGCAGCTCAGTTGATCAGAGATCATGTAGGATCTTACAACCCATTGAGCCACCACTTATCCCAAAACTGATTGGTGATAGAAAACAGCACAACAATAGTTTTATGGTGAGTGAGGGCGAGGGCTCGACCATAATTATGACATCAATCCCTGGCTGTAGCTGAGTGGGTGTGTGATGGGAAAGCTCAACAACATAAATCTATCCAAAAAGAACATATATATACAAAAGCAGGAAAAGAAACCCAAACCCGAGAATTTCCACACCTGAAATAGCCAATTACCAGCAAATAGAGTCCTTACACATGTAATGGCAGACAATTTTCTTCTCCAACTCTCAAGATCTTCATTCCAGCCACTGTCCAAGCTGATGGATCGGAGATCAGCTTCACATAAGTGCGGAAAATCACTCTAAGATAGCTTCCACCCTATGCACGTCAAAAACAGGAGACTAGAAGCATTGACCTCTAACCAACCTGTGATCGGAATGAGCTTGACCTGAGATTATTTTCAAATTCCTGAGCCGTGAGCAGTTGGTAGCAGAAATCTTATGCGGTTTCTCTGCAAATCTACAGTATATAACTTTTAAGTTCTCTAGCAGATCACACGTCGAGATCAATGTGCAAAGTTCCTCAACCTTTAATAAAGACTTGCTCTAAAGACAGGGTTACAAGAGACTTGAACCCCATCTTTGAGAGTCAGCTGCATCAGCGATTGGCTTTCGAAAACAGAAGCAGGATGGTCCTTGGGATAATAATCACGGGAGAGGAAAAGCTCTTCAACTCTGTGGGTGGCAGCGTGGCGGAGCCATCTGTTCAAGGCTTCCGTTTCTGCAGTAATTGAGTCGCTGTAGTAGTTATCTCCGTATTTGACGCTGCGTAGTTTGGGTGCTCTGTGGAGATCCAAGCATCGATCGATGACTTTGGGTTTGCAATCTCTAAAGTCGAGAGAGGGAATCCAAGTCCAAAGAAATCTCCATCTCTAGTTGATAGGATGCTGGTCCTTGCAACAGTTTTTATGCGCAAGAAGGAGAGGATGTGGACAAGGATTTCATCTGGGAGATTGCTGATATGATCTTCTTCACATACTATCTTCTTCTTCTTCTTCTTCTTATTATTCTAAGCTCATGTTTGGCACCTCTATTTTCAGTCTCATTTGTCTAAATGTCTAAAGCAGATAGAGATTATGAAAATAAGAGCGTTTGATACAACATTCTAGCCTCTATCTCTTTTTAGACATTTAGAGGCAAATCCTCTAAAATTCAAATGCTCAAAAAGTGGGCAACTGAAAAATAGAGCTTTACTCGGTCTGTCAGAAAAAAAAATAGAGACACCAAATATGGCCTTATTCGAAAAAAAATAGAGATGCCAAACATGGCCTTATTCTTTCGAGTAGGATACATTGTTTGGGTTTGGA
This sequence comes from Litsea cubeba, assembly GCA_012931725.1. Taxonomy (NCBI): domain Eukaryota; kingdom Viridiplantae; phylum Streptophyta; class Magnoliopsida; order Laurales; family Lauraceae; genus Litsea; species Litsea cubeba. The sequence continues at coordinate 11,252,187 of CM022951.1, forward strand.
TGGATTGATGGACGATGGTGGTAGTATTAGATATGAATATATGAGAAGGGATTTTATGGGGTTATAAGGAGAGAACGAATGCTTAAAGTGTCCTTAAAACCATTCTTCCTTGAAGATAGTAACAATATCTATTTCGAATCATGCCCTTCATGAATTGATTTCTTTCCCAAACGACTCTTGCGGATCTTAATCTATATCTCTCTTTGAATATATTATATATATAGTTATTATAAAATACATGGTAATACACTCTATTAAGAGGCTGCATGTCCTCATGAGATTCTCTTATCTCAACCCAACAAAGTCTATCAATGGCCCACATGCATCTAAGATCTAACACCCAAAAGTCACCATTTATGAATGATGAGAAAAATAAATATATAAGTAAGCTATTAAATAGGATAATTAGAAAAAAAAAATAGGATACAGGTTTTAATGAATAATTAAATGATGTAATAAACAAAATATGTTACACATGATATAAAAAAAAAAAAGTTAAGCGAATATAGCATGGGCTCAAGCTTTATTGGGTTTAGATATTTAGTAGGCAGGAGCCTAGGCCTCCTGTATATATTTAGGATGTAGAGGCGCCTCTTTTGGAGCATCCCAAAATATGAGATTGAGCATATGTCTTTTTTTTTTTTAAATAGGATATTAAAATAAAAAAAAAAGATTCAAATTTCATTTTTAACATGTGATTACCCTGAATTTCTTCCATGATGTGTGAACAGAAGGAAATTCATTGGACATGTGGTGCATGCAACTTGACTAGTGATTTAGTGGATTTTGTTTGATGAATCATAGATGAAAGAAAATCTAAAAAAATAGATAATAATAACATCCAATGAAAGGGTTTAAGAATTGATGGATTATTACACTTTAAGGAAATATAACTTGTCTTAATAAAATGTCCATTTAAGGTGGCCTCAACTAGCTGCTTAACCGTGATTTTTAACACTAAATTATTAGATGTCATGTGCACAAAAAAGGCCCCTCATAGTTTCTCTAAAGCATTAAAGGCCCTCCGCTAGTAAAAGATGATGAATGGTGTTGGGGACAGTTGATGGAGTTGAGAGCCCTGAGAAGGTTAGCCCGTGACAGAGGGAGAGAGAGGGTGATCCCGTGACGGTGAGAGCAGAGAGCGAAGCGAGAGATGAAGAGTGCAGAGAGCTGAGTGAGAGACGAGTGCAGAAGATCACAGAGAGGCAGAGTTGAACAAGCGGGGAGAGCGAAGAGTACTTAGAGCATTAGGGTTTTCGTGGGATTGTAGGAGATACGTGTTTTATAAAAAAGATGGGAGGGCGAAGTTATGAGACTGCCCCTCCTAATTAGCCATTTTATGTTGTTAGTGAGGGACCGTTTCGATAATATAAAAAAATTAGTAAAATTAGCTTGGAGCAGACTGGGCCTGAACGGGCCGGGCTTACCCTGCCTATTCACAGTCACATTTTAGTCGGGCTTTAAAATTATTGACCAAGCCCAACCCGTTGGGCTCAAGATTTTTTAAAAGCCCTGAATTTTCAAGCTTGTGCCGGCCAAGTACCCATTTCAAAGGGCTAAATTGACAAGTTTACTCCAGCCATTTTTTCACTTTTGTCGTCACTCCTTTTAGCTGAAGATGAAGAAGAGACGAACGGCGATATTGTCGCTAAAATAAAAGTGAAAATTACTATGAGGACCATGTTGTTTACCGGACATCTAACGTGATTTTTCTGGTAATTTTCTCAAAATTTTATGTAAACCACATAAAGATCGACCAACTAAAGCTTAAGATGAAGAATTCTTTTCGCGTTTCAAGTATATACTTTAGTAATGAAACTGTCCATACGAATCATACCTATGTTTAATTTAAATATACTGATAAAGATAGATTTGACTTTCCAAATAAAGTTACTGTGCCATTCCATTTCTTCCTCTGACGTAAAAAAATGCGTAGGAGATTGACAAATCGAATACTGAGACGGAAGCAATCTAAAATGAAAATGATATCAATGGATTATAGTAGGACTTTAGAGACTTGGAATTTAGAGAAGTTCTACTTTGCCAATGATCAAAGCCCATAATGTTTCTAAGAAAAAAAAAAGTATCAACTAGATGAGAGATTAAAGCCTTTTAACAAATAAGAAAGACAATAACCCCATTCTTCAATATTAAGGATGTAATGTCATTAACTACAGCATCAATGCATAATATTGGTGTATGTCTCATGCTTCAGTCCTTTGAGAGCCCTAATCATTGACAGAGAGGCAAAAGGCATTATGGGTTCAACTCAAAATACAATTAACTAGAAAATAGAAACAAAAATTGCACTTGCACAAGAGGTTCTTCAAGTGCTTTATCTGAGCATATGGAGAATCTTTATAGAGGTTGAGTTCATTTTATGGAGGGTGATTTCATTCTTAAGCAACTCAGACTTAGACTTGAAAATTCTCTGTGGAAGGATCAGAATAAGCGACTCAAGAGCAATTGTTTTCTCTAATAGAAATTTCAGGACAAGCAACTCAAGTTTAGTGCCCCTAAATCCAACCACCTTAAGTGTCTTCAATCGGTCATGTGAGAAGACTGGATCGTGAATTTGTCTCAGCCACGACATCACTTTATCATATCTGATACATCTATCCCTTTCTAACCCTGATCGAAGCTGTGAGTTCAAGATGAAACAGAAGAGGTGAGCATGGACATTCATACGAGTAAGAAAGCAACAAAAAAAATTAGAATGCAAGAGTGAAATATAGGGACTCACATGAAGACAAACTGTCTCAAGAGCAGGGCAAGCTTTTAATAAAGAAATGAAAGAAGCAAGGTAATCTTTGCTTGCTTTGTCAAATATATGGACATTGAGCTCCTTGAGATATTTGAACTCAAAGTGATGGTACGGGACAGGTAAGTGCTTCCTGCATTTTGGCTTCTGTAGCAACGAACAACTTGAAAAGCGTTAGAAAAGATTCAAGAGAACTACTGCTCAATGCAAAACATATAACAAAAATGTCAATCTGCTGGTAGCTCAGTTGGTCAGGGATCAATCCCTGGCTGTAGCTGAGTAATGTAAAACATATAACAAAAATGTCAATATGATGGTAGCTCAGTTGGTCAGGGATCAATCCCTGGCTGTAGCTGAGTAAACTGTAAAACATATAACAAAAATGTCAATATGCTGGTAGCTCAGTTGGTCAGGGATCAATCCCTGGCGGTAGCTGTGTGGGTGTGTGATCAGTACTCACCTTAACAAAAGTGAAGAAAGAAAAGTGATTCTATTGAGGAAAATCTGTTCATTTTTTGAACTCATTTTCAAGGAAGATACGTCACACCAAACAACCAAAGAGTGGGTTGTACGGGAAAGCAGAACAAGTTTTCCTTTCTATGGATCTATAGAAATGAACAATATATGCAAAAGGAAGAAAAAGAAATACACATCCGAGAAATATTTCCACACCTGAAATAACCAAGCACCAGCAGATAGAGTCCTTACACATGTAATGGCAGACAGTATTCTTCTCCAACCCTCAAGATCTTCATTCCAACTGATGAAACTGAGATCAGCTTCATATAAGTGCGGAAAATCACTCAAAGACAGCAACCACCCACTGCAGGTAAAAGACAAGAGACTAGGAGCATTGATCTCTAACCTACAACAACTCCTGGGATGATCATATGAGGTTATTTTCAAATGCCTGAGCAGTGAGGAGTTGGTAGCAGAAATCTTAAGCTGTTTCTCTGCGAAACTACAGTGTATAAGTTTTAAGTTCTCTAGTTGATCACACGTCGAGATCAACGTGCAAAGTTCCTCCCCCTTAATGAAGACTTGCTCTAAACACAGGGTTACAAGAGACTTGAACCCGCAGAAGTTTGCAGAGAGACTTAATTTACCATATCTGAGTGTCAGCTGCATCAGCGCTTGGCATTCGAAAAGAGAAACAGGATAGTCCTCGCAATATTTGTTAGAATGGGAGAGTAAAAGCTCTTCAACTCTGTGGGTGGCAGAGTAGCGGAGCCATCTGTTCAAGGCTTCCGCTTCTGCACTGCTAGTGTTGCAGTAGTACACTTTGAAGCTGCGTAGTTTGGGTGCTTTGTGGAGATCCAAACATCGATCGATGACTTTGGGTTTGCAATATGAGAAGTCGAGAGAGGGATTCCAAGTCCACAGATATCTCCATCTGTTTGATAGGATGCTGGTTCTTACAGCATCTTCCATTTTCAACGAGGATAGAATGTGGACAAGGATTTCATCTGGGAGATTGCTTATACGATCTTCTTCACATACTATTTCTACTTGTGTTTGTGTTGGTGTAATCTCGGAGATTTTCTTCTTCTTTGGAGTAGGATACATTGTTTAGATGGATAATAGTATTAGATATGAATATGAAAGGATTCAATGGGTTTATAAAGTTGCATGGGAAAAGGAGTAATGGAAAGAAATTCTAATGCTCCCAATTAAGACTCTAATCCATCCAATAAGGCCTTAGCACACCTAACACAAGAAAAGAAGCCCCCAAAATGACCCATCTTAGAACCCTAAAATGCAAAAACAATGATGGACAAGAGAAGGGCTTGCACTAAGAGAAGAAAGAACTCTATGGGGTTAGTAAAGACCAAATCTAAAAGATGGAAAGGACCTCTTACTTGTAGGAGCTTCAAATGAGAGGAGATTGCTCAAAAAAGGGTCTTGTTGTAGCTGGATTTCCTTGTTAATGGCAGCAATAGAAAGCTTGGAGGGTGGGGAAGAAGACGATCAGATCAAACATCCCCATTTGACATGATTTGAGGGTGTATTGGAGGAGAGAAGCAAGAGGAAGAAGAAAGGAAGAAAAACCCAAAATTTTCTGCTGTAGCCCACTCTCCTCTCAGCTGGAACGATTGGGAAAGAGGAGGGAGAGTGTTGGGCCTGTTGGCTTTTATAAAACAAAAAATCTACTTGGACGTGCTGGACCGACCCCTTTAGTAAGTCCAAGTAGTAGGGCTCTTTGTAAAGAGTGGGTATGGCCCCCACCATAGCTAAAACTTGGACGGATTAGAACTCTGATTGCTGGCCCTCGGACGCGAAGCTTCGGATGAACACAGAGTGCATACGAATGTTGCAGAGAATGATGAGAACAGACAAATAAAGCCAAAACGAAAATTTTTGAGAATCACAAATAACCTCCCCACATACAGATAAGATCATACCGTCAAAAACTAAGTTCATTTGCTATCAAAACTCTCCAAAGTTATGGAAAAAATACTCTTAACTCACTAACTTAGTCTAGCAACCGTTAATCCCAGTTGGAGAGCTAACCCAAAGCTTAATTTGCACTAATTTAAAAAATTAGGGCCGGGGTCTTACACATTTTACCTCCAATCGGTTCTCCTATGGCTGATTGGCTTTTTTTTTTTTCTTTCTAGCTTCGATTGATTTTTGAATTTTGAATTTATGTATTTGCGATTGTGAGATTGATTTGATATGATCGTTTGGTGTTGTGTGTTTGTGTTTTGACTTTATCGTGTGAGAAGAGCAACATTGATGACAGCGTGGCCTCCCGCAATGACATTGGCTACGACCGTTTTTATTGGTGGGTCCCTATTTTAAAATTCTTAGTGCCAAGAAAACATTGATATGCTTAATTTTGAATATTGAAGTTAAGCTTGACCTCGCTAAGAGATTTTATGATTTAAGCTTGACCTCGCCAAGAGATTTTATGATTGGGTCAAAAAACCTGAAAATAAAAACATTTCAAAGAAGTGTGAAAAATAAGAAAAGTTGAAAAATCTTAGAATTTTCAGTTTTTAAAGATCCGGTATCCATCTTTGAAAATTTTCAATTTTCAGTAGCATAGGATGGTTTTTTTTTTTTTTAATATAAATATCTGGTTGATGTTAATATAAGATGTTGGTTATACCAAATATATATGGATTTTTGAGTATCCTCTTGTAATTTCTAGAGGTGGGCCTTGCATATGACAATTCCTAAAGTAGGGCCCTAACTTTTGATTCCTAAAGGTAAGTCCCGTGTAATTTTCAAAGACTAACAATAAGCCCTCTTCATTATTTTATCATAAATCCATTACACATTTTTATTTTTTCCATTTTAATCTTTTAAAATGTGTGGTCGTCTTGTCATTTAATCGTTTAATATTTATTTAAAACGCGTTACACATTTTTTCTTATTAATCTGTAATTATACATTTAAAATGTGCTTTGATAGTTTTCTTCAGTTTCTTTTATCATTTATAATAAAATGATGATTTTGAGCGGCTTAAATGCTAAGATGTAGACCTATTGTTTATATTTAATAATTACATGGACCTACTTTTAGGAATCAGGATATGGAGTCCATCCTTACAACATCAGGATAATAGGAGTAGGCCTAGGCCTCCTAGATTTTTATCCAAGAGGGTCCTAGTTTAGGATCCAGTGCCCATGTCATAGGGACCACTTAAAAGTTGTTGTTTATCTTACCAGAACCTGGTTTTCTAATACACGATGATTTGATGTGTCTAAGTAGATGTGGAGTTCCATCCTCATGTCTACTAAGGAGAGCTTTCATGCAATACTTGCACACCTCTTTAGTTTTCTCTTTCCCATCCTTTTTTTAAGTTATAATCGTTTTTGAAAAGTGTCCCCAAACCACTGATTTGTCCCTTCTTCCATTAGGCTCATTTGAAATTACTTCATATGCAGTGGGTGTAGGATCAGGAGAGCCAAAATGAGAGTCAGAGAAGGTGCACCACAACCCACCTCATCATCAATGGAGATGGAGACATCGCGGGTTTTGCGGGCGCGGGAATACTACCAACACTATTAGAAGGTGTACAGGAGGACATATTTAACTATTAAGACAAAATCAAAGCTACTAAACAAGTAAACAGAAGACATTTTTCTCTGCCAATCGGTTTATGAAGGAATCCTTTTTTGGGGATATATTTATTACGTTGTTTGGACTATGGAAAGAGCTCAGATTGGAAAATCAAGAACTGAACTTATCGATTTAAATGAATATTTTCAATTCTAAGAAGAACCCCTCAAATCATTCATCATCAATGTGTTGTGCGCGTGTATGCGGAAACGTGAATCAGTGATCGAACGAACAAACAACTACACAAGACAAACAATCACACACAAGAGAATTACGTGGTTCGGCAATCTTGCCTACGTCCACGGGAAAGAAACTCGACTCTCCTTTAGGTTCACTCTTCTCTCTGTCTGTCTGTCTGTATCTCATGGGTTACACATTACATCATATATATAATGTTCTCTTTCTTACCCCCTAAGAAACCCTATCTTAGTCAATAAGAAAGTCCCGGTACAATTACCAAAATACCCATGTCCATGAACCCAATTGGTCTGGACCTGCTAAACCCAACAATCTCCCCCTCCAGACCATGGGGAAGACGTCTCTGAACCCCTAACTAGGAGTCCAGTCCTGCCAACTCTGAACACAGCTCCAGCTTTCCCTTAGACACGACCTTAGTCATCATGTCAGAGGGATTCTTGTCAGTGTGAATCTTTTCCAGTTTCATGAGATTCTTCTCGATGACCTCACGAATCCAATGATATCTCACATCAACGTGCTTTGTGCGGGTATGGTATGTAGCGTTCTTGCTAAGATCCATAGCACTCTGACTATCACAGTAGACTACATACTCTCCTTGCTTCAAATCCAGTTCTTTAAAGAAATTCCTCAACCAAATCATCTCCTTCCCTGCTTCATTAGCAGCTATGTATTCTGCTTCGGTTGTAGACAATGCTGTACACTTCTGCAACTTAGACTGCCAGGAAATAGCTCCCCCTGCAAAAGTAAATAAGTACCCAGAAGTAGACAACCGATGATCAAGATCGCCTGCAAAATCAGCATCTGTAAAGCCTTCAAGTACTGGTTTTAAGCCTCCGAAACACAAGCAAAAATCTGATGTACCTCTCAAATATCTAAAGATCCACTTCACTGCTTCCCAATGCTCTTTCCCATGGTTAGAAAGAAATCTACTCACTACACCCTGTTAGGAATTTTGTGTATTGCAATTTGATGGATGCATATCATTTCAATCATCATTTGATTTCTCACACTTGCATTATTTTAGAAAACATTGAAATCTATTTTATCCATGCATTGTTTTTAAATATGGTAAAACTCATGTTTTATGCATGAATTGGTTTTAATTTTGGATGCAATTGATTTTGTAAAAGGAATTTCAAAATTCAAGATTAGCCTAAGTTTTAAAGTTTCAAATGATTTGTGGCTTTTTATGATTCATGATTTTAAAAAATACTTAGATTGATTTAAATCATGTTTCAAGCTTGAGTTAATGGCCCCAACAAGTCCCACATCAAAAATCTTTGAAAATTGCAAAAGTATGCAAAATGGGAAAAGTGACCCAGGGCCCAGTGTACTCGGTCGACCGGGTACACATCTCGGTCGACCGCGTACACTGCGGGTCGACTGGGCAGAGAGCCGTTTGGCTCTCCAACGGTCATTTTTCTGACCGTTAAGGGTCGGTCGACCGGGCCTGTCATGGGGTCGACCGGGGACATGCAGAAACTCTGTTTTCTGTGTATAAAAAGGCTTCATTCCCTTTGAAAAAGGTTGGAACTTTTGAGGAAACTTGGAGCCTTCTTGGAGGTGTTTGAAGAGAAGATAAAGGGGATGAACCAAGGGGATTAAGAAGGTCATTAAGGAAGCTAAAGCTTGGATCATGAAGTTAAATCTCCAAGTAAGCTTTGCTTAATTTAATCATATGTTTCATGCTTGGTTTTAAATCTTTGGTAAATGTTTTTAGCATGATAACTATGATGAAATGAATTCATTACTTCCATTCAATCTTTGATATTAAGTTGTAATGAATTCTTTTCTTTGATTCAAACTTAGTTTAGTTTTAAACTTTGTTAAACATGTTATGTTTAAAACTTTGATTTCTTTATAACATGTTAATTTAACTTGTTTGAATCATCATTGATTGTTTTCAATCTTTTTAAAACCTTTGTTAAATCTTGTTTTTGAAAACAACACTACAAATGCATCACATGTTTAAGCCAAATTAATTTCATACAACTTGTGAGCCTTGATTTTTTAAATCATCAACAAGTTAGTATTTGTTCATGTGATTTGCATTTAAACTTCAATCAATTCTTTCTATGTGCTTTAATCTTTGAATTGCTTTGAGCATATATTCATTGGACTTTACTTTTTAAACTTGATTGAAGTTGTCACACACACACCTCATTAGCATACATCTTTGCACTCATTAGTGTGTTGTGTGAGTTTAGTTTTCACTTTCAAACTAGCCTATTAAAGAGGCATTGTAATTGAGCTTTAATTGTAAATCTCTTAGAGTGTTCTTTGGAAGACACTTTCTTTGAGAGAAATCATTTGATTGTAAGGTTATTGCTTAGCCATATAAAAGCATTGTGTAAAGGTTATTGCTTAGCCTATAAAAGCACATTGTAAGGTTATTGCTTAGCCTAGAAAAGCATACATTGTAGAGGTTATTGCTTAGCCTTTTGAAAAGCATAATAGTGGAAATCCGGTGAGGTGTGAGGAACACAAGCCGGTAGTGGATGTAGGCATGTTGGCCGAACCACTATAAATATTGTGTTGTGGTGCATGCTCTTGTGATGATTGTATGTATTTAGCTTCCGCATTGTGCTTGTTATCATCACTAGTGACTAGTTAGTTTATAGAAAATTAAAATTGGTCATAGTTAGTCACTATTAGTAGCTCACCCTATTCACCCCCCCCTCTAGGGTTAGGATCCCACGGACTTTCAATTGGTATCAGAGCCTCGTGCTCTATATTAGGATCAAGTGTTTGGAACTCTTGATTAGGTGTAAAAACCTAGAGTAAAAACCCTAGTGTTGTACCTCCATGAAAATCATAAGAATGGATTCCACTAGTTTAGACTTTGTAGATTCTTGTGTAGATTCCTCTAGACCCCTCCTTCTTCCATCTATTGGAGATTCTAACATTAAAATGAATGAATCTAAATCTAAATTAAAAGAAGAGGAATATGATGAAAATGAAGCTTATGAGGAATTGTACACATGGTCCTTTGAGCTTTCTAAGAAGAATAAAAGATTAAAAGAAGAATCTAAAAGGCTAAACCAAGAATTAGTCTCTTCAAAAGATGAACTTAGAGAAAAAGAAGAATTAATAAATTGTACAGAATCTAAGTTCATGATCTCTTTGCATAACCTATATAATGCTCAAGATGAATTAAAAGATTTAAAGATAGGTTATGACAATCTTAATAAGGAAAATTCTAAACTAAGAGATCAATTACAAAGGCAAGACAAAGACTTTAACAATCTTGAATCTAAGTCAAGTATCTCTAAGGAAAATTTATCTAATGCTCAAATTGAACTAAATAAAACAAAGATAAATTGTGATGAGCTTAAGAAAGAAAATTTAAGTCTAAGAGATACTTTAAAAAGACAAGATGAGAACATTATCCATTTAAGATCCAAGTTGACAATTTCAATGGAAAACTTGTCAAATGCTCAAAATAATTTAAACACCTTAGAACTTGGATCTAATGTTGTTAATGAACTTGAAATGAAGTTAAAACTTGCCAATGAAGAGCTAATCAAATTTAAGGGAATTGAACAAGAACTAACTAAAGTTAAAAATGAGAATTCAACCCTTAAAACCAAAGTCACTCAACTTGAAACATACAAACAAAAGTATGAGTGCAAATTTACCCAAAGTGAAGAAAGATTGAAAAAGTTATTTAAATTGGGTAAATCAAAAGGAGATAGGACGGGTCTTGGATTTGATAGGAATACCTCATATGACCCTAAATTCACCAACACTTTTGTGAAAGGTGAGTCCTCATTCTCTAGCACTCACACTTCTTTGCCCATGTCTAAATGTAATTATTGTGGCATTGAAGGACATTTTAGGTTTGAGTGCAAACAAAGAAGAAGCAATGTGTCTAAATCCATATTTGAACCAAAGAAAGGTAAATCAAATTCTATGATGGATAAGACACCAAAAACCAAGGAGAACTCCATGAAGCTTAAACAAGTAAAATCAATTAAGAAGGAGTCTCCTAAAATAGTTTCTAAAAAGATTAAACAAGTTAAACCAACTCTAAAAGAATCTATTAGCAAAAAGCTTCTCAATCTTCCTCCCATAACTCAACAAATGAAAGAACTTTTGAATAAAGTTGCAAAGTTAAATTTAAAATTCAAAAGTCAAATTAAGGGAGGAGTTAAGAAGAAAAGAAAAATGAATTCATCCCCTAAAAAGAAAACTCACCAACCTCAAAAGACTAATCACCAATCTAAGCTAAACTTAGTTAAATCTATATCTCATGGTGATAAGTCTAAGTTAATAATTTATCAAGTTAAATCTCCTAGAGTTGGTGAGAAGGTTAAGTTAGACCTCAAAGTTCATCCATCCCAAGACCTTAGGTGGATTCCCAAAGTTAGACAAATAGACAAACCTTAGGGCCTTGGACCTCATTGACCAACCTAACCTTAATAGTTAAATCTTTTTGTTGGTCATGATTGCATTTGCATTTTATGTTCTTTCTTAGTTACATTTTTTTTAAAATGCATTTGTTTCTTTATGATCATTTGATTTTGTCTTCATGTACTTCCCTAAGTCACATATCATGGTTTTCAAAATCATTTGATTGTATTTCTCACATGTTAGATTTGCTTTTTATAGTCACATCTTGTTTGCATTTCTACATGATCAATTGATTATGATTCCAAAAGCTTTCATAGCTAGATCTCTCATAATCATTTGATGTTGCAAATTCATTTGTTTGTATGTCTTAGTAAGATTATCTTGAAAAACAAATGATTTAAAACAATTTAGTTTTTCCATAGATTTCTAAGTTATATTTTCATATGGAAAATTATTGTTTTGAAAAACCAACTTGTATGTGTTTTAAATAAGTTATATCTTTTAAAATGCAAGTTGAAAAAGTGTTATCTTCAAAATCATCCTCTTTATGCTCATTGTTGGATTTTGTGTATTGAAATGATTTGAAGATTGTATGAATTGAAAATGTTTTTCAAGCTTTGTTAGTTATATTCATTGAAACATTTTCTTTTGAGTATATTTCCTTGTGCTAATAAATATATGTTTTAGAAGGAAATACTTGTTATATGCTATTTGCAACTTTGCTCATTTAGTTTCATTCTTGATGTGCAAATATCATATAGTTTCTTGTATGGTTGCATTATTAGTTACATTTGTAGAAACCATACTAGAACTCTAAAATCCATCCCTTATACTTACTAGTCAATTTTTTTTTAATGGATGGTTATGATGTTGATTCATGTATATTTTTCTTATTGATGTCATTCTTATACATGTTTCAACTTCATAGTAGTGTTTAATCATATGAACCTCTTTGAAATCCATTCCTTGTATTTCATAGATTGTTTGATGGATTTCTTAGTTGTTGAATTCATATGATTTGACACTTTTGGAAATTGCATATTCTTATAAGTCATATATTTTCAAAATGCAATTTCTCATGTTCATCACTATGCTCAATAGTTATATCATTAAAGTGATGAATATTCATTTATGTTGCTTGATGGAATCTTGTGTTTGTCACATGCTTGCTCTCAAACATGTTCCATATTCAATTGGTAATCAAATGATATCATTTTCAATTAGTATAACTTCCAATTGATATTATATATTTGTGATAAACCTTGTGCACATTGGATTAAACTTGATAGTAATATGTCTTTGTTCCATGTCACATTCCATTAGCTTCATAAATGGTCATGTTTGCCACCTCTCTTGCTTATTTGGTTAAATCTCGTGACCACCATGTTTATGTGTTAATAATCTTGGTTGGTTAATGATTGAGGTAGGCATCATGGTTTGAATTTCATTTCACTCATCTTACACTTGATAGTCATATTTTATGATTGAGTGAAATGATTTCAAAATTTACATAGCATATGATTTTCATAGTTATATTATTTGATGCTATGTTTAGTAAACCCCTTATCATCATGGATAGCTCTAACTTGGATTAATCCTTCTAGTTACATTCCTTAAGTCCATTTTAGAGTGATTGAGCTAATAAGTCATACTCTTAAATCTCAATTGATATGGTTCTTATTTCAATTGGTATCCATGATAGATTAACCTTTGACCTTGCTCTTCAACTTTCCTTAAGCTTATAGGTCAATTGGTTTCTCTCCAATTTGGTAATTTGATCATTGAGCCTTATAGTTAATCATTATCAATTGGTATCTAATCCTTCCCTTGAAGTTATCCCTCAATTGGTTAAACCATCTTCTTCTTGCATCTAATAGTTATATTCTTGTCAAAAGTATGACAAAAGAAGATTATGGATTGAGGGGGAGTAAACCTTCTAAGGAAGCATTAGAGATGATCAAATTCACCATTGCTATTCCCTTATAACTTACTCACATGCATAATAGCCTGTTAAGTATTTCATTTTCGATTTCATTTGTTAACAGGTGCTACTAAAGGTATTTTCCTTGTTTCATGTGTGTAGGTACCTTTCTTCAATTGCTACCTTTGCAATTTAATGGCAAAGGGGGAGAAAGGATTAAGGGGGAGAAAATGCTCTAGCTACCCAAAAAGGGAGAAAGATCAAAGGGGGAGAGAGCATTCAATGGCAAAGGGAGAGAAAGACCAAGGAGAGAGAGTGCTTGGTCTAAGGGGGAGAGAAGATAAAAGAAAGAAAGCTTGGAGCTAAGGACAAGAAGAATGAAGATCAAAAGAGCTAAAGCCCAAGCTAAGTGAAGGAGCATCCGAAGATTTCAAGCCGTGTCAAGCCAAGGAGCTGAAGACTTAGTGTGAGGTTTAGTGTTAAGTTAAGGTTTGCCATCAAATTGCAAAGGGGGAGATTGTTAGGAATTTTGTGTATTGCAATTTGATGGATGCATATCATTTCAATCATCATTTGATTTCTCACACTTGCATTATTTTAGAAAACATTGAAATCTTATTTTATCCATGCATTGTTTTTAAATATGGTAAAACTCATGTTTTATGCATGAATTGGTTTTAATTTTGGATGCAATTGATTTTGTAAAAGGAATTTCAAAATTCAAGATTAGCCTAAGTTTTAAAGTTTCAAATGATTTGTGGCTTTTTATGATTCATGATTTTAAAAAATACTTAGATTGATTTAAATCATGTTTCAAGCTTGAGTTAATGGCCCCAACAAGTCCCACATCAAAAATCTTTGAAAATTGCAAAAGTATGCAAAATGGGAAAAGTGACCCAGGGCCCAGTGTACTCGGTCGACCGGGTACACATCTCGGTCGACCGCGTACACTGCGGGTCGACTGGGCAGAGAGCCGTTTGGCTCTCCAACGGTCATTTTTCTGACCGTTAAGGGTCGGTCGACCGGGCCTGTCATGGGGTCGACCGGGGACATGCAGAAACTCTGTTTTCTGTGTATAAAAAGGCTTCATTCCCTTTGAAAAAGGTTGGAACTTTTGAGGAAACTTGGAGCCTTCTTGGAGGTGTTTGAAGAGAAGATAAAGGGGATGAACCAAGGGGATTAAGAAGGTCATTAAGGAAGCTAAAGCTTGGATCATGAAGTTAAATCTCCAAGTAAGCTTTGCTTAATTTAATCATATGTTTCATGCTTGGTTTTAAAATCTTTGGTAAATGTTTTTAGCATGATAACTATGATGAAATGAATTCATTACTTCCATTCAATCTTTGATATTAAGTTGTAATGAATTCTTTTCTTTGATTCAAACTTAGTTTAGTTTTAAACTTTGTTAAACATGTTATGTTTAAAACTTTGATTTCTTTATAACATGTTAATTTAACTTGTTTGAATCATCATTGATTGTTTTCAATCTTTTTAAAACCTTTGTTAAATCTTGTTTTTGAAAACAACACTACAAATGCATCACATGTTTAAGCCAAATTAATTTCATACAACTTGTGAGCCTTGATTTTTTAAATCATCAACAAGTTAGTATTTGTTCATGTGATTTGCATTTAAACTTCAATCAATTCTTTCTATGTGCTTTAATCTTTGAATTGCTTTGAGCATATATTCATTGGACTTTACTTTTTAAACTTGATTGAAGTTGTCACACACACACCTCATTAGCATACATCTTTGCACTCATTAGTGTGTTGTGTGAGTTTAGTTTTCACTTTCAAACTAGCCTATTAAAGAGGCATTGTAATTGAGCTTTAATTGTAAATCTCTTAGAGTGTTCTTTGGAAGACACTTTCTTTGAGAGAAATCATTTGATTGTAAGGTTATTGCTTAGCCATATAAAAGCATTGTGTAAAGGTTATTGCTTAGCCTATAAAAGCACATTGTAAGGTTATTGCTTAGCCTAGAAAAGCATACATTGTAGAGGTTATTGCTTAGCCTTTTGAAAAGCATAATAGTGGAAATCCGGTGAGGTGTGAGGAACACAAGCCGGTAGTGGATGTAGGCATGTTGGCCGAACCACTATAAATATTGTGTTGTGGTGCATGCTCTTGTGATGATTGTATGTATTTAGCTTCCGCATTGTGCTTGTTATCATCACTAGTGACTAGTTAGTTTATAGAAAATTAAAATTGGTCATAGTTAGTCACTATTAGTAGCTCACCCTATTCACCCCCCCTCTAGGGTTAGGATCCCTCGGACTTTCAATTGGTATCAGAGCCTCGTGCTCTATATTAGGATCAAGTGTTTGGAACTCTTGATTAGGTGTAAAAACCTAGAGTAAAAACCCTAGTGTTGTACCTCCATGAAAATCATAAGAATGGATTCCACTAGTTTAGACTTTGTAGATTCTTGTGTAGATTCCTCTAGACCCCTCCTTCTTCCATCTATTGGAGATTCTAACATTAAAATGAATGAATCTAAATCTAAATTAAAAGAAGAGGAATATGATGAAAATGAAGCTTATGAGGAATTGTACACATGGTCCTTTGAGCTTTCTAAGAAGAATAAAAGATTAAAAGAAGAATCTAAAAGGCTAAACCAAGAATTAGTCTCTTCAAAAGATGAACTTAGAGAAAAAGAAGAATTAATAAATTGTACAGAATCTAAGTTCATGATCTCTTTGCATAACCTATATAATGCTCAAGATGAATTAAAAGATTTAAAGATAGGTTATGACAATCTTAATAAGGAAAATTCTAAACTAAGAGATCAATTACAAAGGCAAGACAAAGACTTTAACAATCTTGAATCTAAGTCAAGTATCTCTAAGGAAAATTTATCTAATGCTCAAATTGAACTAAATAAAACAAAGATAAATTGTGATGAGCTTAAGAAAGAAAATTTAAGTCTAAGAGATACTTTAAAAAGACAAGATGAGAACATTATCCATTTAAGATCCAAGTTGACAATTTCAATGGAAAACTTGTCAAATGCTCAAAATAATTTAAACACCTTAGAACTTGGATCTAATGTTGTTAATGAACTTGAAATGAAGTTAAAACTTGCCAATGAAGAGCTAATCAAATTTAAGGGAATTGAACAAGAACTAACTAAAGTTAAAAATGAGAATTCAACCCTTAAAACCAAAGTCACTCAACTTGAAACATACAAACAAAAGTATGAGTGCAAATTTACCCAAAGTGAAGAAAGATTGAAAAAGTTATTTAAATTGGGTAAATCAAAAGGAGATAGGACGGGTCTTGGATTTGATAGGAATACCTCATATGACCCTAAATTCACCAACACTTTTGTGAAAGGTGAGTCCTCATTCTCTAGCACTCACACTTCTTTGCCCATGTCTAAATGTAATTATTGTGGCATTGAAGGACATTTTAGGTTTGAGTGCAAACAAAGAAGAAGCAATGTGTCTAAATCCATATTTGAACCAAAGAAAGGTAAATCAAATTCTATGATGGATAAGACACCAAAAACCAAGGAGAACTCCATGAAGCTTAAACAAGTAAAATCAATTAAGAAGGAGTCTCCTAAAATAGTTTCTAAAAAGATTAAACAAGTTAAACCAACTCTAAAAGAATCTATTAGCAAAAAGCTTCTCAATCTTCCTCCCATAACTCAACAAATGAAAGAACTTTTGAATAAAGTTGCAAAGTTAAATTTAAAATTCAAAAGTCAAATAAATGGAGGAAATAAGAAGAAAAGAAAATGAATTCATCCCCTAAAAAGAAAACTCACCAACCTCAAAAGACTAATCACCAATCTAAGCTAAACTTAGTTAAATCTATATCTCATGGTGATAAGTCTAAGTTAATAATTTATCAAGTTAAATCTCCTAGAGTTGGTGAGAAGGTTAAGTTAGACCTCAATGTTCATCCATCCCAAGACATTAGGTGGATTCCCAAAGTTAGACAAATAGACAAACCTTAGGGCCTTGGACCTCATTGACCAACCTAACCTTAATAGTTAAATCTTTTTGTTGGTCATGATTGCATTTGCATTTTATGTTCTTTCTTAGTTACATTTTTTTTAAAATGCATTTGTTTCTTTATGATCATTTGATTTTGTCTTCATGTACTTCCCTAAGTCACATATCATGGTTTTCAAAATCATTTGATTGTATTTCTCACATGTTAGATTTGCTTTTTATAGTCACATCTTGTTTGCATTTCTACATGATCAATTGATTATGATTCCAAAAGCTTTCATAGCTAGATCTCTCATAATCAATTGATGTTGCAAATTCATTTGTTTGTATGTCATAGTAAGATTATCTTGAAAAACAAATGATTTAAAACAATTTAGTTTTTCCATAGATTTCTAAGTTATATTTTCATATGGAAAATTATTGTTTTGAAAAACCAACTTGTATGTGTTTTAAATAAGTTATATCTTTTAAAATGCAAGTTGAAAAGTGTTATCTTCAAAATCATCCTCTTTATGCTCATTGTTGGATTTTGTGTATTGAAATGATTTGAAGATTGTATGAATTGAAAATGTTTTCAAGCTTTGTTAGTTATATTCATTGAAACATTTTCTTTTGAGTATATTTCCTTGTGCTAATAAATATATGTTTTAGAAGGAAATACTTGTTATATGCTATTTGCAACTTTGCTCATTTAGTTTCATTCTTGATGTGCAAATATCATATAGTTTCTTGTATGGTTGCATTATTAGTTACATTTGTAGAAACCATACTAGAACTCTAAAATCCATCCCTTATACTTACTAGTCAATTTTTTTTTAATGGATGGTTATGATGTTGATTCATGTATATTTTTCTTATTGATGTCATTCTTATACATGTTTCAACTTCATAGTAGTGTTTAATCATATGAACCTCTTTGAAATCCATTCCTTGTATTTCATAGATTGTTTGATGGATTTCTTAGTTGTTGAATTCATATGATTTGACACTTTTGGAAATTGCATATTCTTATAAGTCATATATTTTCAAAATGCAATTTCTCATGTTCATCACTATGCTCAATAGTTATATCATTAAAGTGATGAATATTCATTTATGTTGCTTGATGGAATCTTGTGTTTGTCACATGCTTGCTCTCAAACATGTTCCATATTCAATTGGTAATCAAATGATATCATTTTCAATGAGTATAACTTCCAATTGATATTATATATTTGTGATAAACCTTGTGCACATTGGATTAAAACTTGATAGTAATATGTCTTTGTTCCATGTCACATTCCATTAGCTTCATAAATGGTCATGTTTGCCACCTCTCTTGCTTATTTGGTTAAATCTCGTGACCACCATGTTTATGTGTTAATAATCTTGGTTGGTTAATGATTGAGGTAGGCATCATGGTTTGAATTTCATTTCACTCATCTTACACTTGATAGTCATATTTTATGATTGAGTGAAATGATTTCAAAATTTACATAGCATATGATTTTCATAGTTATATTATTTGATGCTATGTTTAGTAAACCCCTTATCATCATGGATAGCTCTAACTTGGATTAATCCTTCTAGTTACATTCCTTAAGTCCATTTTAGAGTGATTGAGCTAATAAGTCATACTCTTAAATCTCAATTGATATGGTTCTTATTTCAATTGGTATCCATGATAGATTAACCTTTGACCTTGCTCTTCAACTTTCCTTAAGCTTATAGGTCAATTGGTTTCTCTCCAATTTGGTAATTTGATCATTGAGCCTTATAGTTAATCATTATCAATTGGTATCTAATCCTTCCCTTGAAGTTATCCCTCAATTGGTTAAACCATCTTCTTCTTGCATCTAATAGTTATATTCTTGTCAAAAGTATGACAAAAGAAGATTATGGATTGAGGGGGAGTAAACCTTCTAAGGAAGCATTAGAGATGAATCAAATTCACCATTGCTATTCCCTTATAACTTACTCACATGCATAATAGCCTATTAAGTATTTCATTTTCGATTTCATTTGTTAACAGGTGCTACTAAAGGTATTTTCCTTGTTTCATGTGTGTAGGTACCTTTCTTCAATTGCTACCTTTGCAATTTAATGGCAAAGGGGGAGAAAGGATTAAGGGGGAGAAAATGCTCTAGCTACCCCAAAAAGGGAGAGAAAGATCAAAGGGGGAGAGAGCATTCAATGGCAAAGGGAGAGAAAGACCAAGGAGAGAGAGTGCTTGGTCTAAGGGGAGAGGAAGATAAAAGAAAGAAAGCTTGGAGCTAAGGACAAGAAGAATGAAGATCAAAAGAGCTAAAGCCCAAGCTAAGTGAAGGAGCATCCGAAGATTTCAAGCCGTGTCAAGCCAAGGAGCTGAAGACTTAGTGTGAGGTTTAGTGTTAAGTTAAGGTTTGCCATCAAATTGCAAAGGGGGAGATTGTTAGGAATTTTGTGTATTGCAATTTGATGGATGCATATCATTTCAATCATCATTTGATTTCTCACACTTGCATTATTTTAGAAAACATTGAAATCTTATTTTATCCATGCATTGTTTTTAAATATGGTAAAACTCATGTTTTATGCATGAATTGGTTTTAATTTTGGATGCAATTGATTTTGTAAAAGGAATTTCAAAATTCAAGATTAGCCTAAGTTTTAAAGTTTCAAATGATTTGTGGCTTTTTATGATTCATGATTTTAAAAAATACTTAGATTGATTTAAATCATGTTTCAAGCTTGAGTTAATGGCCCCAACAAGTCCCACATCAAAAATCTTTGAAAATTGCAAAAGTATGCAAAATGGGAAAAGTGACCCAGGGCCCAGTGTACTCGGTCGACCGGGTACACATCTCGGTCGACCGCGTACACTGCGGGTCGACTGGGCAGAGAGCCGTTTGGCTCTCCAACGGTCATTTTTCTGACCGTTAAGGGTCGGTCGACCGGGCCTGTCATGGGGTCGACCGGGGACATGCAGAAACTCTGTTTTTCTGTGTATAAAAAGGCTTCATTCCCTTTGAAAAGGTTGGAACTTTTGAGGAAACTTGGAGCCTTCTTGGAGGTGTTTGAAGAGAAGATAAAGGGGATGAACCAAGGGGATTAAGAAGGTCATTAAGGAAGCTAAAGCTTGGATCATGAAGTTAAATCTCCAAGTAAGCTTTGCTTAATTTAATCATATGTTTCATGCTTGGTTTTAAATCTTTGGTAAATGTTTTTAGCATGATAACTATGATGAAATGAATTCATTACTTCCATTCAATCTTTGATATTAAGTTGTAATGAATTCTTTTCTTTGATTCAAACTTAGTTTAGTTTTAAACTTTGTTAAACATGTTATGTTTAAAACTTTGATTTCTTTATAACATGTTAATTTAACTTGTTTGAATCATCATTGATTGTTTTCAATCTTTTTAAAACCTTTGTTAAATCTTGTTTTTGAAAACAACACTACAAATGCATCACATGTTTAAGCCAAATTAATTTCATACAACTTGTGAGCCTTGATTTTTTAAATCATCAACAAGTTAGTATTTGTTCATGTGATTTGCATTTAAACTTCAATCAATTCTTTCTATGTGCTTTAATCTTTGAATTGCTTTGAGCATATATTCATTGGACTTTACTTTTTAAACTTGATTGAAGTTGTCACACACACACCTCATTAGCATACATCTTTGCACTCATTAGTGTGTTGTGTGAGTTTAGTTTTCACTTTCAAACTAGCCTATTAAAGAGGCATTGTAATTGAGCTTTAATTGTAAATCTCTTAGAGTGTTCTTTGGAAGACACTTTCTTTGAGAGAAATCATTTGATTGTAAGGTTATTGCTTAGCCATATAAAAGCATTGTGTAAAGGTTATTGCTTAGCCTATAAAAGCACATTGTAAGGTTATTGCTTAGCCTAGAAAAGCATACATTGTAGAGGTTATTGCTTAGCCTTTTGAAAAGCATAATAGTGGAAATCCGGTGAGGTGTGAGGAACACAAGCCGGTAGTGGATGTAGGCATGTTGGCCGAACCACTATAAATATTGTGTTGTGGTGCATGCTCTTGTGATGATTGTATGTATTTAGCTTCCGCATTGTGCTTGTTATCATCACTAGTGACTAGTTAGTTTATAGAAAATTAAAATTGGTCATAGTTAGTCACTATTAGTAGCTCACCCTATTCACCCCCCCTCTAGGGTTAGGATCCCACGGACTTTCACACCCACTGCATGAGCAATGTCTGGCCGTGTACACACCATGGCATATATAAGACTCCCAACTACTGAGGAGTATGGAACAGACATCATCCGTTCCTTTTCTTCATCTGTAGTAGGACATGATCTCTTACTGAGCTTGAAGTGACTGGCTAAAGGCATGCTAACTGGATTAGCATCTACCATGTTGAATCTCGCTAGCACCTGTTCAACATATTTCTCCTGTGACAACCACAGCTTCTTGGCATTCCTGTCACGACGTATTTGCATTCCCAAAATCTGTCGTGCGGGACCCAAGTCTTTCATGTCAAAAGTCTTTGACATGTCCCTCTTCAACTTGCCAATCATCTTACTATCCTGTCCAACTATCAACATATAAAAGAAGGATAATAAATTTTCCATTACCAAATTTACGAACATAAACGCAGTGATCTGCAGCTGTCCTCCGGTACCCATGACTCACCATGAATGAATCAAACTTCTTGTACCACTGTCTCGGCGCTTGTTTCAGCCCGTAGAGACTCTTTTTCAACCTGCAAACCAGCTGTTCTTTTCCCTCTACCTCAAACCCCTCCGGCTGAGTCATGTAGATTTCTTCTTTCAGATCACCGTGAAGAAAAGCAGTCTTCACATCCATCTGTTCAAGTTCAAGGTCCATACTGGCAACTAGACCCAAGATAACTCTGATAGAAGTCATCTTCACAACTGGAGAGAAGATTTCATCGAAGTCAAGACCCTTCGTCTGCGCAAAGCCTTTAACCACTAGCCGTGCTTTGTGCTTTATCAGTTTTCCACTGTCATCTCTCTTCACCTTGAACACCCATTTGTTCTTCAGAACCTTCTTGCCTTTTGGGAGTTCCACCAGCTCATAAGTAATGTTGTTTTTCAAAGAACTCATCTCATCCTGCATAGCCTTCATCCACTCATCTTTATCTTCATGAGTTTTTGCTTCTGGGTAGCTCTCTGGCTCCCCCTCATCAGTAAGCAAAATATAATCGGATGCAGGATATCTTGTTGATGGTTGACGCTCTCGAGTAGACCTCCTAACCTGAGGTTCTGTGGTTTTTGACTGAGGAGACTGCTCCCCCTGCTTAACACCCTGTTCATCTGGCAACTCCTGCGCCTCATCACGATCTAAATCGTTTTGTCCATCTTCTCCACCTGTAGTCCGCACTGGAGAAGGAGTCGGTGTGAGATCAACCACTTCATCAACAACTTCATTAGACTTTGCAGTCTTTTCAATATCTCCAAAGAATTGGTCTTCATGAAACACCACATCCCTACTTCTGATAATTCTTCTTTTCTCTGGATTCCATAACCTGTAGCCAAACTCAGCTCCATCATAGCCAAGAAAAATGCAACACACTGCCTTATCATCCAGCTTTGAACGCTGCTCCTTTGGTACATGTGCCAAAGCCTTGCACCCAAATACCTTCAAATGAGAATAAGAAACATTTTTACCTGTCCATACTCTCTCCGGAAGATCAAAATCAAAAGGAACTGATGGAGACCTGTTAATCAGGTAAACGGCAGTCAGAATAGCTTCACCCCAAAATGGCTTGGGTAGCTGTGCCACTCTAATCATGCATCTCATCTTTTCAAGAATAGTACGGTTCATTCTTTCGGCTACACCATTGTGCTGTGGAGTACCAGGAACTGTTCTTTCATGTCGAATACCATGCTTTGAGTAATAGCCTTTAAACTGGTTGGATGTGTACTCACCACCATTATCTGTGCGGAGACACTTCAAGAGCTTTCCTGTTTCTCTTTCAACCATGACATGAAACTGCTGAAATATCTGGAACACTTGATCCTTCGATTTCAACGTATAAAGCCAGACTTTCCTGGATGCATCATCAATAAATGTGACAAAAAGCTTATTGCCACCCAATGACTCCACCTCCATGGGACCACAAGCATCAGAATATACCAAATCCAATACATTAGATTTTATCGTTGATGTTTTAGAGAAAGAAACCCTATGCTGTTTACCAAACAAGCAATAATCACAAGGTTCAAGGGATGTACCTTTGGAGTAGTTAATCAGATCTTTCTTTGCCAATAACTGCAGTCCTTTCTCACTCATATGTCCAAGTCTCTTGTGCCACATATTTGGAGAGGATCTGTCTTCAACAGCATTCAACACACCTTTGCATAGCTTCACATGTGTCTTGTACAGCGTATTACATGCTTTCCCTCTCGCAAAAATAAGAGACCCTTTAGTGAGTTTCCACCTGCCATTTCCGAAGTAACTTTCATAACCTGCACGGTCCAATGAAGTCCCGGAAATCAGATTTAACCGCAGATCAGGAATATGTCGCACATCTTTCAGCGTCATTGTGCAACCAATATCGGTTTGAATGCAGACATCACTGATGGACCGCGCTCCTGCTTGGTTCCTACCGAGGTCGGCGGACGTGGGAGTCCGTCGGGTCCGACCCTTTCGTAACCGGGGGGCAGGGGCGTGCATCAACATTTCTTTTTTTGTGGGTGTGCCAGATTTTCTATTTTACTTGGAATTGCAAATGGTGATCCGGAGATCAACCTTCGCAAGTAAAAAGGAAATCAACTTCTTTCAAGTTTTCCATTGCACATATATTTAAGAAAAGAGACATTTTCTTGATTTGCCGTGAAAGGCGATTTTTTTGGCATTTATAGCCGATTTTGGCGTTTATAGCCGATTTTTGGCGTTTATAGCCGATTTTTGGCGTTTATAGCCGATTTTGGCGTTTATAGCCGATTTACAATCCTTATCAACAATGAAAGACAAGAATTGTGATTTTGTCTCTTTTAAAAAAAATACAAACTACAATGAAAAGCAAGAAAAGGAGGATCTAACTTCTCAGGAGATTGTGGAGGACTCGTTTAGATTGACGGTCGCAAGCCATATGTGGGCTTCGCCATCATCCATGCAGATGAGAACAGAGGATGCTATTGATTCGCTTGGCTTGGCTATAACCTCGGGTTTTTAGAGGACAAAGACCAAAAGAAGGTCCTATGTCCAATAAAAAACCGAGTAGACGGGCTGAAAAGCCATATCTAAGCCATTGGAGGCAGGAGGAGAAGGCAAGGACCTTGGGGGGGGTACCCCCCAAGGGACTTTTATCACCTTGTTGCGGTGGCCGGTGTAGAACTTCCGCAGAGTTTTCTCTCTTTTTCTTTTCTCTGGATTTCTGACTGCTGTCTGATGTTTGTTGTGTGTTTTTCCGATCTTCTCTGTGTTTTCTGATGTCTTTTCTTCTTGGAGAGCCCTCCTATTTATAGGCTTTTAGGTAGCCTTTTAGGTGGGTTTATGGGCTTTTAATGTCATTAAGCCGCATAATGGGAGGAGTTACAAAATTGAATTGTTTATTTTGTAACTCCTTTTTCTTGGCTTCTGATTGGCCGGAGGAGATTGAGGGCATTTAATCGCCTTTAATCGCCATGATGGGAGGAGTTTCATGGGTTAAATGCCATGAATCTCTTGACTTGTAACTCCCAAATGCTTGCTTCTGATTGGGCCGTCCAAAGAAATGAATTAATGACTGTAATAAAGCTAGTCAATTAATCGCATTAAGTGGTCGCCGAGCAGCTGAAGAGTCGCGGGCCGTGCCACGTCTTTTGGAATTCTTCTGTCGATGATCATCGATGGATCTTCATGTAGATCGACATCAGATGACCATGTAATTTCAGGTGTTTGTTGCCAACAGCGGGTCGGTGCCATCTGTCCTGTCGATTTCTCGATCGGTCGGGTGGAAAGCACACTTTTTTTTGGTTGACCGGGTGGCGATCAATACTGTCTTTGTTACTCTTGATGATTTACCCGTGTTTTGGACGGATATCAGAGGACTTGGTGTCTCAAAAGCATGAATTTTGGAAAGTACCAGAGGCTGGGCTTCTCGAATCGCGAAAAAACGGCGAAAACCGGGGTTTCCGGGGCTTTCCCGGCGACCCCGGGGTCCATGGTCGCCGGCGACCCTGCGACCTTGGGCCAGGGTCGCAGGGGCCTGCGACCCTGGGGGGGTTTTCCCCATTTCTGGTCCCGTTTTGCGTCCGTTTTTGCTTTTTTCTGATTCTTTTTTCTTCTGTACTTTTCTTTGACATTTTGATCATTTATTGGCCTGATTTCTTTGTAGGAAACCTGATGAGAATCCTTGCATTTTATTTTGCAAAGTTTCCAATTTCCTGAGAAAGCCGAAGACTTTGTCGCGCAGAGCTGCCGATTTTCTGTCAAAAGCTGAAACTGGGTCAAACGATGTCGGAATGACCTGAAATTTGGTTGTGAAGCCTCCTGAGCAATAAATAAGACCAACCATAGGCTTTTGTTTGAGTTTCGAAGCCGTTTGGGGTCCTATCACCTGCAGACTTGCTTTTTGTCGCGATGAAGATGTCGCGGTTTGATGTGCGGTCAACCGATGTCCGATTGACTTGAAATTTGACAGGGAACCTATTGGAGTCATTTTAAGATGATCCATAGGTTCTGTCTTGGAAATCATGGTCCCGGAGAGCTTTACCGCCGAGAGGCTTGATTTGGCTGTCGGAGAAGCGAAGTTAGGCCAAATGATCTTGAAATGGCTTGAAACTTCTTGTGTACTCCTCTTTTGGCTGTCTGGAAGAATCTTGCAGTTTTTATTTGATTCTGACAAGATTTTATTTTTGGAAGCAGCATTGCCTATTTATGGCAGGTTGCGACTTCATGTAGCTCTTTGGATCTTGGAAAGGCAAAGTGACATTTTTGGTGTCAACAAATGCCCCCTCGAGGTACAGCGGCGAGTTGCTTAACTTTTGTAGTCGATGTGCCTCGAAGAGATTTTTTTTTGAAGGAGAGCCTGTGACTTGACCAAGAGTCTTTGAGCAATCTTTCTTTTTGGTATTTGTAGCCTTTTGAGCTTCCAGGGGAATTTTATGGTGGTGAAAGGGATCACGTACCATCTCGAGGCAAAGTTTTGAAGATGACATCAGGGATGTGGATTTGGGTTTTGACCTTGTGACCTAACAGGCTATATATGGCAGGTTAGGGGGTCAGGTTTGGTTTTGATTTGATCGTGTGACCCAACAAGCTGTATGTGGAATGTTGGGGGATCAATTTTGGTTTTGATCTTGTGACCTAACAGGCTGTATGTGGCAAGTTAGGGGATCAGGTTTTGGTTTTTGGTTTTGGTCTTGTGACCTAACAGGCTGTATGTGGCAAGTTAGGGGACCAGGATTTGGTTTGATTTTTGTGGAATGTCAATTTCAAGATTTTGGCTCAATTTGGTATATGAGGCTGGATGGTTTGATTTTTGGAAGCTCATGGGGCTTGGAATTTTCTTTGTATGGTCCAATCAACTCAAAAGAGGCATGGAACCATTTTTGTATGCTCTTGGTAAGAGGGATTTCTCTTTGACTAAAAGCCCAAAAAATTTTCTTTTTTTTTTTGTGCCTAGGTGGTCAAACCTGGCTCATATGGGCTAACCCATGGGACCTTAAGCTTTTGAAATGGCTTAGATCTCATATGGTGTCATTTTTGTAAAGAATATCCAAAATATCTCATTTGGATAGAGAATATCTAAGAATATCTTTACTTGGAGAGAATCTCTCATGATCCCTTTATTTTGGGATAGAATATCTCAAGATATCTTTCTTTTGGGAAAGAATCCGTCATAGATTGATTTTAGGAGAAAATCTCTCAATATCCCTTTATTTTGGGATAGGATATCTCAAGATATCTTTCTTTTGGGAAAGAATCCGTCATAGATTGATTTTAGGAGAAAATCTCTCAAGATATCTTTCTTTTGGGAAAGAATCTTTCTAATCTCTTTCTTTTGGTAAGGTTACTAATTAGTAACACTTACCTCTTTCTTCTTTCCTTCTTTGGTTTGCTCTCCTCTATAAAAGCAAGGAGAAGGTTGGATCTCTTGCTCTTATTACTTTCTTTTGCAATAATCTCAAGAGGGCTTCAAGACCAAGAGTTTTTCTTCTTCAAGATCTTCAAGAGTTTTCTTCTTCTTCTCCATCAATGGCTTCAAGTAAGTTCTTCTTTTTCAAGAAAACTCCATTGTAGGAAAAAAAGTTCTTTCTTCTTTTTTTTTTTTTTTTTTTTTGTTTCTTTCTTTTCTTCTTTTTTTTTTTGGTACCACTTGTATATTTTTTTTTGGTACTTATTCTTTTGCAGTGCTTGTGAACACTCTCTTTTTTTTTGGTACCACATGTATTTTTTTGGTACTCTTTTTTTGTAGTGCTTGTGAACACTTTTTTTTTGTTATCCCTACGCTCACTTGAATCTTTTTGTGATAAAAGTAATTGCTAAATGGGATGCTCTTTTTTTTTGTTATCCCTACGCTCACTTGAATCTTTTTGTGATAAAAGTAATTGCTAAATGGGATTGATTTTTTTTTGTTATCCCTACGCTCACTTGAATCTTTTTGTGATAAAAGTAATTGCTAAATGGGATTTGATCAAAAGGTTGTCATTTTGTGAAAATCTTTTGTCAAATGATTGTTTTGGCATGAAAGCCAGGTTTTTTGTTTGTGGCATGGAAGCCAATTTTGGCATGAGAGCCAGCTTTTCTTGTGGCATTGATAGCCGAGTTTTTTTTTTGTTTGTGGCATCTATAGCCAATTTTGGTGGCATTGATAGCCGGTTTGTTTTGTGGCATCTATAGCCGGTTTTTTTTTTTTTTGTTTGTGGCATCTATAGCCAATTTTGGTGGCATTGATAGCCGGTTTTGTTTTGGTGGCATTGATAGCCATTTTTTTGGTGGCATCGTTAGCCTGTTTTGTTTTGGTGGCATTGATAGCCCTTTTTGAAATCCAAGTTTTTTTTGTTTGTGGCATGGAAGCCAGTTTTGTTTTTGGTGGCATTGATAGCCGGTTTGTGGCATTTATAGCCTGTTTTGATGGCATTTATAGCCGGTTTGGTTTTCAAAGAAAAAATGCAAGTATCGACTAAAAGTCGCCTCCCTGCTGAATGTTCTTGCAAGTATCGATGGAATGTCGCATCCTTGCTCATTCGGTTGCGAGTATCGATGGAATGTCGCATCCTCGCGGATTTGGGTGCAAGTATCGATGGAATGTCGCATCCTTGCTTTTCAAAAATTTGGTTTTGCGGGTACTGACTTGATGTCGTTTCCCCACGATTTTTGAAATTTGTGGTTTTCTCGAACCTTTGGGTTATGGATATCAACTGAAATGTTGCGTCTCCACAGTTTTGGATTTTGCAAGTATCGACGAAATGTCGCTTCCCTGCGATTTTGGAAGTGTCGAATGTGGTTCGCTTGCTTCCGATTTGTGCGAGTATCGACTAAGCGTCGCTTCCTCGCGGTTTTTGAAAAACCATTTTTTTTTATTTAAAGACACGAGGGTCATAAATTTTGACCTAAAACCATTTGGGCAGTAAAAGGCAGGGTGGACTAGGATGGAAATCCCTGAATCCGGATTTTGTTTCAAACCATGAATTTTGGGTTCAAGGGTTGGAAATTTTGGTCAAGTTAGGGAAGGGTTCCTAAACTTGGATATATATATATTTTTTTTTGAACAATGAAACGATGAAAGTAAACATTGTTTTAGATTTCTAGAAATTTCAATTTTTGACATGAAAATTCTGAAAAAGGGTGGGTTTAGCGAGCGTGTACCTGGAAACCGGTTTTGGCCGTACAGGCATTGCTCTTACCCAGTTGGGTAAGTCTTCAAGGGTAGTACCGCTTTAAGAACTTGCCATTGATGGGCAGCATACATCTGTCACCTTCCATGTTTAGGAGTGCGTATGCGCCATTGGAGAAAACTTTGTCGATGTAACCGCAAGAACCAAGTCATTCTTTTTGTAGGCGCGTTGCCTGACCTTTTTATCGAAAGATCCTGCCATACGTGCTTGGTAAAGTTCAATGCTTTGTTGAGCTTCGAGCCGTCTCTCGTCGAGATTGTCCAGCTCATGGAGTCGCAATTTGACATTGCTTTCTTGAGTCATGTCATTTTGCAAGGATACCCTCAAGGAAAGAATTTGTACTTCCAAGGGCACGACAGCTTCGCATCCATAGACCAAGGAGAATGGTGTGCTATGTGTTGGTCCTCGAACGGTGGTTCGATAGGCCCACAAAGCTTCAGACATTTTGTCGCTCCAGTCTCTTTTGTGATTAGAGACCATTTTTTTGAGGATTTTGCAGAGTGTCTTGTTGAAAGCTTCTGCTAACCCGTTTGCTGCCGGATTGTATGGAGTCGAAGGACAGCTTTTGATTTTGTATTTGTCGCAGAACCTGTAGAATCGATGATCCCGGAACTGTGGCCCGTTATCATGGACGAATCTTTTGGGTATACCGAAACGACAAATGATGTTGGTGCGTAGGAACTGAAGGACTGATGAGGTCTTCATTTCGTTAAACGCAAATGCTTCTGACCACTTGGAGAAGTAATCTGTAGCGGCGAAGATGAAGCGATGACCTTTGCTTGAAGGGGGAGAAATAGGACCTATGATGTCCATACCCCAGGCTTCGAAAGGCCATGAGATCGCTGTAGGATGCAGCCATTCTGGAGGCATGTGAATGTAATCTCCATGAACTTGGCATTGTTGGCAGCGCTTAGCAAATTGCATTGCGTCAGCTACCATGGTAGGCCAGTAATATCCTAACCTTTTTATCTGATCATAGAGCTTAGGTCCAGCCTGATGAGCTCCACAAAGACCAGCATGAACTTCTTTGAGTGTTTCTTCAGCCTCTTGTTGTGACAAGCAGCGTAGAAGTACTCCGTTGAAAGATTTCCTGTAAAGGATTTTTGATGGAATATCCAAATGGAAGCTTGGGGTTCGCCTTTGGATGCTTACCCGTTCTTTTGGATCTTCAGGTAGGATTCCGAACATAATGTAATCAATGAACGGATCCCTCCAGTCGCCAATTGAAGTTTGAAGGATTGAAATCCGACTTCCGACCACTTGGTGGCATTCAGCAACTGCTTGGTGTGTGTTAAGAGGAGGAAGGATTCTTCTTTCGCACACTGTGACTTGCATGTTTTCCCCTTCCTGGATTGCCATGGATGCGGCAAGTCCGGCTAGGGCATCTGCACGTATGTTTTCACCTCTACGAATGTGGGTGATGTGACAGATGTCAAACTTTTGCAGAAGTGATTGTGCCTTGTTGTAGTAGGGCAGCAAATCTGGCTTCCTGACTTCAAATTTCTGATTCATCTGGTTGACGATCAGTTGAGAGTCTCCAAAGACTTCCAGCATGGTGATACCAGATTCGATGGCGAGTTCCAATCCTAAGATCAGAGCTTGATATTCAGCTGCATTGTTTGTGCATGGTTCCAGTAGCGAGAAAGCGTGTGGAATCATGTATTTGTCGGGGCTAACAAAGAGGATGCCAACTCCCGAGATCAGCTGTCTTTTTTTCATTTGTCCTGGTTGCACCGTCAAAGTACATGTCCCAGGAGGCACTTTGTGAGAAAGTCTCCACATTGTAGACTGGTTCGTCGGGGAGATCATCTCTGAGTGGAGAATCTTTAGGCAATGGATGCTCTGCGAGGAAGTCCGCTAGAGCTTGCCCTTTGATTGCTTTTTGTGGTACATACCTAATATCAAATTGTGACAGAAGGATGGACCATTTTGCCAGTCGAGCATTGAGAGAACCTGCCTTTGTGACAAGGACCTTCAAGAGGTTGACCCTCGAGACCAGGTAGACTGTATTGGAAAGCAAGTAGTGACGCAGCTTTTGTACGGCGAACATCACTGCAAGACATTCTTTTTCGACTGGAGAGTAGCGATGCTCTGCACCTACTAGCATGCGGCTGAGGTAATATAGAGCAGCTTCTTTTCTTTGATCATTTTCTTGCGCAAGCAGAGCTCCCAGAGAGTGATCAAGGGCTCTTGTGTACAAGATGAATGGTTTTCCAGTGGTAGGAGCAGCTAACACTGGAGGTTTTGTCAGGTATGACTTGATGTCTTGGAAAGCAGCTTCACAGTCAGCATCCCAGACAAAGTTTACACCTTTTTTCATCAACCGGGAGAATGGACGGCATTTCCCTGAAAGATTGGAGATGAACCGTCTGATGTAGGCTAATCTCCCTTGAAGCCCTTTGAGTTCTCTCAAGGTTCTTGGAGAGGGCATTTCTAGAATGGCTTTGACTTTTATGGGGTCAAGCTCTATTCCAGCTTTCCGAACTAAGAATCCGAGGAACTTACCCGACGAGACGCCGAAGAAGCATTTCAATGGATTCATTCGCAGTTTGTGTTTGCGAAGCCGGAGGAAGACTTCTCGGAGGTTTTCGAGATGATCTTCTTTTCTTTTGCTTTTGACGGCGAGGTCATCAACGTAACATTCAACCGTCTTGTGCTGCATATCTTGGAATATTTTCATCATAGCCCTCTGATATGTGGCACCAGCATTCTTCAAACCGAATGGCATGACAGTGTAGCAATACACGCCAAATGGGGTTCGAAAGGATGTATGTTTTTCATCCTCAGGATGCATCTTTATCTGATTGTAGCCAGAGAAACCATCCATGAATGTCATTCGCTCGAATCCACAGGTATTATCAATCATTACCTCTGGTATGGGGAGCGGAAATTCATCTTTTGGGCATGCGCCATTCAGGTCTCTATAGTCAATACAGACCCTGATCTGCCCATTTTTCTTTGTCACGGGGACAATGTTGGCCAACCATTCAGGATGTTGTTCCTCACGGATGAAGCCGACGCTTTTGAGTTTTTGAACTTCTTGTTCAATTTTATCCATCACATCTGGACGGAATCTTCTTTGGCCTTGCTTGACAGGCTTGATGTCTTCTTGAAGATTGAGTTTGTGAACTGCTATTTTGGGGTCTAAGCCTGGCATTTCAGCATAAGACCATGCAAAGCAATCAACGAACTCACGAAGAAAAGCGATATACTCGGGTAACTCATCATCCTTTATATTCTTGCTTATGAATACAGGACGTGGGTTATCTGGTGTTCCCAAGTCTATCTTTTGAACAGGATCTTCTGTTGGAAGGTTCGAAGGTGGTTCCTCCACAATATTTTCGGAGGCTTCCAGCTCAACGAAACCTTCTGGGGTTTCAAGGGCATTTCCAGACCAAGGTTTTGTTCCTTTCCACGGGTCTTCTTGATCGGTAGTTTTCCCAAGGCTTGCTATGAGATGATCCCAATCGCCTGTTGAAACCGAGTCGAAGTAGGCTATTTCTTTTGGAGATGAGGGTTCTTCTGGGTCAGAAGTCCACACGTCTGTGCCATCGGACAACTCCTCTTCATTTTCGGAGAAATCGTGCCAATTGGATGAGCTTCCTGGATCTTTGTCAGGTGACTCATCAAAGAGATATCCAGGGAGATCGATGTCTTCATGGACTTGAGATGTTGAGGCTTGGTCAGTATATTGACTTTTAAGCCTTTGTGTCAACTGTCTCAAGGGAGGTGTCAGGATCATACCCTAACCCGTGTGAAGACTTTTCTACATAGCCGTAGAGTCTCCAATCTTCCAGCTGGCTTTTGGTCAAGACGGGCCCCAATGGCGTGAGAATACCGCGTCCTTCTCCCAAACCGACTGGGTTTTGAGCGTCATAGCCCATTTTCTTCATAATAGCTTGTGCCACAGAACTGTATAAGGATAGTTGAGGCGTACCTTTATTTTGGAAAGGTTCAAGCATGGAGTTTGATGAAGAAGCATCCGATCTATGGAAGAAGATCGGCTTTTCCTTTGCTGAAGTTGCTGGAACAACGAAGGAAGCTGACGTAGGATCTTCTATGTCAGAAGTTGTCTCCATTGGAGTAAGAGCAGGCTGAACTTGCTGAGTGTCAGCTTGGCTTGACGATGTGTCGTCTTCTGGCTCTGAATCCGAGTCCGTGTCTTGCATGATAGACACGAAAGAGACAACAAATTTGCCCCCAGGCTTTTGTTTTGCCTTCTTCACTTTAGTTGTGATGACCAAAGGCTTTGAAGATTTGAGGGAGATGATGAAGGGAGTTTGCATGCTCTCTTCAGATTTACCGGATGGTTTGTTTTCTTCCGGTGATTGTTGAGGAGCTTTGCCTTTATCTTTCTGGAGACTTTCGGCAAAGGATGCTGTATGATTCTCCTCTTCTTCTTTTTCACCTTCATACATCTGTGAGTCTGCGAAGTGGATTTCTTTACCTTTGAAGGGTTTTTTATCCGCAAAGACTCGATGTATCATGCCGTCGTCGCCAACAAACTTGATGCATTGATGTAGAGTTGAAGGGACAACACCATTCTCATGGATCCAAGGGCGTCCGAGAAGGATGTTGTAGCATGAAGGGGTCTTTATTGCATACACTGTGACCTCAGAGATAAGATCACCGATCTGCAATTTGAACCTGATTTTGCCGATAGGCCTTTGAGTACTCCCATCGTATCCAAAGATAGATACAGATGTGTGGCTCAGTTTGCTGGGTGGGATGCCCAACTCTTCAAGAGCCGATGTGGAGATAAGGTTGAGTGCAGAACCTGGGTCGATCTGAACTCTATGCATAGGCATTTCCTTGATATACCCTGTGAAGTACAGGGGTCGGTTATGCCTGGTTTCGCCAAGTAGGAGGTCATCCTTTGTGAAGGCGATGGTTGCACTGGCTGCTTTTTTAACCGAGAGGCATTCAATGCATGATCCCTCAGTTTTCTTCTTTTCTCCCTTTGAGGAGGCTTCTGAGTTTTTGACCCGGTAATCCATTTCAATTTGGAGGACTTGCGGGGCATGTTTGTCGACATCCTCATTCAGTTTTTGTAATTCTGAGATGAGATTATCACGAGTGTGCGGAGACATTCGCAACAAATCTAGGATGTGCAGACGTGCAGGTATGTGCTTGAAGTGTTCAATCAAGTCATACTTGAAAGCCTCCTTAGGGCCTGCATGTTCATCATTGTTGCCACTAGGGGCGCTTACAACATCTTTTCCCGAAGGATTTACATATGTAAAGGAAGATTGGTTGTAATTTTTGTGGTAGTCCCGGCCAGAGCGGGTGCCTCTACCAACTTCGAGAGCTTCTTGAGAAGGGTCTTCGTTTGGAAGATTGTCTTCAGGATCAAGAGGCTGTCGTTTTTCATTTGCTGAGGATGCATCAGCAGCAGAGTTACCATCCTCAGTGATTGTGTTGCATGGAGCATTTTCCGGGAACAAGTCCTGAACAGCATCCAGCAATCTTTCTTCTTCGTTGACTAATTCATTGTCCCAAGCATCAATGGCTGGGAATTCTTCAGTCAGGAAGGGTGTGAACTTTGAAGTCACAGTCTCAGGAGAAGAAACCTGAGAGGGTGTCATCTCAGTGAAAGTCACGTGAGACGAGGTGGCTCCAGAAGATATATTGCTAGGCGTCGCCGGAGTGTAAGTGCTCTCATCAGACGATGCTTCGGAAGAGCTATAATCCCGAATTATCACATTACAGGAAGCTCTGACGGGAGACGTTGCCTGATCGGAGTCAGACTCATCCTCGGATGTGAGAGGATCGTCTATCCAGCAATTTTCTCCATTTTCAGGAGTTAAGGGAGGATGTACCTGATGGTCTTCAGGGACTTCAGGCTCTGGATTGCGAGGAGGCTCGTTGACGCGTTCTTGCTCTTGTTCTAGAGCGAGTCGCTGCAAGATCCTTGCATATTCTTCAAGATCAGGCATGGGAGCCGGATCTTCTTCTTCATCATCTCTTTGTGGCTCAACATTGTTGATTTCCACTGGAGTGATGAGAGGTGCTGGGTCAGCAGCATTTTCTTGTACAGCCTCTTGGTCTTCTTCATCATCAGACCAGGATCCTTGTGGCTGTAGGGGGTTATACCAGATTACTGGCATAAGATGAGACTCAGGAACCCATTCTTCATCGGAGAGATATTCTCCTGTTTCAAGGGACTCCTCCCACTCATCTGTGTAGTTGGATTCGAATCCATCATCGGTGTCGCTGGACTCGTATCCATCAATGGAGAATCCAACTACCGAATTGCAAGAGTATGATGCCTCCTGCATGGCTTCTTTGAATTGAGGTGGCATGAAATCACTGAGAGTGAATTTCCTTACCCCCTTTGAAGTCTCTGGAAGGGATGTTTTTGTTACCTCCAGTGAAGCGGTAGAGGAAGCCTCTGCCTTTTCTTTGACCTCTAGTTTTGGCTGGATCTTCTCTTGCCGTTTGAGCTTGAGGAGATGTTTCCTAGCCTGCCTTCGCTGTTGAGCTGTAGGCTTTGTTTTCACGACCTCCCAATTTTCATCTTCCAGGAGATCGGGATGTACCCATATCGGTTGTCCGTCTGGTGTCGGGTAAGGAACCAGTTCCTCGGACGCTTCGATTGAGTTTATCACCTTGAAGGAAGTAGTGATCTTCTTCTTCGGTGATCTTGATGTTTGTCCACATGTCACCATGTTGACGGAGGCAGACCCATAGTTTTTGTCAAAGGTGATGACTCCGTTTTTCCACATCTCATTTATTTTCTCTCTCACAACGAAGCATTGATTGAGAGGATGCGAGATCATCTGGTGGTATGGACAGTACCGAGGATCGTTGGTTTTGCCAACATCACCCGGTCTTTTTGGTTCAGGCAAGGTGAGCTTGCCGTTTGCCACAAGAGCCCCGAAGATTTCATCAACATCTTCATCAAACGGGTATTTCTTCTCTACTCGTTCTTTGAAGGCATCAGAGAGTTCAGGTTTCTTACCAACAGCTTTGTTTTCAGCTTTCTTTGGTGGCTGAGGAGCTGACTTGGTCTGCACATTGAGGACCTCTTTCTTCTTTGGTTTAGAGGTTGCAATGGCGGTTGGCTCTTTTCTTGATGATTTCTGACTGTTGAGGTCTTTAATCACCGTTTCAGCTTCCATGGAAGCTTCTAGGAGTTCTCCCAGGTTTTTTGATTTGTTGCCGATGATCATGGAGCGGATTCTGGCTCTCATGTTGTTTCGGCAGATGTCGACTAGCGACGCTTGTGGCAATACATCAGAGCATTTGTATGCCATTGCTTTCCACTTGTGAATGAAGTCATATGTTGATTCATTCTCCCCCTGTTTTAGGCTGCACAGCTGAGCCATAGTAGCGGGGTGATCCTCACCTTTGAAGTGAGTCAGGAAGCGTGTCTCTAGCATGGCCCAATTTTGGATTGAGTCCTCCGGCAGAGTGGAGTACCAATCGAAGGCCGTACCTTTTAGGGTACTTGCAAAGAGGCGGATCTTGAGTGCATCTTGATCCGCGATAGCTCCCGTCAGGATCTTGAAGTGGATGACGTGCTGTCTGGCTGATCCTTTCCCCGTATATGTTTGGAGAGTAGGATGCTTGAATTTGGTGGGGAACGGGACCGAGTCCATCCATAAGGGATATGGTGGCTTGATCCCATGCTCCTTGAGTATATCCTCTTCTTTTGCTTTGGCGAGGATACCGTCTACGTCCTTTTTAGTAAGGGCGCGTGATTCATTTTCTTCTCTATTTACCTCGTCGTCTTGATGATTCGGAGGAGGTTCATTGTTCGCCTGATTTTGGAAGGCGAGGAGAAGGTTTTCCATCAGAGTTTCAATCCTCTGCTGGCCCTGTTCCAACTGCTGGATGCGGGTAATCGCATCTTCTGGAGGTGGATTGTGGGGTGGTGGCTCAGAATTTGTAGCCAAGACATTCATCCTTCGTGATTCGAACGAAGAAACTGTCCTGGTGACTGAGCTGGGGCTCATTCTTTTTGAAGAGGAGCTTGAGGAAGGATCACTCTGCTGTCCTTTGCTTGAAGGAGCAGGGGATTCTTCTGAATGTCTTCTTGTCCTTGAGACGCTGCGGGTCATTGGACGTCGGACATGGATTTTTGTTGCTGATTTTTGGCGCCTTCTGGTTTTTCCAACCATATGGACGGCAGCAACTTGGTTGGGTCTTTCTTTTTCGACCCATTTGGGAGAGACTTGAAGTGTGGGAGGCTGGGTCCTTTGCTTCTGTAGTCTCTTTTGTCGGTACGACGCGCGGCGGCGTATACGACGAGCAATTTGAGCTTCGGTCAGCTCTAACTGGGCTCTGACGATGAAGGATGTGCTCCCTCGGGCGCAGCAGCCGAGTCTGTCTTCTTTGTAGCTGGGCAAGGACAGGATGCGAACCCTATCCTTCGCCAGTTGCAGCGAAGCTTTGAATTTGTGAAGTTCGGCCCCTGTAGATATGAAGGGTCGAACTGCAGATTTGTAGGCCTTAGCAGATGCTTGTGGAGGCCTTGTGATGCATGACTTGATTTTGGGCTTGTAGGAACAAGCCGGCTCATGCTGGGATGACTTGGAAGTCAGGTTGGAGATGGGTCTCTCCTCTTTCATGTAAGCAAGAGGATAGAACTGGTTCTCCTTGAGTGGGGCCAGGAATGCTGGCTTAGTGGATGTCTGGGACCTTCTCTGTTTTGGTGAAGGTCTTGGGGACCAAGTCTTGGGGTAGACCTGGTTGTTTGCAGGTTGAGGCCTCGTGGGGCTGCCACGGGCTTCAGGCCTTCTGGTGCTCGCCTTTGGTGTCACGGTAGTGACACGTTGAGAGGCGAGTTTCTGCTTCTTGGAGGGAGCAGCTTGTTCCTCAGGAAGTGGGAATGGTCCCAGCGTCCCGAAGACGATAGTCCGGGGAGTCGAGGTCGACCCGGAGTTCACAGAGTTGCCGAGGGAGTTGACACTTCGGCAGCTGATGGGGCGCTTGTAGGTGCGCGTGGTTTGCTTCTGTTGAAGCATGAGTTGGTGCTTGCTTTCGTCGAAAGTAATGGTTAGTGAAGCTGCCATTGTTAGTTTTTTCGAAAATTTCTGAAACAAGACCACATCCATTAGTAATCACAAGAATATAATGATCATAAATGGGAAGTTCTATGGTTTCGTCTTTTCAAATTGCTCGAGGTAGATGACCCAAACAATATGAGGAAGGCAAAATGCCATAGAGGGTACAATTGTTCTGATCGCAGGTGTGGTAAGCCCGGAATGGGCATCCCAGTGACTGCTAGAAGCAATTGTGAACTTAAATTCGACTTATCGAGAAGCAGAGCTTGCTCGAGGTAAGAAGAATTTAAAGTTGGAGTTACAGATGTGCCGGTCGCAATACAGTAGACCCTGAAAGGGCGTACTAGTACCGCTAGACACAAATGTTTTGAGACCGCATCTATGAGATGAGATTCTCTGTTTTGAAAGGTCAAGATTGGATTCATCAAAGAGAGCAGATGGTATTCCAATCTGAACACGGGCTCAGCGATTTCCGCGAGCGCCAGTGCTCAGAAAGAAATGAACCATGATTTCTCGGATCTGAATCTAAAAATGACGAGTTTTTTTTTTGAAAGGCCAATATCGGGTTCATCAAAGAGAGCAAAAGGCACTCCAATCTGAACACGGGCTCAGCGATTTCCGCGAGCGCCAGTGCTCAGAAAGAAGAAGACCAAGATTTCTCCGATCTAAACCCAAAATGACGGAAGTTTTTTTTTTTTTTTTTTTTTTTTTGAAGATTTTTTTTTTTAAAAAAAAAAAACCTTTTTTTTTATTTTTTTTTATTTATTTTTATTAATTTTTTTTTAAGATTTTTTTTTTGAAAATTTTTTTATTTTTTATTTTTTATTTTAAAATTTTTATATTTTTTTTATTTTTTTTTTTATTTAAAAGACGAGAGAGTACACATAGGCCTCCTAACCCGGTCTTATGAAATCTTGATTGATAGAATTGCCCCCAGGTAAGGGTAGGATTACTTAATGAACCCGTTTGGAGGACCCTTGCCTAGAACAGTCAAGCTGTCTCCACACTCTGGACAAGGCTTTTCTTTGAATCAACCATGATCAAAGAACACAGTTGGTTTAACCTTAGTGGTCTATGTCTTTTTTTTTTTTTATATATATTTTTTTTATTTTATTTTTATTTTTATGAATTCATCGAAGAGAAACCATGGCCCAAAACCTTAGTCGAACAGGCTCAACATTTCTGCAAGCGCGATGAACGATAGGAACAGATCAAGGTTTCTCAATTTTGAATCCAAATTGAGAAATCTAAAAAAAAATTTTTTTATATATATATATATATATTTTTTATTTTGATGAACTCATCGAAGAGAAACCATGGCCCAAAACCTTAGTCGAACAGGCTCAACATTTCTGCAAGCGCGATGAACGATAGGAACAGATCAAGGTTTCTCAATTTTGAATCCAAATTGAGAAATCTAAATTTTTTTTTTTATATATATATATATATATTTTTTGATTTTTGATGAACTCATCGAAGAGAAACCATGGCCCAAAACCTTAGTCGAACAGGCTCAACATTTCTGCAAGCGCGATGAACGATAGGAACAGATCAAGGTTTCTCAATTTTGAATCCAAATTGAGAAATCTAAAATTTTTTTTTTTTATATATATATATATATTTTTTTTTTGATTTTTTAATGAACTCATCGAAGAGAAACCATGGCCCAAAACCTTAGTCGAACAGGCTCAACATTTCTGCAAGCGCGATGAACGATAGGAACGGATCAAGGTTTCTCAATTTTGAATCCAAAAATGACAAATCTGATTTTTTTGTTTTTTTTTTTTAAAAATTTTTTTTTTTGAAAAGAGAAAGAATGGAAATAAATTCAAAGAATTAGAAATTTCCAAACAAAAAATCTCATCTCATTTTTTTTTGCAGAATTCAACATAGGCCACCAATTATAAAGTAGCCAAGGAATCGAGAAAAGAAATATAAGCATAGAGCAAAATATATGATATGCAAATATTTCATTTCTAGCATCGTGTTCTCAAATAAACGAGTCCCACCGGGTGATGCCAGCTTGATGGACCGCGCTCCTGCTTGGTTCCTACCGAGGTCGGCGGACGTGGGAGTCCGTCGGGTCCGACCCTTTCGTAACCGGGGGGCAGGGGCGTGCATCAACATTTCTTTTTTTATGGGTGTGCCAGATTTTCTATTTTACTTGGAATTGCAAATGGTGATCCGGAGATCAACCTTCGCAAGTAAAAATGAAATCAACTTCTTTCAAGTTTTCCATTGCACATATATTTAAGAAAAGAGACATTTTCTTGATTTGCCGTGAAAGGCGATTTTTTTGGCATTTATAGCCGATTTTTGGCGTTTATAGCCGATTTTTGGCGTTTATAGCCGATTTTGGCGTTTATAGCCGATTTACAATCCTTATCAACAATGAAAGACAAGAATTGTGATTTTTGTCTCTTTTAAAAAAATACAAACTACAATGAAAAGCAAGAAAAGGAGGATCTAACTTCTCAGGAGATTGTGGGGGACTCGTTTAGATTGACGGTCGCAAGCCATATGTGGGCTTCGCCATCATCCATGCAGATGAGAACAGAGGATGCTATTGATTCGCTTGGCTTGGCTATAACCTCGGGTTTTTAGAAGACAAAGACCAAAGGAAGGTCCTATGTCCAATAAAAAACCGAGTAGACGGGCTGAAAAGCCATATCTAAGCCATTGGAGGCAGGAGGAGAAGGCAAGGACCTTGGGGGGGGGGGTACCCCCCAAGGGACTTTTATCACCTTGTTGCGGTGGCCGGTGTAGAACTTCCGCAGAGTTTTCTCTCTTTTTCTTTTC
The DNA here is from genome assembly GCA_012931725.1 of Litsea cubeba. NCBI lineage: Eukaryota > Viridiplantae > Streptophyta > Magnoliopsida > Laurales > Lauraceae > Litsea > Litsea cubeba. The sequence goes on from CM022951.1 coordinate 11,293,048, forward strand.
TCTGGATTTCTGACTGCTGTCTGATGTTTGTTGTGTGTTTTTCCGATCTTTCTGATGTTTTCTGATCTTCTCTGTGTTTTCTGATGTGTTTTCTTCTTGGAGAGCCCTCCTATTTATAGGCTTTTAGGTAGCCTTTTAGGTGGGTTTATGGGCTTTTAATGTCATTAAGCCGCATAATGGGAGGAGTTACAAAATTGAATTGTTTATTTTGTAACTCCTTTTTCTTGGCTTCTGATTGGCCGGAGGAGATTGAGGGCATTTAATCGCCTTTAATCGCCATGATGGGAGGAGTTTCATGGGTTAAATGCCATGAATCTCTTGACTTGTAACTCCCAAATGCTTGCTTCTGATTGGGCCGTCCAAAGAAATGGATTAATGACTGTAATAAAGCTAGTCAATTAATCGCATTAAGTGGTCGCCGAGCAGCTGAAGAGTCGCGGGCCGTGCCACGTCTTTTGGAATTCTTCTGTCGATGATCATCGATGGATCTTCATGTAGATCGACATCAGATGACCATGTAATTTCAGGTGTTTGTTGCCAACAGCGGGTCGGTGCCATCTGTCCTGTCGATTTCTCGATCGGTCGGGTGGAAAGCACACTTTTTTTGGTTGACCGGGTGGCGATCAATACTGTCTTTGATACTCTTGATGATTTACCCGTGTTTTGGACGGATATCAGAGGACTTGGTGTCTCAAAAGCATGAATTTTGGAAAGTACCAGAGGCTGGGCTCCTCGAATCGCGAAAAAAACGGCGAAAACCGGGGTTTCCGGGGCTTTCCCGGCGACCCCGGGGTCCATGGTCGCCGGCGACCCTGGCCCAGGGTCGCAGGGGTCTGCGACCCTGGGGGGGTTTTCCCCTTTCTGGTCCCGTTTTGCGTCCGTTTTTGCTTTTTTCTGATTCTTTTTTCTTCTGTACTTTTCTTTGACATTTTGATCATTTATTGGCCTGATTTCTTTGTAGGAAACCTGATGAGAATCCTTGCATTTTATTTTGCAAAGTTTCCAATTTCCTGAGAAAGCCGAAGACTTTGTCGCGCAGAGCTGCCGATTTTCTGTCAAAAGCTGAAACTGGGTCAAACGATGTCGGAATGACCTGAAATTTGGTGTGAAGCCTCCTGAGCAATAAATAAGACCAACCATAGGCTTTTGTTTGAGTTTCGAAGCCGTATGGGGTCCTATCACCTGCAGACTTGCTTTTTGTCGCGATGAAAATGTAGCGGTTTGATGTGCGGTCAACCGATGTCCGATTGACTTGAAATTTGACAGGGAACCTATTGGAGTCATTTTAAGATGATCCATAGGTTCTGTCTTGGAAATCATGGTCCCGGAGAGCTTTACCGCCGAGAGGCTTGATTTGGCTGTCGGAGAAGCGAAGTTAGGCCAAATAATCTTGAAATGGCTTGAAACTTCTTGTGTACTCCTCTTTTGGCTGTCTGGAAGAATCTTGCAGTTTTTGTTTGATTCTGACAAGATTTTATTTTTGGAAGCAGCATTGCCTATTTATGGCAGGTTGCGACTTCATGTAGCTCTTTGGATCTTGGAAAGGCAAAGTGACATTTTTGGTGTCAACACTACGAAACTGGTATTTCTGCCAAACTTTTCTCTTTTTTTGCTCTTTTTCGACGAGCGCCAACGTCGTCGCTCATTTAAATGAGACCACGTGTTTCAAGATTCTGCGAAGAGACGACGTCGTCGCTTATTCTACCCCTTCAGCAAGACTGCATAAACGGTTGGGCAACGACGTCGACGCTGGTCTTAGTCTTCTTCTTCTTTTTTTATTGCCCTTTTTACATTACTTTTTTTGTGGGGTCCCTATTAATGATGCTTGCTTTTTTTTATTATTTATTTATCATCTTACGGGGCATTCAGAAGTAGGAAAATTAGTGGTTTTTTTAAGGAAATCAATCGATAAATTTATAGGCTTGAAGCTGAGCAAATTATAAAGGAATTGCAATATGTTATCATCAATATCGAAGGCTTATTGGGAAATAATATGTTCCATTTCAAAGTCATGTTTCATTAAGGTTTGGACTTTGGAGTCCACCAAATTTGGCTTCAGGGAGTTTACTTCACCATTCCAAATTTTGATGGTTCAGTTCACATGGTTTGAGCTGATTCAGGCCCGGAGTTTAAGGTGCGGACTTATAACCCAAGGCATTGTTGCTCAAAACCAGTGATGAGAACGACACATCCCAAGCACACATTGCAAAAGAGATGGCGTTGCGTGTAGTTTTGTGGATCATACTTTTGTGGATCATACCTTGTATATATCTCTTGATGTAGATCATACTTTTGTGGGGTAGCTTTCAAGCATACCTTGTACATATTTACATCAACACTTCTTTACATTAGATTATTTGAAGCAACGACGTCATGATATATTAAAGCACATTGTCTTTCACTAGCTTCTGTGAAGCAACGACGTCGTTATATATTAAAACATATTTTCTAGCACTAGCTTTTGTGAAGCGACGGCGTCGTCAGATATTAAAGTACACTTTCTTCCACTAGCTTCTATAAAGCAGCGACGTCGTCAGATATTAGAGCATACTTCTTTCCATCCCTCTCCCTAGCAACCATTTTTTTCACACACATTCCTTTTCCTTTTCCCTCGAACACATTCTTCTCCAAACAAATTCCACAACCACAAGAGTGAGAATCAGATTGTTAGAGATGATTAATCTACCCTCTTATTCCCCAAACTCATCATTTTCCCCAATCAGATTTCAAATTTCAAAAATACCCATCTCAGATTTCCTTTCAAAACTCCATTTCCCAATCCCCAACTCCTCACCCCATCTCAAATCCCTCTTTCCATCACTTCTCCCTCTCTCCCACCACCCAAGAACCAGATTTCCAACACACCCACATCGGAAAAGGGCCGATTCGAAGGCATGGCGGGTGTTTAGGGTTTTGTGGGTCATGGTTTTAGGGGTTTTGGGGGATTTTTATGCCATGATTTTGGAGGATGAGGCATGCATCTGGCGACGACCATATGAGAGTTTGCTTCAAGGATTGTGTCGTCTCCTTCCTTGAACTCAAGACCTGATCTCTCAGGTGTTGAAGCCCAAGTTGGGAAGCTAACTGAAGATCTCCAGAGTGATTTAGGTGACATGCAATGAGCTTTGGGACCACCTTAACTACCTTTTGAGGAAGAAGGAAAAGGAAACCGCCAGAGGGAAAAGGGAGAAAGCGATGAGAGGAAGAAGGAGACAATGAGGAAGTGGGGTTCAGGGCACTTTTATGTGGTTGAATGGTGCAATGTTTCGATCATTAATAAAAAAAAAAGGGAAATGGTCATAGGGGATCACTTCCGTGCCATATTTACTAGTGACTCATTTTTCGTCTAGTGACCATTTAAGGTCCTTTTTCAGGTAAATTTCTCTTCTCTTTTTTTTGGCTGAAATAGGGATAATATTAAAGGCAAGCAAAAGAAACAACATAGGGCCCCATTGGACCAGTGTTAGGGCTCATACAACTAGGAGCTATCGAGACCAAAAGATCATACAAAAATATTTTTTTAAGTTCTTCCCGCATTGAAATGTTCAAAATGTAGTATGGTTGTTCCTGGGAACTAGTCACCAACTGAGTTACTTCCTAGTGAAAAACTCCCATGTTCATCAGCTGCCCATCCTGCATACAAATTTCCTGTAAATAAATTTCTTGTAAATGAAGAGGCAGAGTAGATTTGAAAATGATTTCCTGGGGAGGTTTCGGCTTGGCAAGGGAGTCAGCCATCCTATTGGATTCACGTCTGATAGGAGTGAACTGCCAGCTAAGAATTTGCGATAGAGCCTCGTGAACTTTCTTCCAGAGCTGCATAACTTTCCAGGGCATACTAGAATCAGAGGTAAGATGATTCCAAACTAAGAATGAGTCACCTTCAAAGATATCATTCTGGATTTTCGGCTGGAGGCAGAGGTTGCATCCCGAAGAAGGGCCTGGATTTCTGCCTCGAGGGCTGACTCCGCCGCTATCGCAGAAGCGAAGGCACGAATTAAAGAACCATTGTGGTCTCGAAGGATCCTTCCGATACCGGAAGTGTTGGTCTGTTGATGGAATGATCCATCAACATTAAGCTTGAGATAGGTTGGTGGAGGAGGCTTCCACGAATCCGCTGGCAGTTATCCTGTGGCAACGTCCTGCAACGCGTGGTTTGCTATCTTCCATTCGTGGCCAGCCCGGGAGACCTGTTTAAGGATGGATGGTGGGTGCCAAGGTTGGTGACGAAAGACGATGGATTGCATAAACTTCTGGAGACGTGCCCGCAGAGGCAATCTGTTTTGCAGACCCTTCCATAGAAAGAGATTAATTTTAGAAGGTAAAGGAAAGGACCAGAGTTTAGACCAAGGCATGTGGGGTCCTATCGAAGGCGGAGTGAGGAACCTGTAATTTGTAAAGGGATTTGGTTGGGCATGTGCCTGCATTTTCAGTCCCCCAGCAAACAGTGTCACTACCACCTAAGGGGATCGAAAGGATGCTTTCCACTGTTTCCTCATCCCACCAAAGTTGGAGGGCTGCCGTGTTCCAGCATCCCGGCTTATTAAATTACACACCTTACCAGGCGGTGGATCTGGATTCTGGTGGTTTGGCCTTCTCGGACTCGGATATGCCTCGCCAAGAGCAGGGATCCATCTATCAGTGACGGCGTCAATGTGCGTCCCGTCCCCAACATTCCAGAACATGTTCTCAAGGATGCATGGTCAGTGCAGCAATTCTAGAGAATGGAGTCCTTGGATTTTGGGGGTGCAGGAAGAATGGGAAACTTACTTTTGGGATAGGAGATTGGCCCAGAATGAATCTAGAATTGACTGGAAGTGCCAGACCAAGTGGGCTATCAGAGTGTGCGATTGAAGATGGAGGTCCTGCAACCCCAGGCCTCCTTCGCAGATAGGTCGCGTGATTTTGTCCCAAGCCATTAGGAAATTGGAGTTAATGGTATTGATCTGCTGGATGACCTTGGAAACGGCTGATCATTGATCTTGCATTTTTTTTTCATGCTACAGTTAAGTTTAATGAAATGGACCAAAGTGAATTTTCGCTTCTAAACATGTGCGTGTTTATTGATTAGAATGCCCACAATCTCATTCTTTATTGGCTGCTATTGTGTATTGTTTTTTGTGGGTATTAGTGAAGAGGATGATTGTTCCAATCTAATTATCCTAGCTCTTGACTGAGAGCTATGGTTGGAGCTGATACAAATGTTTGGGTCCGTCATATGTGGGCTCCACTAATAGGTCCTTAAGTCCTTTCGAGGCAATCATTGAAGTTGGAGGGTTCATCTGCCTCCGGGTTCACATTGGTGCCTTTGGGCCACAGGACCTTTTCTTGATTAGAATGAGATGTATCAAAATGAGCGTTTGCCTGATATATATGTGATGGTCCTGGTGAGATCCGAGAGATAATTGCATAGGGTATCAACCTATTTTTTGACTCGAAAAGAATGAGTGTTTCAATCAGTTCTATATGAATGATAGTTAAAATGAATTAGATGGGAAAAAATGATAGCGGAGAATAAATACCTAGCCATGACACTAGTAAATAAAATCCTATGAAAGTTGGAGTTGGGTCCGGCCCCATCTGCCCTATTAATTTATTTTCTATTCAAAGATATTAGAGAAAACCATGAAAAAAATGATCCTAGATGGCCATTATAACCGAAAAGCACACCACTAGTCAATATGGCACGGAAGTGGTTCCCCGTGACCACTTTTCTTTTCTTTTTTTTTATTAAAGATTTAAACGTGTAACGACGTCGTTGCATTCAGACCGATACAAATCGCCCGAAACCCCATTTTCCGTTTCTTGTTTCCATCGTTTTCCCCCTTTCTTTAGTGGTTTCCTTTCCTCCTTCCTCAAAAGGTGCTTACCTTGATGATTTAGCCACCCAAAAATAATCATACAACAAAAATAATAAAATGAATAAATTATATATCAAAATCCTAATGAATTTTTCTCGAAAAGTAAACATGAAACTCAGACTCTATGGTGGATAACGCATGAAAGAAGGTCAAATTGTGCTATGCCTACCTCTTTAATGGAGATCAACAACCTCCACAAGGAATATTCAATGTTGGGGGAGAGTTTTGTTCTGGTTTATTTTGGAACAAAAAACCAGCAATCGCAGATGATAAAGGTCGGAGAAGAGGCAGATTTGACGAATTAGTGACGACGTCGGCACTAACTCTCAGTATTAAGCGACGACGTCGTCGCTTGTTGAAAAGTGGATTTTCTAGGAGCATTTTATTTATTTTTAATTTTACTTTGATTTTGAAGGGCAGTCCCATATTTAAGATTTCAGTGTGCAGACTTCGAGTTAGAGTCTGGCATTGTATTCTAGGGATAGAATCCAATCAAAAGCACATGCATGTGGGAAATCGCTGTCTTTAAGAAAGCATCTTAATTGGTGTGTCTTGCCCATTTTCTTTTTCAATTTTTCACATCCACAATCATTCACTATTTATTTATACTAATTGTTAATTTATTTTTCTGATTGCACATTATTCGTAAGTAATTTCCCCAACAATCCTACCAACTCAGCTCCAACCTGACCTGGTGACTCAGGATTCAGATTCACCTTAAAAAATAAGAAATAAAAAATCATTTTGGCTTAGTATTTAGTTTACCTTTGACATTTTTTTATTATTATCAGATTAATACATGATTCGGGTCGTCTGACCTGCCAAACTGATCAAAACCGGCGCCAAGTCTACTGATTGTATTGTGGTTCACCAACAAAAATGTGCACCTACTTGATAAATTAAAGGGTTTGGAATTGGATCGACCCTTTCATCTTCTGGATTTGGTTCAGGATGACATTTTCAACAAGGTTATTAATGAATGGGTGAATGGGCCAAGTGTTAGGACAGTGGACCACCACAAACTCCACATTGATATGATATTGTGCACTTTGGGCCTAAGCCCTCATGGATTTGTTCTTGGGTTCTACCCAAAAGGCCTCATACCAATGGAGTACTTAGTCCAACTTATATGCCCATGATCTTTCCCAATTCTAGCCGATGTGGGACTTTGGTTGCACATCCCCAACAATCCTCCCCTCAAACAAAGGACCATATCTCTTTGGATATTTTTACCGGGCCTCCCCTCAAACGATCATCCATCCGTCCGCTCCATCGAGAAGAGTCAACTCGAGAGCTTCACCATGGATCCACCAATCGTGAGTACTGCGCTTTTCCTGCGCATCACTGGGCCCACCACCTTTTGTTTGGCAATATGAGGATTCTCCGGGCTAAGTCTGGGCCTGGGCTCTGATACCACTTGTTAGGACAGTGGCCCACTACAAACTCCACATTGATATGATATTGTCCACTTTGGGCTTCATGGATTTGTTCTTGGGTTCTACCCAAAAGGCCTCATACCAATGGAGTACTTAGTCCAACTTATATGCCCATGATCTTTCCCAATTCTAGCCGATGTGGGACTTTGGTTGCACATCCCCAACAATTAGCCCAGAATCCTCCCCTCAAACAAAGGACCATATCTCTTTGGATATTTTTACTGGGCCTCCCCTTAAACGATCATCCGTCCGTCCGCTCCATCGAGGAGAGCCAACTCGAGAGCCTCACCACGGATCCACCAATCGTGAGTACTGCGCTTTTCCTGCGCAGGTTGGGTCAGGTCAGAACTGACCCAGGACCTGAACTGCTAAGCTGGGCTTCCTGCGCGCAAGCTGGGCCAGGTCAGAACTGACCTGGACTTGAACTGGCCCGGAAACTTACCTGCTGTGCTGGGCTTCTTGCGCACGGGTCAGGTCAACCCGACCTGGAACCTGACCTGCAAAATTGACCCAGATCTGGGTCCTGCCTTCTTCTTCTTAATCTGTTCTGCAACAGAAAAAAGGATAACAAAACGCAGGTCTTGCTTCTTCTTCTTTCTTCCACTCTGGTGATGACGCAGCGGCGGGGACAGCACGGCGGCGGCGGACTCCGGTCCGGCGACTTGCTGACGCAACCAGAAACAGGGTCTGTTTCGGTCCGATCTCAGATCTGCAAATGAAACTGCGTTCGTTTCTCTGATCTGCAAATGAAACTGGGTTCGTTTCTCCTTCAAGTCCGGTGATGACTGCGATGCGACAGAGTGATTTCCGGCGATGGGTGATGACGGAGTCCAGATCCTTCTGGTGATCCGCGGCCTGATTTGTGATCTGCGTGGCCCACCTCACCTCCTGCTGGACGCAGTAATTTCAGGGAGGAAACTGGGTTGAGATCTTCATGGCCCACCTTCTCTGTTCCGGCGACGATGACAGCGCGTGGTGCACGGACAGATCTGGCACCGATCGAATCTGCGGATTTCGGCAAGAACTGATGCCCTGTGCGATCCGATCTATTTGGATCTCTGCCTTGTTCTGGCAGCAAACTTCTGCAAGACGAAGGGTGCGGGTCAACGCTGGTTCCGGTGTCTGGAACTTCTGATCCGCCTTGCCCGCCTTGGTGATCGTCTGATCACTGAAGCCTCGATCTGCGTGCAATCCTAACCCTAGGAAAATCCTAACTTCGCTCTGATACCAATTGTTAGGACAGTGGACCACCACAAACTCCACATTGATATGATATTGTCCACTTTGGGCCTAAGCCCTTATGGATTTGTTCTTGGGCTCTACCCAAAAGGTCTCATACCAATGAAGTACTTAGTCCAACTTATATGCCTATGATCTTTCCCAATTCTAGCCGATGTGGGACTTTGGTTGCACATCCCCAACACCAAGTAGTTCAAGTAAACCCACGTATGTGTTCCTCCTCACAACTTTAATTATACCATTTCTATTTTCATATTCATATGTTGGGCGGGCCAATCAACTTTAAATTTAAGTGATATAAGCCCCAGGCCCAATAAAACTAGGCGTAGGATACTAGTAGGATTAATAGTAAAATAAAAAGTGGGTTGACGCCGTCAAACTTTCTTCGATTGTGGAATCCAACTCCTAACTCGATCAGTTTTTCTATTCCTATTTTGCCAGAGGAAGTGAATGCTAATCAAAACTCCGCTCTAAATTATTATTAGTAATAGTAGGGGTAGGGCAACTGGGCAAGGGGAAGGGTAGATTCATATACAAAGAGAATTCAAGAATGCTATTTTTATCTCTTGCATTGCATCATCGTTGTTGTTGTTCTTGTTCTAGGGCGGGCAACACCGCACGGGATCACACCAAAAGGTATGCTTTGGTCGATGATATGTGATTGATTCTATCATATAATCTATGATTGTTATATTGATTCATTGAAATACCCATGACAAGAGATGGACTTGTTGTTAATTTGGATGTTTTAGTTCGTCGTCGATGCCTTAAATGGAATGATTGCATGAGTCGATCCAGTCAGGTTAGGTGGCCATCGGGTCCAAACCCTCTTATTCTGAAATCCATACTCTAATCCTCAATCTATGATGTCACCAAATTGATTAGGATGTTTTCTGGTGGCCTTAACTAATTCTATGCTTCGTTAGAATCAGTGACTTTTTACTTTATTTTTCTATTTTGTAATTGTGCCCTCATGCCTTATGCATGCACCATGCTAAATGTCTGATAATTTGATGATTTTTCCGAAAATCACAGTGAACTTAGTGGACCAAGTTCCCCTTTAAGTGGAGGAGAATGTAAGGTCCCAATACCTACCTAAAAGTGAGACCAAATTTCTTTAAGTGGAGGTGAATGTAAGATCCCTACCCAATTAAATAATATTTAATTATGTGAAAATTAATTTCTGAAATAAATAATGAAATTAATCGAATTGGTGGCAGAATTAGGGCACGAAACTTGATTAGGGCACAATTTGAGAATTAAGAACCTATTTGTATTTTAGAAAGATTATAAAAGGGTGTTTTTTGTAATCTAGAAAACATAGTAAATGTGCGTCTCATTTGAAAGAGGATGATTAAATATAAAACTATAATAAAGCACGTAACCCTTTTGGTGTCAAATAAAACCTAGAAAGCCATTGGAGTAAATATATATATGTCAAAAGGAAATCCAAAAATAGGAAATTAATATTAGATTAGAAAACCTGCCTTGCATGTAAGTGTAAACCTCTTGTGGAAGAACGAGTGAGGACCCACCCAACTATTCTATAAATATGAGGCTATATCCCCATTAGCCCCATCCCAATTCCCAAACGACTCTCTCCCTCTTCCTCTCCGTTTATGAAGACGTAGTGTTGGGATTTGGAGAAGTGGCTGGGAATTTAGCGTCCGAACGTGGGCTCCGAATGGATTCAACATAAATTTAAGCAAGTAATCAAACCCGAATCTATGATCCGTGCATGAATTTACCCCCTTAAATCTTGGTGTTGTTGATGGGTAGAAATCCTGATTTACTTGAGTATGGTTATAGATTTATAGTTTTGCTCTTGTGTATGTTGATTATTCTATTTTATTTTATGGTGAGACCTTAAATATGAATGACAATCCTATGGATTTTTTTTAAATGTTTCTTAGACTGCTACAATGTTATGTTATGACCGTCGACAATCACGTAATGGGTTTGATCCCAATTTATGGATTCAGAATTTGAAAACTCAACTTCTTAGATAGTAATTTCATGAATACTTGTTCAAGAATAAGCCAGAAATAGGCTTTTTGAACCACACAACTTTGTTCAACAGTTTGGTCGATTTGACTGTGGGACCCGTCTGACCCACCCAATAAAAAAAATCTGGCCCCCACATCTGGTAGGGGACCCATGGGCGACCTGAGGGACGGTGGACCCATGAGGATTGGGTCCCATCTGGCCCCCTATCCAAACACTTGTAGAACCAGACACGTGATGGAATTAAGGAGAAAACCCCTGTTTGGACGACAGCAGTTGTGAGGCCACTGGGCCCACCTGATCTGTGATCATCTGCTAGGAAACCCTAGCAGTGCTGGTCCCATTCATAGTGGGTCCCGCCTGACCCACCATCAAATAGATTAAAAAGGCAGAAGCGTGAGTTGTGTTTGGGAAAAGTGAGTGTGTGTGGGGAGGCTGTGGGGCACCTAATGAGTGATCAGATCCATGGATCTGTTAGTATACTCCTGGGGAGCCCGGATCACCTATCATATAGTTGTTATATTTTCGCCGTTAGTAAACCAATAAGAGTCCGCCGTGCCATCCAAAGATTTATGGATGACGCGAGGGACTGCTATTGGTCCACTCACAGTGAAGATATAGCCACTGAGACAGGTGATCTGGACTCTACCCCTGGGCGACCTTAGAGGAACAGGTCCCACATAGATCAGGCTAGTGGGCCCCACTTTCCAATAAACCCAAGTGGAGAGGGCGTGACCTTCCCTTTCTCCTTGAACAAGTACTGTTTCTTCTTATTTGAGTAGTCCTGTGAAACTCTATGAACTGTAGAACAGCCCATGAAAAATACAATAGAGCCTTTAATGAAACCTCTACTCTTAATGACTGTGTGGAAATCATGTTTTAGCCTTTGGAAATTTAAACCAGTACCACACTTGAAAATAAATCCAGTAAAACCCATGAATTATTTATTTAGTAATTTTTTTTATTAATTGTGACTTAAGCGTTTAAATGACTTTTGTTAACTAATGAGAATTAACTATATATGCCTATGACTGTGTTAACTCAGGGTTATGATGATATGGACTTCTAAAACCCAACTACCATCAGAAGCACCAATTGATAATTGGCCTAAGCCTAATTAGGAGATCCTTGTGATCTTTCGAATTGGGTTTAGGGCATTCACGCGGGTTTGGAGTTTCCATCATATCATAGGGTTGGATTAGCACAGATCTGACCAGTGACGGACCTAAGATTTTCGTTTGGATGAGGCTAAACTTTGCTCGACTTTGTTATACTTTTTTTACATTAACAATAGCAAAAGAGAAAAATGTATTGCATTTATAGAGACACTAAATATTTAACTGCATTAATTAACATACATTTCTCTCACTAAAATGTCCTGCACTTACTCTAGCTGTGAAAATAATTCCGTATACTTGGTCATGGGGTCATGGCAAAGAAGAGAAATTTTCACTTAATTGTAACTTAAGCTATCCAAACATATGAAACCTAAGGCTGGATATACATATGAACTAAAGATTAAAGCACGCCCAAGGGTGATTCCGTCATCTTTAAATTTGTATATATTATTAGATTTAGTGATTTAGGGCTTATGATTTAGAAATTAACGGTTCAAATTTAGATATAGAGTGATCGGGATTGTACTACATCTAGAGAAGGAGGGGCCAATCTCCCAGTGAAAGAAGCTGCTGAAAGAAAATGGTGCGGAGATAGTCTCGTATTCTCGGTGGAAGATCGAAGATGTCGAAATAGAAAATGAGTGTTTCCATTTCTATGACATGTGGGGCGATTGTCAAGTTTAAACATGGGGCGAATATTTATTAGATGTGTGTTTAGCATGATTCAGCCCATTTAATCTCACGTAATCTCGTCGGTCCGCCCCTGGATCTGACAGACAAACAACAATCCGACTTAGGCCATAAATTGACAATGATGTACGATATATTTTATCGAATTGACCTCAAATATACTTTCATGCAACATGTTATGATAATATGTTTTGCTAAGTCTTTCGATTTGTGCAGCTTGAACCCATGATATTTTAGACATGAATTACGTAAAGTTTTGGTATCTGTTAGACTCTAAAAAATTATTATGAATATGAAATTTATGTTATATAGTTTTACTCATTGATTTTTGTACGTATGTAAGGCGATACCAATAGGCTATTTAAACCTAGCATAGTGACGCACCACTGTGTAGGGGTTATACTTTATAAAAAAAAACAATCTACAGATTTGTTCCTCTGGAAGTGACCGACTGTTACTTCGGCGGTACCAAAACTCTGTATTTTGTTTCTAATGGCCATAACTCTGTCTCGGGGTACCAAAACTCTGTTATTCGTACCCTGTCACACTAAATGGGGGCAGGATAATTACCGTGACTATTTAGCCAATATGGGATGCCGAATTATTTTCTGGATAATTATAATTTTATTTTTTATTCTTGCAATTGATGGTTTTCATTATATACTGTTTTCCGTGTGTTTTCGCCTGTTTAGTATGATATTTCCCTTAGTTCTATTTCTATAAAAATATTATTAATTTACCTGTAATTTATGTCATTAAAATGTATGGAGTCAGAAATTCTAGTATGGTCACTTGCTAAGGTTATTCGTAACCTAATCCGCCCCCCCCGCCCCCCCAACAGTTAGCGCTTGTAGGTGAAGAGATAGATACTGAAGCTCGGGACGTTATTGTGGTTGATCGAGGAGCGTAGGAGTATAAACAAAAGAGTACGGTTGACGTAGTCTGGAGACATTCAAAGAGCGTTTCAAAGGAATTATTTAGTTTGATGAAATTCAAAATTATATTGATTAATGAAATAGAATTATTAAACACGTGCTCTGTTATTAATGTCTATTATTTGATATTTGAGAAAAGGACCCCACCATAAAGTTTTGATTTGATAGAATCTCATATATGCGGGGAAAAAAAAAAACGGCTCGAAAATCAAATTTCTATGAAAATTGGAAATTCGGGTCGTTACAGCTTGATATCCTCCGTTATAAATAAATAAGTAAAAAATTGAACCCTGAGAGTTGTATAAATTTATTGCATGGATGATTATTTTTTTATTCCTAATATTCATATGACCATTTTCTTTTGTTCATCTGTTCTTGTGCGCAGGAATTCTCAAGATCCAATATGGAAGTTGAAAACGAAAAATTGAGCCCATGGCTTGTTTTCCAACATGGGGGCCATGAACAAACTCAGGTCTTCTTAAACATGACAGTTAGAAGCTACCACGCGAGAAGCACGAGACAGATGCATAATAGATGTTAAGCTTTCTTATCATGGTTGGTTGTTGCTAGAAGACTCATCTGGTAGATTTTGCTTGTTCAATCCGGAATCACTGAGAGAAATTGAGGTACCACAACTTACGAAAGAACATCGTGATTGCATATGTGTTCTCTCAGTACCGCCTACAGATCCCAGTTGCAAACTAATCTTAATGAGAACTGATGCTCCTATAATTTACTTTTGTAGAATTACTAAAGATAGCGAATTTAGTGAAGTTCAATGTGATTATCTTAAGAAGACCGATAAGGAATTTTATGTGGCCATCAGTTGCAAAAACTTGATATATTTTCTAACGGTTGGATTATGGTTTGGTGTTATCGACTTTGATAGCGGTAATCATAGTCCTACAATAAAAATTCTCGATGTCCTTTCACCCGACAGGCCATCCCGGGATGACAGAAAAGAATACCTGGTTGAATCGTGTGGAGAGGTTTTTTTTTGTATGCCTAGTTTTTCATTGGCATGAACATATGGCCTCCGATGTCTTAATTTTCAAGATGGATTTCTCGCAGATGGAGTGGGTGAAAGTGAGTAGCATTGATGATCGCTTATTCTTCTTGAGCAAGAGTGGGTCACTATCATGCTCAGCATCTGAATTAGGACTTGAAGGCAATCAAGTATTTTTCTACTTTGAAAGAGACATGAGCTTGCATTCGTACCACATGAAAGAGAGAAGCATTTCAGCTTCATTTGACTTGCCCAAATGTCCAACACCCTTGGAAATCACCTTTTTGGTTAATGCAAACCAACCATGAGGTAAAAGCAACACGGAAAAGATAGGGAATAGTGACCTTTACATTAAGGCAAACATGGAAAAGATGCAACTTACTGGTGCACAAAAGAAGGTTTGTCGCAGTAAAGATGGCAAAGGGAATTTCCAAACAGAAGATATTTGTTGATGAGAGACCTTGGTCGGATCTTCCGATTAGAGATTGTAATGTAATTGAAAATGAGTCTCACTCCGGTGGCTTTTGCTCGTATGCGGTCCATCTGTAAGAGTTGGCGGTCCATTGTTCCCCCTACATGGTTGCCTCTAACACCATGTCTCATCTTTCAAGAAGAAATAGATGGTTTGTACAAGTTCTTCGATCCATTAAGCAAGAGAGTTTACGCTGCAGACATCCCAGAATTACATGGTTCAACCATTCATTACTCGAAGGGCGGTTGGTTGCTAGTTTCTTTGGATGATTTGGATGCATTTTTCTTTAATCCCTTCACCAAGGAAAAAATCGACCTCCCATGGTTCGAGCATCATAATGTCGCCGATTCGAGCTTGACTTTCTCTTCTATACCTACATCTTCAGATTGTATTGTTTTTTCTATTATTAATTTTCATCCCTATGATAATATTTTCATCGATACATGTAGTCCCGGAGATGAGACTTGGCGCTGGTGCGCTCATTACGATGGAGTTAATCCACATTTTCATGTTGGTTCTACTAATGCTGTTTTTATCAATGGTCTTGTTTATTGTGTGGGTCTACAAGGAAATTTGGGGGTCTACAATGTTAGTGAAAATACCTGGAATGTTCTTCAAAAGCCAGAGCCACTTCAGCTCCCGATGGGATGTTGCTTTTTGATAGAGTATGAAGGAGAGTTGGTACTTGTGTATACTCATCAAACTCAAATTATGGTCTTCACTCTTGATCAGACTAACATGGTATGGGCGGTTGTTGAAGACTTGGAAGACCTGACACTATTTTTGAATAGATCAACATCTCTTGCAATGATAGCTGATAAAGAAGCAACGGGTGCAATTAGAGACATGAAGAACAAAATTTATTGTTCTAGATTTCACCGAGACTCCGATGATGCTTTGATCTACTCTATGGAATTGAAGTCCCACCAACTTGACTTCTACATGTCCAAGGAATTCCTCAAGTGCACTTGGATTGATCCCACTGGATTCAAATTTGGATTGGACTCTCAAGGTAATATATTGAGTATAATTCCTAGATCTAAGTGAATGAGAGAAAAAAGAAAGCTGTATTAGAATCAGTTGCAACCTAGTCATTTCTAGCTACCTATATTTGCTTCTTTTTTTTTCCTTGAGTTGTCCAAAGGAGCCTTTGCTATTTATGTTAGATTGAATATCTTCTTAGGAAATGATTACATACTGCTGTTTATCTTTCCTTGATTAAGCAGTTAATTATATACCCAAATTTCCTCTAGATGAAGTTCTAAATAGTATCGGATTCTATTGTGCATGAAGATAATATTTAACAATTATGAAATATTCATTTTTTATACATTGAATGGAGTGAAACCTGGCCAGTGCAACTTTAGCCGTGGCTGTGTAATATGAATGCCTTGGATCCATCAAAAGTGGGCTAAGAATGCATAGTCATTATGCTAATGATTGTTTTTTTAATGTCATTTATTATCATTATCATAAACTAGCAAAAGAGGCCTGAGTTGAAACAGTCCATTTTTTTTTTTTTCAAACTTTGAAGTTTTTTTAGGAATCTCAATCAAGATCTAAGCCGTTCGTTAAAGTTTAGAAGGCCCAAAACAGCTAGAATACATTAAACAAGCCATTGATTCATCACAGTTTTTGAGATATTTACAAAGGAAGTCCAAAAAAAAAAATATAGATGGCAATTTCTAAATTTTTGTGGGCTCCATTTTCACAATCCTATTTGTCCATTTTCTCAACAAGGTCAAAGACGGCGACTCTATCAGATTTGGCAGGTTAATTAACCGTGGATCACGAAAAAATTGAAAAAAAAAAAGAAAAAAAAACTCCATACCATTGTTATGCAAAAAATAGTGCAAAAAAAAAAAAAAAAGCGCTTCTGTTCTTTTAAATGGGCACCATTTGTTCATCTACTTGGATCCTTCCTGATTCAACAGCACTGGCCTCTGGAATTCCATAAACTCAATTAGCAATCACAATCTTGTAAGGTCAAAAAATCAAAGTTCTACAACCTGATCGGTGGACTGGAAGTAGATCCCGCCCAAGTATTCAATCACATACTGAATGACTCTGTTGGGTTAAACTCAGTTTGGATGAGTCTCAGTTGACCTACCCAATTGACTCACAGCTTGTCTTGACTAATCCTGGTTTGGCCAAGTCAACCGGGTCAATCTAAGGACGTTTTCAACCTTACATATATATTAAAACAACATATTAGAACCATAAATAAGGTTTTCTAGGAATCTCAATCAAGATTTGAACCGTTCTTTAAAGTTTAGAAGGCCCAAAAAGCTAGAATACGAAAAATAAGCCATTGATTCATCACAGATTTTGAGATATTTATAAAGAAAATCCAAACAAAAAGATTACAATTTCTAATTTTTTGTGGGCTCCATTTTCACAATCCTATTTGTCCATTATATTCTCTCAAGAAAAAAAAAAAGAAGAAAAGAAAAGAAAAAGAAAAAGAAAAAGAAAAAAGAGCTTTGTAGGCTTTTCTTTCTTTCTTTTTAATTTTTTTTTGAAATTTCTTTAGGCCCCTAAATAATGATCCAAACAGTTCATGATCTTCAAAAGGTCAAAAACGGCTAGCATGTCAAATTGCAGCCGTAGATTCATTATATATCTTAAGATGTTTGTAAAAACATTATTATTTTTATTTCTATGGGCCCCATTGCATGATTCAAAATGTTCATCATCCCTTGAAGGCTAAAAAATGGCCAGGAGGATGGAAGTTTAATGCATTATGGATTATAAGAAATTTGAGAAAAATGTAGAACCATTGAATGACATAGAGTGGATATGATAGGATTCCTTGGACTTTTCCAAACATGGAATGCAAGGATTCCTTCCTTTATCTATATTACTAAAGGGATGTATAGACTTCCTCACATAATGACACGTGGCGCAACCTCAAATTTTTTGCAATGTTATTTCCAGAGTTGCCCTTATCCCTAAAATCTAAATATCTATTATACACTCAAAATACCTAAAATCTCTCCATCAAGAATCATCTTCCACTCAAAAGCCTAAAATCTCTCCATGAGATCCCTAAATAAGCCAACACACCAAATGTGCTAAATTTATATCAATCAATTCATGGGTCCCGGCCCGCATCATTTGATTTTACCCCATTCATCTGGGTCCCACTTAAAAAATATTTGGTCAATTTGTTAGGTTTATGATCATTTGATCCTTTGAAATTTCTTAATCAATTCATGGGTCCCATCCCGCATAATATGATTTTATGGACGGTTAGAATAGAGATGGTTAAAATAGAGATGGTGGACCCCATTCATTTGGGGTGGTTTCACTTAAATAGGTTAGGTTTGGTCAATTTGTGAGGTCTATGATCATTTGACCATTTGACCTTTATCAAGCAATTTATGGGTCCCAGCCCGCATCATATGGTTTTATGACGGTTAGAATATAGATGGTGGACTCCATTCATCTTTGGGGTCCCACTTAAATAAATTAGGTTTGGTCAATTTATGAGGTCTATGATCATTTGAACTTTATCAATCAATTCATGGGTCCCAGCCCGCATCATATGATTTTATGGACGGTTAGAATAGAAGATGGTGGACACCATTCATCTGGGTCTCACTTAAACATATTTGATCAATTTGTTAGGTCTACGATCATTTGATCATTTAATCTTTTTAAATCAATTCATGGGTCCCATCCCGCATAATATGGTTTTATGGACGGTTTATAGAATAAAGATGGTGGACCCCATTCATCTGGGGGGTTCCACTTAAATAGGTTAGATTTTGTCAATTTGTGAGGTCTATGATCATTTAATACTTCGATCATTATCAAGCAATTCACGGGTCCCCGCTCGCATCAGATTATTTCATGGACGGTTAGAATATAGATGGTGGATCCCATTCATCTTGGGGGTCCCACTTAAATATGTCAGGTTTGGTCAATTTGAGAGGTCTATGATCATTTGATCATTTGATCTTTATCAATCAATTCATGGGTCCCGGCCCGCATCATTTGATTTTATGGACGGTTAGAATAAAAATGGTGAACCCCATTCATCCGGGTCCCACTTAAAAATATTTGTTCAATTTGTTAGGTCTATGATCATTTGATCATTTGATCTTTCTTAGTCAATTCATGGGTCCCATCCCGCATAATATGGTTTTATGGACGGTTAGAATAGAGATGGTTAAAATAGAGATGGGGGACCCCATTCATTTGGGGGGTTTCACTTAATAGGTTAGGTTTGGTCAATTGTGAGGTCTATGATCATTTGATCCTTTGACCTTTATCAAGCAATTCATGGGTCCCAGCCCGCATCATATGGTTTTATGAACGGTTAGAATATAGATGGTGGACTCCATTCATCTTTGGGGTCCCACTTAAATAAATTAGTTTTTTGTCAATTCATGAGGTCTATGATCATTTGAACTTTATCAATCAATTCATGGGTCCCGGCCCGCATCATATGATTTTATGGACGGTTAGAATAAAGATGGTGGTCCCCATTCATCTGGGTCTCACTTAAACATATTTGATCAATTTGTTAGGTCTACGATTATTTGATCCTTTAATCTTTTTAAATCAATTCATGGGTCCCATCCCGCATAATATGACTTTATGGACGGTTAGAATAAAGATGGTGGACCCCATTCATCCAGGGGGTTCCACTTAAATAGGTTAGGTTTGGTCAATTTGTGAGGTCTATGATCATTTAATACTTTGATCATTATCAAGCAATTCATAGGTCCCAGCCCGCATCAGATTATTTCATGGGCGGTTAGAATATAGATGGTGGACCCCATTCATCTTGGGGGGTCCCACTTAAATAGGTCAGGTTTGGTCAATTTGAGAGGTCTATGATCATTTGATCTTTATTAATCAATTCATGGGTCCCGGCCCGCATCATTTGATTTTATAGACGGTTAGAATAAAGATGGTGGACCCCATTCATCTGGGTCCCACTTAAAAATATTTGGTCAATTTGTTAGGTCTGCGATCATTTGATCCTTTGATCTTTCTTAATCTATTCATGGGTCTCATCCCGCATAATATGGTTTTATGGACGGTTAGAATAGAGATGGCGGACCCCATTCATCTGGGGGGTTCCACTTAAATAGGTTAGGTTTGGTCAATTTGTGAGGTCTATGATCATTTGATCTTTATCAAGCAATTCATGAGTCCCAGCCTGTAGCGCCCCAATTCCGGATACCGAGAAAATCGTCAAAGTATCGAAATTGGCGCGCTACTTCCCGGAAAATCCGAGAACTTCCAAGATCGTAGGTCCGCAGTGAGGTCCAATTTAAAACTTTTTGAACAATAATGTAACAACAGTTATTATTGCGGAAGCGTATTATAAGCGAAAGCCATACAGAGATAGCGGAAGCATAAGGTATCATCGTATATATGTCAAATGTAGAAGGGCTGAAGTCCAGCCTAAATGTATAGTGATAACAAATCAAAGTTTAATTACATATTTTTCATTACTACCCAACTCACAACAAATGTCTCTCAAAAACCCTAAACAAAGGAACGCTCAAACCCCTGCAGCTGGTGTCGGCTCTCCACCTTCCGGCTCGACCTCATGGTCGGCCGGTCCCCATCCGTAGTCGCCTGCTACGGGCACCTCAACGAGTGCGAACGCATCGCCCTCGAACTCGGGGTCAAGACCTAAGCACCAAGAGTGGGTCAGATCTAAAGATCTGGCAAGTCACAATATGCAGATAATATAGAATGTATGCATCAAAATGAGTAGAGACATGTATAAAGTAAAGAGAGTAACAAAGGTACATATGCTATGCAGTCGTGCAGAATAACAATGTAGAATCATAATAAGCATAACAGTAATAAACCTACACAATATGACACATCCACATAAGCTGGTCACCGCGGGATATTATGCCGCGGCCCTCCCATACTGAACACAGTCGCGGTAGGGATCCTAAGCTAATGCTAGGGATTACTAACCCTGCAAAATATCATCAACATCATCCACAACGACCGGAACCGGCATCACACCGTCCGTCCCAACAGTGCTCATCATGATAGCCACACATCAAATCTCAATAGCTCCTACCAGTGATGATCAGTCCAACTGGCTCAGCTTAAATCAACTGAGTGAATGTCTATGCCGACTCGGAAACAATAAGGGTCTGTGTCTGTCTAGGCTTTGCCTTGCGTGAACAAGGTCCTAACAAAAGTCCCTAAGAGGTCTAAGTACTCAATACAAATTGTGGATCATAGTTCAAGTCCAATTCCAATCATTGGATCCGTACCAAGGCCCACTAAATACTTGGCCTGGTCTATAACAATCCATATGAGACACAAGTCCATGTTCAATGACATATGATCCATCTACGTCCATAATGGGTCACAAGCCCATACAATCTAACCTCTCCATTCTAGGGTAATTCACATCCAACTTAGGCCATAAAAAGGGCCCGCCTAGCCACAGACACGGGTCAATGATCCACCCAATCAGATTACCGGGTCACCTCTAAGTATTCCTAGGTTTAGGTCCTCCATTTTCCATTTAATTAACAGGTATGAGCAATAATAAGGATAATAGAGTGATAGTCATAGTATGAAGGAGATGAATCTCCAAGTACACGAATCATAGGGAGATAGCAACAGTCCAACCTAGGTAAATGGTCCACTTTCGGATACAGGTCCATCTCAGGTAATTCGATCTTTAAGTGAAACCACAGATGCTAAGGAATATTGTGTTTGGTGCTTAGAAGTTATGTGCATCATTTGGTAACGTATAAAGGTCGAATCATCTTAGATTACATAACCTGGACTTTAATTAGTGGACCCCACGAGTCAAGGCTGAGCTACACCATTGACTCGTGGTTGGCACAGTGATGGAAGTCTATTTGAATGGTCAATGGGTCCTACATATGATTGCAACAATGGAAATTAGAATCTGGGAAGTGTCACTGTACACAGTGTGCTCAGCCGACCTCCTGGCCTGGGCGGTCAGCTCGGCACACTGGGACCAGAGAAGGAAAAACACCCTACAGGCAAAGCCTGTTTGTCCAGGACTTCCTGTGAGTTCGGCTAACTCCCTGGCCTGGGTAGTCGGCCGTGCACACTAAGAATTCTGGCTGAAGGGAATGTCCCAGGTTCTAGTCTCCTTTGTTGAAATCCCGCCTTTTTGGAAATCCATCTCGGAGTTCGGCTAAGCAATGGAGCTCAATTGAATACTCAGTTCGGCCACCCAACTCAGTTCGGCAAAGGGCCTAGCTCAGTTGGATCACCCAGCTGAGTTCGGGAAAATGCATTGGGCTTGGCAGGGCATTGAGGTTGGTTTAGCTCTCAGCTCGGTTAAGCACTGAGTTCGGCTAAGCTCGAAGTCCGGTCTGGCACGGAACCCGGTCTGGCGCTGAGCTCGGCAAAATACTGAGCTCGGCCATAACACTGAGCTCGGCCATAACACTGAACTCGGCTTTGAGCACTGAGCTCGGCCTAGACACTTAGCTCGGCTAAACGCGAATCTCATCCTAACCATTTATGCTCGGCAGAACTCTGAGTTCGGCTAGTGTTGAATCCAGCCATCGCTGAGTTCGGCCAGTGCTGAGCTCGGCAGTTGCTGAGCTGCGCTAACGCTGAGCTCGGCAACCGCTGGGCTCTGCAAGTGCTGAGTTCGGCAATTGCTGAGCTGCACTAATGCTGAGCTCGGCAACCGCTGGGCTCTGCAAGTGCTGAGCTCGGCCATCGCTGGACTCTGTCCATCTCTCCTACCAGTGTTGTGTTCTGTTACAGAACCCAGTTCTGCGACAGGACACAACTTCTCTTCATTAAGCACAGGAATGGTGGTCCACCTCTGATCAAAATCCAGATCAAGTAGCACCCCATGGTCGCACAGGGCCCCTCACATAGACGTAGGGTCCTGATCTACCAAGGGTGGTCCTACGTCGATTCCGATCTCAACACTGCGAGATGGGTTCTTGTCATTCCATCTCCGGAAACTCATTCCCGTGACCCAATTCTTCTGGGATTCTCCATAGACCATTACAGAAGTAAAATAAATCATTCCTACATCATCCATCCATCATCAACCGGCCATTGATCATCCAAATGAGGTAATCACATCCATCAATGGCCAAAGGAACCAAACAAACATGCTCAAGGATCGATCTAAACATATATATTACAAATTGGAATTCTACTGCAAATCAAAGGAAGGAAACATGCAATCTAGACTACCAGCACAGTGCACTTGCCTTGATCAATTGAAGGTAGAAGGAAAAGAGAGAAAACCACAGGGAAAAAGAGAAAAGGTCTCGGCAGTAGCTCTTATGGTGCAGGTTGGTCTCGGCTGGCCTTCTGTCAAGGATTTCTGGGGCGAGGAAGAGAAAAAGAGAGATTGGAAGAGAGATGAGGGTTCGTTGGAGAGAATTGGGGAAGAAGGAGAAGAAGAGGGAAGAGATTGAAACTTGAGAGAAAGGAAAAAGGAGATGAACAGTAGTTGTTTGGGCAGGGGAGGGTTTTGTTTATATAGGTTGGGTTTTTGGGTTAGAGACAAAATTGCCCTTGGGGTTAGAATAGGATTAGGGTTAGGGTAGAGGGTATTTAGGTCTTTAGGTGATCTTCTAGAAGATTCTTTGGTGCAAACCCCCTATAGTAAATACAAAACTCTAGCTAGGGCCTTTAACAAACT
This sequence comes from Litsea cubeba, assembly GCA_012931725.1. Taxonomy (NCBI): domain Eukaryota; kingdom Viridiplantae; phylum Streptophyta; class Magnoliopsida; order Laurales; family Lauraceae; genus Litsea; species Litsea cubeba. Next base: position 11,316,456 of record CM022951.1, read on the forward strand.
CCCTAACTCTAAAAATAACAAAAGACCCCCTATTGACTCTACTAATTACACCACTAGACTAATCCTAGGAAAATACATAACTACCCTCACTAAGCCCCATAATTAGTATAACTAAAATACTTAGGCTAATATATAGTATTCAAATTCACATTGAGGGCCCACCAGGGGTGGGGTCTCACACAGCCTGCATCATATGGTTTTATGGACGGTTAGAATATAGATGGTGGACCCCATTCATCTTGGGGGTCCCACTTAAGTAGGCTAGGTTTGGTCAATTTGAGAGGTCAATGATCATTTCATCATTTGATCTTTATCAATCAATTAATGGGTCCCGGCCCGCAACATTTGATTTTATGGACGGTTAGAATAAAGATGGTGGACCCCATTCATCTGGGTCCCACTTAAATATATTAGGTCAATTTGTTAGGTCTACGATCATTTGATCCTTTGATCTTTCTTAATCAATTCATGGGTCCCATTCCGCATAATATGATTTTATGGGCGGTTAGAATATAGATGGTGGACTCCATTCATCTTGGGGGTCCCACTTAAATAGGTTAGATTTGGTCAATTTCAGAGGTCTATGATCATTTGATCTTTATCAATCAATTAATGGGTCCCAGCCCTCATCATATGATTTTATGAACGGTTAGAATAGAGATGATGGACCTATTCATCTTGGTCCCACTTAAATATATCAGGTCAATTTGTTAGGTATATGATTATTTGATCTTTCTTAATCAATTCATGCATCATCTAAAGAACAAAACATTTGAAAAAAAAACATAAAGATCAAATTAGCAAAAAAAAAAAGGACTCACAAGTTTACTAATTATTAAATTTATTAAAAATAATTCAACTCAGTCTGTGCATTTGGTGGTTTCGTGGTTATCCACGGGATTTTGCTAGTAAACTCCTATGAGGATGGCTTGCATTAATTCCAAGAGAGATGAAGGAATCCTCTTAATAAAGAATTCTAGGGCCTACTGAGTTTGGTTATCAAACGTGCTATGATTACAAAAATGATTTTCTTTTTTAAGCACTCCCCATCTCAAACAACACAAGTTAGAAAAATTAAAAATCAGTAACTCCCAAAAGGAAAAGGATAGTGATTACCAAAAAATGGAAAATCAAATATGTATCAATCCAATCGTGTCCCATGTGAAATACGTACACAATATTTGTATGGTCTTCCTTTGAACTCTTCCACGAAAAGTTCGACAATGGAAGAGTCTTCCCTGCCCAATCAGACTTCACCTAAGAAAGAGAAAAAAAAATAGAGATAGCAGCACAGCCATTCTCTCATTCAAAGGCATTATTACTATCTCCATACCAATTTTTCAGGGTCAGGGTTTTGAGTTGGAATGGAAAAAATGGATGTGAAGCTCCCCTTACATGGGAAATGAACTCGAAGGGGTAGGGCCTCCAGCATAAACGAATTCCCGTCATTAAAAATAACGGGTTTTGACATATTAGTCATTTTTAAATTATATTTTTTCAATTTCATGACTGAGATTTTAATAAAATCACCGGAGTCAATTGAATCTGCTCAGCATTTTTTTTTAAAAACCTTTCTGCGCCATATCCATTGATATTATGAGATTTATTAGTTTTAGTATCATACACTTTTTGGAACCAGCAAACAAATTAGTTTTTTTTTATAAAATATGAAAAAAATGATATTTTGTGAAAAGTAAATACACATCTAATAATTATTTCGCAGGCTTTATCATTTTGAATTTTTTTCTAAGATAATTGTTGAAACTTGAAAATCATGACATCATGGGACATGATATCATGGACTTTATCAATTTTTGTGACATATATTGTTCCCATGATATCATGAGATATGAGACAAAAAAGTTCTAAAAAATATATTAGCCAGAGTCAAACGATTTATGTGACATTAATGAAATTTTGATTATGAAACTGGAAAGACTTGAAATGAGAAGATCAAGAAAGGGCTAGGGCTAGAGTTTTTACAAGCCAACGGGGTGACTGCGGGTTGGCCGAGTGGTCATGACCACGGTCATCCCTCTTCCGAAGCTAGTGATTTTGGTATTGACCTCCTTCTTCAGGAATCGAAGGTTGAGTCCACTAGTGCTACTACCTTGAGGTCACAGAGGTGTTTATCCGGCTTTCATTTGAGTCTGGCAGGATTAGTCCAGCTCAAAAAATTGAGAACCCTCTTATAAAAAAAATTAAATAAAATATGGTGACTGCGGGTTTGGATTTTAGTATTTGCCACATGATGTCTTTGTCAGACTCTCCCACGCTCATTTTTCACTACTCGAGATGAGGTGATCTGATATGGTTATATAATAGTGTTGTTTACTAATGGTCCTATTTGTGCTTTTGGGGGCCGTTATTGGTTATCCATTGATTATGACACTGATTACACGGCCTTGCCAATCGATCAATCGGAAGCCTCACATTCACTGCCTCTACATTTGTCTCAAACCCTGAATTCAACACTCATCCACATGTTACTTTCCGTTGGATTGTAGTCCTTAAAAAGATAAAAACTTTGGGGCATTTGGGCGGAGGTCCCTCAACTGTGATTCTTATTGCAAACGGTCCACACCATTTTTTCGTACTGACGGCAGTCCTTTTATAAAAGTAACTCATTGAAAAAGACAAAAACACCCTTGTACACGTCAGCAAAAGCAGAATCAGACAATTTATCTGAGTTTTGGCAAAGCTCAGCAATAATTCAAATAAACTTCTCTCATTCCATTGAGGTTTGGATGGCGTTAGAGTTTCAGAACGACAAAGTGGTCTTCATGAAGTTTTTAGAGGACGTCTTAAGCTTTTCAGAAAGGTCTGGTTCGCAAAAATTCAAGTTCGTTTGGGCCTCCAAGCGTTGCTTCAAAATAAGGCCGGAAAAATCAATCCAAAATTCCTATTTTTACCAGTAAATTTCAATGAGCCATAACTTGAGTTTCCGAAGTCCAAATTGGGTGATTCAAAACCCTATAATCATCTACACATCTAGGGCTACAACTTTCATGAAGAGACCAAGTCAAGATTCCACCGTTATGTCATAGAAAAATACCTCACAAGTTGGACACAAACTCAGATAAATTTGTCTGAGTTTTATCAGAAATTCAGATAAATTTGTCAAATGAACTTCTCTCATTCCATTGAGGTTTGGATGGCGTTAGAGTTTCAGAACGACAAAGTGGTCTTCATGAAGTTTTTAGAGGACGTCTTAAGCTTTTCAGAAAGGTCTGGTTCGCAAAAATTCAAGTTCGTTTGGGCCTCCAAGCGTTGCTTCAAAATAAGGCCGGAAAATCGATCCAAAATTCCTATTTTTACCAGTAAACTTCAATGAGCCATAACTTGAGTTTCCGAAGTCCAAATCGGGTGATTCAAAACCCTACAATCATCTACACATCTAGGGCTACAACTTTCATGAAGAGACCAAGTCAAGATTCCACCGTTATGTCATAGAAAAATACCTCACAAGTTGGACACAAACTCAGATAAATTTGTCTGAGTTTTATCAGAAATTCAGATAAATTTGTCAAATGAACTTCTCTCATTCCATTGAGGTTTGGATGGCGTTAGAGTTACAGAACGACAAAGTGGTCTTCATGAAATTTTTAGAGGACGTCTTAAGCTTTTCAGAAAGGTCTGGTTCGCAAAAATTCAAGTTCGTTTGGGCCTCCAAGCGTTGCTTCAAAATAAGGCCGGAAAAACCGATCCAAAATTCCTGTTTTTACCAGTAAATTTCAATGAGCCATAACTTGAGTTTTCGAAGTCCAAATCGGGTGATTCAAAACCCTAAAATCATCTACACATCTAGGGCTACAACTTTCATGAAGAGACCAAGTCAAGATTCCACCGTTATGTCATAGAAAAATACCTCACAAGTTGGACACAAACTCAGATAAATTTGTCTGAGTTTTATCAGAAATTCAGATAAATTTGTCAAATGAACTTCTCTCATTCCATTGAGGTTTGGATGGCGTTAGAGTTTCAGAACGACAAAGTGGCCTTCATGAAGTTTTTAGAGGACGTCTTAAGCTTTTCAGAAAGGTCTGGTTCGCAAAAATTCAAGTTCGTTTGGGCCTCCAAGCGTTGCTTCAAAATAAGGCCGGAAAAACCGATCCAAAATTCCTATTTTTACCAGTAAATTTCAATGAGCCATAACTTGAGCTTCCGAAGTCCAAATCAGGTGATTCAAAACCCTAGAATCATCTACACATCTAGGGCTACAACTTTCATGAAGAGACCAAGTCAAGATTCCACCGTTATATCATAGAAAAATACCTCACAAATTGGACACAAACTCAGATAAATTTGTCTGAGTTTTATTAGAAATTCAGATAAATTTGTCTGAGTACAGAGAGAGATTTGGATAGAGAGATATTTCAAAACCGATTCCATCTTTGAAGAAATGAAATAGAGAGAATCAGAAGTCATGGCATGGTGGCGATGAAAAGTGCTCTGCAACGATACTCCAAACCATGGAAAGGAATGGAAAATGAAAAATGAGAGAGAAGAAGAAGGCAGGAGTTCGAATGAGGGTTGAAAGGGGCAAATTAGTCATGAAAATATATGACGTGGCATATTAGGGACCTTTCACCAAAGTATCTCCAGCTGTCTGGACTAGAGACATTAGAGAAAAAGTTGTTGTCCTTGATGCCTTAAAAGACCGTGCGCAGGGACTTTTGGCTAATTTACCCAAAAACTTTTAAGATGGTAAAATAGAGGGCTATAGATTAGAGGGTTAAGATATTGTAATGGCTTTGAAATTTTATTCTCTAACTTTTCGCATGATTGTTATCGCATTGGCCCTTTTAAACACGCCCTTTTCATATAGTGGGCAAATCGCATGATGGTTTACTGTTAAATCTTTTTCACGAAAGAATTATGATATATGAACATTGAACTCTAAGGGCTTCAAAATAAGGGATGTGATTATGGGAATGTCCGCATATCAGATCACATGATTTTACATTATCTGTGGTTGTCATAATTCATACATCAGGTGGAGTCCATTGAGAAGGGTGTTTGCATTTTTTGCAGTGTCAGCTTCTCAACCACCAACAATTAATTTCTGACTTTTAAATGACATATTTTGCCTGGATCCTATGAAATGAGCAACAAATAAGAGTTCAATACGTATCCAATAAAGCATGATGCTGAATTCTTCATGAATTCTCTTGTATTAACTCAAGCATTGTTTACACAAAACAAATACAAGTTTTCATCAACGTTCTTAATTAAACTATTTTTAGTAGTGTTATATTTTTTATATATTTCAAAATAAAATTAAATAAATTAATCTAAAACTTTCACTACGTTATATTTTGCAATGAACAGTACTCATGTAACTTTCACTAGTACTGTTGACCTTAGTAGTTAAAATTCTCTGTTCCCTCTTCAATTTTGATCCCTTGGTGGCTTCAATCTCATAGCTAGCCATCTTACCACGCAGTTGGAAAGGCAGCAGTTTTTGACTCATCCCCCCAACTCAGCTCCAACCTGACCTGGTGACTCAGGATTCAGATTGACCTTTAAAAAAAAAATCGTTTTGGATTGGTATTTGATTACCTTCGACATTTTTTTATCATATAAATACATGACTTGGGTCTTCTGACCTGCCAAACTGATCAAAACCAAGTCTGCTGGTTTTATTGTGACCCACCAACAAGAATGTGCACCTAACTAATAATTAAGGGTTTGGATGGACTCTTTCAGTCTTTCATCTTATGGGTTTCGGTTCAGGATTACATTTTCAACAAGTTTATTAATGAATGGGCCGAGATCAAGTAGACCCACATGTTCCTCACAACTTTAAGATGGATCCGGACCCGACCCGACCCGACCCACCCACTGACCCCACTAACTCAAGCCGCATATGTATTTGTAATGAAGCCCTTGGTAGACAGGGTGACTTTACAATGGAAGAAGGCGGTTTCAGAAAGGAAGAGAACCCCCCTTTCTTAAAAGTGTGAGGCTCCAGACTCCAGTGCATTGTCGCTGCACCATACTATGGTGCAGCAACGAGCTCCATCGAATGACAATGACGGCAAGACACGTGTTCAGGATAGTTGATTCACATTCACGCTTTACACGCTTTACAATGTCTTCTTTCAACGTTAATAAATGTATTTTATTTCCACTTTTACCCTTTGAAATTCTGCTGGGGTTGGTTTTAGGTATATGTTGTGAATGTGTACAACCTTCATTGAAATTGAAACATGCAATAAGGATTTTGATTATAATGGAGCCCAACTTTATAAATTATTGTACAAGGCTATGAAATGCAATCAGAAATTATAACATGAGGCCCACTTTTTATAGGAATAGGAGCAATGAGTCACATATAAGAAGTACATTAAATATCTATATTACTAAAGGGATGTATACACTTCCTCACATAAAGACACGTGGCGCAACCTCAAATTTTTTTGCAATGTCATTTCCAGAGTTGCCATTTTCCCTAAAATCTCTATATCTATTACACACTCAAAATACCTAAAATCTCTCCATCAAGAATAATCTTCCACATTAGAGCATTTGATGTGCTAAATTTATATCAACCAATTCATGGGTCCCGGCCCGCATCATTTGATTTTATGGACGGTTAGAATAAAGATGGTAGACCCCATTCATCTGGGTCCCACTTAAAAATATTTGGTCAATTTGTTAGGTCTATGATCATTTGATCCTTTGATATTTCTCAATCAATTCATGGGTCTCATCCCGCATAATATGATTTTATGGATGGTTAGAATAGAGATGGTTAAAATAGAGATGGTGGACCCCATTCATTTGGGGGGTTTCACTTAAATAGGTTAGGTTTGGTCAATTTGTGATGTCTATGATCATTTGATCCTTTGACCTTTATCAAGCAATTCATGAGTCCCAGCCCGTATCATATGGTTTTATGAACGGTTAGAATATAGATGGTGGACTCCATTCATCTTTGGGGTCCCACTTAAATAAATTAGGCTTGGTCAACCTGACCTGGTGACTCAGGATTCAGATTGACCTTTAAAAAAAAATCATTTTGGATGACTTGTATCAGTGGCATGTGTTGTAAAACCAATGATACAGGTTTTTTTGATTGAATGCCTTTTCTAAAACCACCAATCACAACACCCAAATCCTTAGTGGTCCCCACGCCAGTCCAATTATTAGAAAGTATCTAATTCTAGTTGAACTCTAAAAGGAAAGTTACCATTTCTATTTGAAGTGGGACTTCTAATAGTGGTAATAGTAGACTAACTAATTTTAGTAGAAGTGAGACTTCTATTTTAATTAGAAAGGAATTAAAAAGTTACTAATTATATTTGAAGTGAGACTTCTAATTATGATATGGTAAGTTGCAAATTCTTAATTGAAGTGAGACTTCTATTTTAATTGGTAAAGAAGGGAAACTTGCTAATTATTATGAAAGTGAGACTTCTAATAGAAATTAGTAAGTGTGGCTTGCAAAAGCTATAAATAGAGGAGAGGAGGGATGGAGGTCCCTATGCATACTCCATACCTAGGGATTCACGCCCAGCCCTCTTTAGCGCAAGTGTTGCACGAGCTCTCTCTCCTCCCTCTTCTAGTTCTCTTCTAGTTCTTCATTTGAGTTCCTAGTAGTTTTCTCTTGGAGATCCCACCATCTTCTTGAGAAAAAGGAGAATCTGATACAGGTCATAGCGTGGAAGATCAAGAGTTCTTGGAGATCCCTATTTGATTAGTGAAAGCGTTTCATCATCAAAGAAAGATGCAACTTCTCCATTAGAGCACAACTGAGCTCCAAAGGTATAATCCACTTCCTTACACTTGTAGATTATTATGAATGCTTGTTAGTTGCTATTTCTATCTTCTAGATAGATTGTATTTACTGATAATGATGGCTGAGATTGAGGGTTTATATCCTGGATTGGGTTTTAGAGCCTTTTAGATAGTTGATTCCTGCATCAAGTGGGTCAAAAGTTTTAGAAACCTATCCCAGAGGCCCACCTATTTCCAATCACATTCGATCAGGTACAACATCCATGTAAATCGATCAGTTAAAAAATTCCAACTCTCAATAGGCACATTCATGTACGTCAGTTACAACAAGTCCTGACTCTCAAATAGGCACATTCGTGTAGGTTGGTTACAACATCCCCAACGCATGTAAACATCAATTGGTACATTCATGTCGGAAACAACATCTCCAATTCATTCAATTACAACATCCCTATTGATTAAACAATTGCATAACCAAGCCATTGAGTCCACGTGAGCAACAAGAAAATTTTGTGTATACAGCTTTTAGTCCCAAACCATTGAATCTACATCAATTCGTTCAATATTTGTGTCATCAGCATTACGATAACATGACCGGCAACAGAAAACATCATCCCGAAGTGAGAAAAAAACATCAATACAGGTAGGGGTGTGCATAGTTTGGTTAAAACCGATTAACCAAACCGGACCGACCGACCGCTAACCGAATTTACCGGTTATTCTTAACCGATCAGGCGGTTCGGTTAAAGATGCTTGAATATTTCGGTTTTCGGTTAACGGTTCGGTTAACAGAAAAAATTAACCAAATTAACCGAACCGAACCGAAATTATAGCAAACTATATAAATATATAATATATATAATAAAATGTGTACATGTATATAATATGAAAATCTATTAATACTCATATAAAAAATCCAAAATAAATATAACATACATCAATTAATAAGTATTAATTCATGTTACCAAGTACCAACTTAGTAACTTACCAAGTTACCATGTAATGTAGCACCTTCAATATATTATACATTTATATTTATCAAGTTTAAATATGATAATGAAATTAATAATATGACAAAAAAAATATAAACCATTGACATTAAACTCTAAATCCTAAGGTTAAAAGTCCCAACAATTTAAAACCTTAAACATTTTTTTTTTTTTGAATAGGGAACAATAAACCATATAAAACCTTTTGAATATAAACCCTAAACTCTATTAACTAGATAACTATAGTCATTTATAAACTTAATAATTTTAGGTTAACCGAACCGACCGAAATCCAAACCGATATTTTAGGTTAACCGAACCGATGGTTAATCCTCTAAAAAATTTTGGTTTGGTTAAATGGTTGAAATTAACCGAAAAATTTTGGTTAGGTTAAAAATATGTCAATAACCGAACCGACCGACCGATGCACACCCCTAAATACAGGTTGTATGACTTGTATCAGTGGCATGTGTTGTAAAACCAACGATACAGGTTTTTTTGATTGAATGCCTTTTCTAAAACCGCCAATCACAACATCCAAATCCAACAAAGCCAAGTCTAACATAGCAATCTTCCAATGGTTCCGACTGGTTAGACAAGCCATCGCTGTAAATAACAGAAGCTCAATAAGAATAGCTTTGTTGTTGAGAAGTAAGACAAGCTCTAGACAAGTAAAGATTTAGAAAACTCAGTACCCCATAAAACAAGATAGATATAATCACATAAAGAAAAAACAAGATAGATATGTTCACATAAAGAAGACAGATATAGCCCCCGTTCCCTCTTTACAGATGAAAGACTTGAACCTACAATACTATTAAAATCTTGTGAAGAAGAAGAAGAAATATTGAGGTCAACGTCAACCCTTGATCCTCAGCGGTCATAATTGTGGTCGAGCCCTCGCCCTCACCATAAAACTATTGTTGTGCCGTTTCCTATCACCAATTAGTTTTGGGTTAAGTGGTAGCTCAATGGGGTGTAAGATCCTACATTAGGTCGGGTGTTTGGGTAACGGGATACGCATTTTGCGAGTTCGTAGCAGACAGCATAAAAACACCCTAACTCAACACACTACTGCTTTTTAACTCTCGTATCTTTAAAGAACATGGTTACAAGGAAATATTAATAGCTTCTCATATAAGAATAAGAGTATATTATGTTGATAATAAATGATTAAGAATTTAATCTCTTAATGTAAAGCATATAAAATAATTAGGGAACCTAAAATTGGGGAATGTTCATATGTATCTTTCCCTCACCATAGAGTGAGGGACACTCCCCTTTTTGCACATGAAAAAGTGCATTTTGTACCTTACCCTATGTACTTGAAAATACATTTTGTACTTGTAAATTTCTAAAAAAGGAAGTGTCCCTCACCCTATGGTGAGGGAAAGATACATATGAATGTTCCCCCTTAAAATTAGATATGACGATGTGATTGCAAACTCTTAATATTGACAGTGTAGGACCTCTCATCTTATTTTTTTCTTTTTCTTTTTTACTTTTTGCCCCTATTTATAGATATTAATGAATAATATGAACATTCATTCATTAATATCAACTACTGTCGGGTTTTTTTTTTCCACTTTCTTAATGGTTAATTTGTTTTTCTTCCCACTTTCTTCATCCCCTTCTTCTTCTCCTCCATATCTTATTCAATTCATCATGATCTTCTTCTTCAAGAAAGAATCAACTGGGTCATTTTTTTTATTGCGTCGATGGTATGGATATTCAACATTGCTAAACGCCCAATATTCCAACACTATCCCCACCATCCACCAAACTCCAAAATCCCATTGAAGATAAGAAAACATATACCCTATCTTTAAATACTCCAAAAATATTATGACTCCACTTCAACATTGAATGCAACATGGAATCCCCAATTTCAAGTTAATGGTGGGATGGGGAGTCAGGTCCACATGGACCCCATAAGTTGTCTCACTTATTGCATGCCTTTCGCACTTGAGCTTCAAAACTCTAAGCCCCTTGTGGGACCTACTTGGGTTCATGCTAATACGTGGGGTATTGCGATGGAAACATTTAATTATGAATGATTTTGGAAAAAATCATCTCAATCAGATCATCACAACCATTGATTTAAGGGCCTTAATATTTATTGATTTCTTGAGTTATAAATTTATATTTAATTTAATCCAATATTGAGTATTCTTCGAATGAGCGACAAACTAGCTAGAGTGAGTGCGAACTAGTGGGAGCAGTGAGAGTAAACTGTGAAGGGATTGGTTTTATGGTAGGGTAGTATATAGTGGTGAAAAAAATTAAGTCTCGTGCCTAGGTGTATGAGGGTGAAAGTGGGCCTTCAAAAGTAGATTGGAATACAATTGTAGACCTCCCAAATTGACTTGATATTTTTTCTCGTTACATTTAATGTTCCTCATCACATGAAGAGCTGACTATTTTAATTCTTTATTTTCTCTTGTTGCATTTCTGAACTTTGTTGTCCTTCGGATCACTGGTTACAAAAATAACTTTCCTTTTAAGCACTCCCCATCTTAAACAACACATGCAAGTTAATTAGAAAAATTGAAAATCAGTAACTCCCAAAAGGAAATGAAGAGAAATTAACAAGAAAAAAAATAAAATAAAATATGCATCGATCCAATCGTGTCCCAAGTAACATGCACAGTATTAAATTGTATGGTCTTCCTTTGAACTCTTCCACGAAAAGATCAACAATGGAAGAGTATTCCCAGCCCAACCGGACTTGAAAAATATATAGAGATGACAGCACAGCCATTCTCTCATTCAAAAGCACTATAACTATCTCCATACCAATTTTTTAGGATCAAGGTTTTGAATTGGAATAGGAGAAATGGATGTGAAGTTCCACTCACATGGGAAATGAACTCGAAGTGGTAGTGCCTCACGTATTGCCTTCTTGCATAACGAAGTCCCCCGCGGTTAAAAATAATGAATTTTGGCATATTAGTCCTCCTTAAATTTATTTTTTTCAACTTTACGATCGAAAATTTAATAAAGTCACTAGAGTCACTGGACTCTGGTCAATATTTTTTTAAACCTTTCTGCGCCATATGCCATAATATCATGAGATTTATCAGTTTTAGTATCATACACTTTTTGCAACCAACAAACAAACTCCTTTTTTATAGAACACGAAAAATGATATTTTGTGAAAAATAAATACACATTTGATCATAATTTCTCAGTTTTTATCATTTTGATTTTTTTCTAAGATAATACATGAAAGTCATGACATCATGGGACATGCTATCATGCGCTTTATCAATTTTTTTGACATACATTATTCCCATGATATTATGAGATACAAGAGAAAAAAAAGTTTTAGAAAAATCGTTGACCATCAAATGACTTTGGTGACATTATCTGAATTTTGATTATGAAATTAGAAAAATCAAATTTAAAGACTAATATATCAAAACCCTTAAAAACAAAGGAACGAAATGGATTTTTGAAATGAGAAGATCAAGAAAGGGCTTGGGTTAGAGTTTTTGCAAGCCTACAAGGTGACTGCGGGTTAGGGTTTTAGTATCTGCCACAGGATGTCTTTGTTCGACTATCCCGCGCTCATTTTTCATTCCTTGAGATGGGGTGATCTGATATTATTATATAATAGTGTTCTCCACTAAAGGTCCTATTTGTGCATGTGGGGGCCTTGAAAATATTGATCATCCATCAAACAAACTCCTTTTTTTATAAATGATGGAGAGTTTGAGAGAATTCAAGGGCAGTAATAGGCTTATTATTATTATTATTATTATTATTATTATTATTATTATTATTATTTTGTGATATAATAGCATTTTTTGGAGTGTCATATTTTCAACTACCACCAACTAATTTCTGACTTTTAAATGACATATTTTGCCTCGATCCTATGCGATGAGCCACAAATAAGAGTCCAATACGTATCATAAACTACATGATGCTGAATTCTTCATGAATTCTCTTGTATTAACTCAAGCATTGTTTACACAAAACAAATACAAGTTTTCATCAACGTTCTTAATTACATTATTTTTATTTTTTAGTAGTGAATTATTGTTTTTTTTTTTAAATACATAAATTAATATAAAACTTTCGCTATGTTATATTTTGCAATGAATAGTACTCATGTAACTTTCACTAGTACTCTTGACCTTAGTAGTCCAAATTTTCTGTTCCCTCTTCAATTTTGAGCCCCCGGTGGCTTCAATCTCATAGCCATCTTACCATCCACTTGGAAAGGGAAGCAATTATTGACTCATCCCACCAAGTCAGCTCCAACCTGAGCTGGTGACTCGGGTTACCTTTGACATTCTTTTTATCGGATTAGTACATGACTTGGGTCGTCTGACTTGCCAACATGATCGAAACCGGCACCAAGTCTACTGATTTTATTGTGATCCACCAACAAAAATCTGTTAGACATGAGTGGTCCTCATGACCACTTTAGTTACTTTCCCCTTTTTTTTTAGTTTTTAGTTTTACTAAATTTATCTTGGATTAAATTTTAGTACGCCCAATCATATAGGACTCTTGTTTACTAATTTGAGGGAATTAAGGAAACTTATCTTTATTAGATTTCTTTGATGGGAAGAAATCTCTCTAGGGCTTATAAATATATATGGTTTGTTTTCCGGTCCTCTCTCTTAACCTACGAGATCTGAAAAGTACCCATTAACTTCACGCATATTGGAGTGGGTGATAAGGGGGTTAGGAGAAAACCCTATTCGCAAAGGAGATCCGCTCATCATCAAGATCATGGTGCAAGGTACGCTTTTAGTATTATTAGATTATCCATTGTTAATGCATAGATCAAGATCCATAGGTTTGATTTATATTGCAAACCATATTAGATCTTACAAAATCTGCACCTACCTGATAATTAAGGGCTTGGATCGACCCTTTCATTTTATGGGTTTCGGTTCAGGATTACATTTTCAACAAGTTTATTAATGAATGGGCCGAGTTCAAGTAGACCCACATGTTCCTCACAACTTTAAGACGGATCCGGACCCTACCCACCCACTGACCCCCTAACCCTTAGTTGACAGGGTGACTTTACAATGGAAGAAGACAGTTTCAGTAAGGAAGAGAACCCCCTTTCTTAAAAACAATTTCAAAAGAGAGCTGACCATGACTATGAAATTAAACAAGCCATTGGGTTCAAAACGTTGCAGGGTCACACACAACACGCACGTACAGCTACCATGCGTACCCACGCACACAGAACACATGTACGAAGGCACAGGGGCGGACCCACACTATAGGTAATGGGTGCAGCCACCCCCAGGTAAAATCCGGCGTTCCCTTGAAGGGCCTTGGCCCGCATGAGCCATGCACAAGTTGGGGCCCAATCTTATACTACCCCCATCACTTGGGTAGCCCTATTTCAATATTGAAAACTTCACCTGATTTTACTTAAATCCCATTTTCAAATCAGCAAACGTCTCCATTCCAAGACCGTATCTCGTCTTCCCAAACAACTTCATTGTCCCCTCCAATACAAATCTCAGTCATCGGTTAGGCTTCGTTTCCGATAGTGGTAGAAATAGTGTTAGTGGCGGACTTGCACATAAATAACATGGGGCGGTAGGCCCATGTTGATTTTGAAATTGTTAGAGACTTAAATGCGCCTGACTTGTCCCATATATATCTAATAAACAATTGCCCACGTCTAAACCTTGTAATCCCCCCATTTTACAAAACCTTAGTGACCGAGAGAGAGTACCAGATCATTTTCGCGCCGTTCTCTTTCGACATCTTTTTTCTCTCCAGAGTTCAAGGTCCTCTTCGCGCCGATCGAGCTTCTTATCGCAAGTCCTCTCGTGGTTAGTCTATCTTTCACACCAAATAACCATAAATAAAGCAATCTCCCTCCCTCCTCAGATGTAGTATTATCATTATCACTCTATACATAAATCCGAGCCCTTAATCTCTAAATCCCAATTTCAATCCCATAATTCACAAATCCTAATCCAGAAATCACCTAATCTGACCATGTCTACAAGTTTGAAGATGACTAAATCACTAACACTTTAATCTTCAATTTATACATATATTAGGCCTCATGGTTCATATGTTTGGATAACTTAAGTTACATTTAAGTGAAAAATTTTCTTCATTGCGCTCATGATCAACTATAGGGAGTCATTTTTACAACTAGGTAAGTGTAGGCAACCAAATTTCTTAGATTGAAACAGAACCCCTTTGTAAACCCAAATTGGGTAATTTGGTGTTCACCTAAATCACCGTGTTAGGACATCCAAATACCTAGGATTAAAGAAAATGTTATCTTAAATGTTTTGATGATGATGAGTTGATGATCACCTGAATTTAGGAGATTTAGTGGGAAGACCCCGTCAATTAGGTAAGAGATCAGATCAGGGAAAAAAGTTTTGTGTCTATTTACGGTATTGTTAATGTGAAAAAAGTTTTATGGTAGTATTAGTTTGAAAAGAGTTCGCAAAATTAATTAAAAGTTTAGTTCCACCCAAACAAGAATTATGGGTCCACCACTGCGCATGCGCACACAGTACAAAGAAGGTTCAAAAGGGTAGCTACAAAATGGTCAAGAAGAGAGTGAGCCTAATTCAGACTCGTGATGCTGGGAGAAAAGCTGGAGGAGCTGAGTAAAGAACAAGAAGCTTTGATTGATCTATTTTCAGAAGAGAGAACCCCACCAGAGACAAAGAGGAGGAGAATTTGAGAAAGAAATTCAAGTTGTGATTTCAAAATTTCATGCCACATTTGCTTGCGCACTTGTTCAATTTCCTTCTTTTCTTGAGCCAAAACAATGTCTACCTATATGTTAATTATACAACATGAACATGTGTATGATTGAAGTCAAAACTAGTGTCACTACCCCAAATTGCACCTTTCCCGACACGATTTGCCGACGCAGTGAAAATTTACGTTGGTAAAAGTCTTATTTCCAACGCATATTTGGACTGCGTTGGCAAAAGTCACAGAAATTGCTATTTTTACTGACGCAAGTAAGGACGCGTTGGCAAAAGCTGTGGAAATCACATTGGCGCCAACAAAAAATTCCCCAAAAAGAGAGGGAAGGTTTTGCCGACGCGTGTTTTTCTAATGGCGACACAATAATGCGTTGGCAATTATCTTGCCTACTGGCGACGCACAGGTGTGCGTTGGGAAAGCTCTTAGTTTTTATTCGCACCATTGCCAACGCATGAGTTGCGTCCGCAAAGCCCCATGTATGACAAACTTACCTTTCCCGACACTATTTTCCGACGCAGTGAAAAGTTGCGTTGGCAAAAGTCACAGAGAATTGTAACTTTTACCGACACAAGTAAGACAGCGTTGGCAAAAGTTGTGGAAAACATTTCCCGATGCTATTTGCCGACGCAATGAAAATTGGCGTTGGTAAAAAACTTATTTCCGATGTATATTTGGACTGCGTTGGCAAAACTCATAGAAAATTGCTACGTGTCCGATGCAAGTAAGACCGCGTTGGCAAAAGTTGTGGAAGCCACATTGGCGTCAACAAAAAATCCCCCCCAAAAGAGAGGGAAGGTTTTGTCGACGCTTGTTTTTCTAATGGCGACGTAATAATGCGTTGGCAATTATCTTGCCTACTGGCGACACACGGGTGTGCGTTAGGAAAGCTCTGAGTTTTTATTCGCACCATTGCCAATGCATGAGTTGCGTCCGCAAAGCCCCATCTATGACAAACTTACATTTCACTATTTTCCGACGCAGTGAAAATTTGCGTTGGAAAAAGTCACAGATAATTGCTACTTTTACCGACGTAAGTAAACCGCGTCGGCAAAAGTTGTGGAAAACATTTTCCGACGCTATTTTCCGACGCAATGAAAATTGGTGTTGGTAAAAAACTTATTTCCGATGCATATTTGGACCGCGTTGGCAAAAGTTGTGGAAAACACATTGGCGCCAACAAAGATTTCCCCCAAAAGAGTGTAAAAGTTTTGCCAACGCGTATTTTCCTAATGGCAATGCAATAATACGTTGACAATTATTTTGGCTACTGGCGACGCACATGTGTGCGTCCGCGAAGCCCTATTTAGTAAAATTCTTTTTTGCCAAAATAATATGAGCACATCATTTTAATCGCTTTGATTTATTCCCAACTCTCTGCCTCTTCCATTTTTTTATTTTTAAATTCTCTGGTCAACTACAATGGCTTCTAGTGGAGTATACTGGGAACTTTTTTGGGTGGGTCCCACTCATGCCCATATGTGAATAATCTAAGTCGTTCAAAATGATCAACTTATTTAATTATGGGGTATCCCAATTTTTTTTGTTTAAAATTGAGTTGGTCTAATCGTAAGATTGACCAAACAAAAAACCATGGCTTTTATTAACTTTTTCTTTTTTGTGTGTTCAATCGTACGGTGAGATAACCTCCATTCAAATTGAGTTTGAAGATACCTTATAAATGTATGGAGTGCTCATTCTGAACAACTTTGATTATTCATCGAGGATCATACTCATATATAAGGAAAGCCCCCACCCAATTTGAAAAAAACACATAAGGCCTGTATTTTGAGCCTGTAAGCACCACTTAAAAACCTAATAAAAATCTCAATCCGCCTTCGCTAAAAGTTAATTTTAATTAACTTTTAGTGGTGCCCGTAGCAGTGGTTGACTGTATAAATCCCACTCTAATGGCGCCAATTTTTTGTGGGATTTTTTTAGGTTTTAGCATCTAACTTTTTTCCATGGCCTATACTTTTGACTTGAGGCTAAAGATGTGGTTTTAGCGGCTCCCATTATATTGGGTGAGGTGAAACTTATTTTTAATGGGGTCACTGGAGCCCCCGCTAAGAGTAATGGAATTTATGATTATATGTCACATTATAAAATAAAAATGACTTAATGCCCGTAATCTGATTCTAATGTAACGGAACTCTTCTTCCTAATCTTCTTCTTGCAAATGCAACAGGCCAAGCCAAGGTATGATCTCTCTCTCCATCCCTCTTCTCTCTTCCCCCACGCCCCTGCCTCCACCCTCCCAGCAACTCACCCGCCCTAGCCTCGTCCCCATTCCCCCACCGCCACTGCCACCACCCGCCCAGAAACCCGCCCGCCCTAGCCTCCTCCCTCTTCCCCCACCGCCCCTGCCTCCACCCGCCCAGCAACCCAATGCCCTAGCCTCTTCCCTCTTCCCCCACCGCCCCTGCCTCCACCCGCCCAGTAGCCTTCTCCCTCTTCCCCCACCGCCCGTGCCTCCACCCGCCCAGCAATCCGCCCGCCCTAGCCTCCTCCCTGTTTTATGGTTGTTGTTGACTTGCTGTGAAATACAAGTATTATGCTAGCTTATGGTTTTTTTGTTACTTATTCCATGGCCTAGGTAAAAGATTAAATAAGTTAGAGATGGAGATTAGGTTTTAGAGAAGAGGATTAAGATAGAAACAATGAGGACTGGTCATCCCACCCAATGACCAGCCCTAACGCTTCATTTATATAATTCCATATTTTCGTCACATTAATTTTTTCATTGTCACAAATTAGTTAGTAGTTATTAGGATATTTTGAAACAAGTCCCTAATTGTTTCTTAACACAATCTACTCCACTAAGAAAAGGCCAAAGATCTATGTACTTTGATGGGTTTTTATGTACTTTTCTAAAGGGCCTTTGGTTTTTCAGTGATTTTTGTTTGATGGGTTTGTGCTTGATTGGTTGACTGACCCATATCTGATATCTCAATCCAAGGATATCAATTGCTTAAGTTCAAAAGTGATAAATCTCATGGATTCTCTGATTATTTCCATTGCTTTTTTTTTTTTCCTCCTGGATAGCACTCTTTTAAGAAACTAATCTTGCTACTTTCTTCTACAACTAGGATTGAGTTTCCCTATTTAGAATAGAATGCTTAAATGTAGTAGGCTTGTGTTTTTTATAAAAGGTGTATAAATTTCCAATCATTGCAGAATTTGGAATAAGATTTTCTTTGTGAAACTGTTTCTCTACTTGGGTGTGCCTTGCAGAAAGGTTGGTCATGTGACCGTTCAAGATGGTTCTTCGCGAGGTCTGCCTATTCAGGTTGTCTCATTTGTATGTTATGTGGAGTTTGATCATACAATCGAGACTAATATCCTCGTGTAGGCTGTTTGGCCTTTCAAATGCATCAGTTCGTAGTAGAGAGAGTTTTGATCCCACCAGGGTGTCAAGAAAAATGACTCATAAGAAAATGTTGGTCAAAGCATGAATTTGTCCTTAGAACAGTAGTTAGAATTAATAAAGGTTCAAGGATGGTTGCAAGAAACATATAACTGAATAATGGCACTCAATATGAAATTTGTCAATTCCTAAATAGACTAATAGGTTTCGAACTTTATAGCAGGATTGCATTCCAAGTTAAAGCAACTCAGCAGAATGAAATCTCAGGAAATATCACAATTAGTATTCATGTGGTTAATCTTGCATTTATCTCATGATAACATTAAACCTCCAATTTTGATAATGCATCTAGTTAAACCTCCACTTTTCCTAA
Source organism: Litsea cubeba (assembly GCA_012931725.1). NCBI lineage: Eukaryota > Viridiplantae > Streptophyta > Magnoliopsida > Laurales > Lauraceae > Litsea > Litsea cubeba. The sequence continues at coordinate 11,335,651 of CM022951.1, forward strand.
TGCATATACTACATATTCCTTTTTATTTCTTTGTTTATGATTTTTTTCTTCTATCGGTTTGCTGAAAGCATCCTTTTAATTTGTATGGATATATTGTTTAGATTTCTCTGTTAAGAAGACTAGATATGGACAAGACTTGGACCGGTATGATTTTAAGTATGATAATCAATAGTGGGCTACACGGAAACTCAGTGACCCTTAATTAATGATTGCAATGGCCTTTCATTGCCTTCCTTATGATTACAAACATATGTCTGTATCACACTGCTGTAACGGTATTCTCACTCAGTTCATCAATATTTATTTTTTTATTTTCTTTTCTCTTAGATTGTTATTTATTCAATCTGTTGCAAGACTGTTCTTGAAAATAACTACTACTATTTTTTCTCCTCAAGATAGACAACTCGCAATCCTTTTCGGTGTGAAAATGTATGAAACGGATGAACTGTTCCTTTCTGCAATCCATGCTTTTCATCTGGTGGGCTCCACTATGATGACCCATGCTAGAATTTTCATTATTGTATAATAACCTTAACTTTCTCCTGTTGGTGGCCTGCAAATGGACGATTTAACCAATGGCCCCATTTCCCTAGAAAAAAAAAAAATCTTGATCTTATCTATGGGTTAGATTTTCTGATGGTGGAGAGATCTAAGGGACTTGCCTCTTCGTTGCCAGCATCACAATATTGCTGGTCAAATTGAAACTCCCATTTTGTTTGGTTGAGAATTATGTATCTCCTCTTTATATAGAAGTCAATGCCAATTTCATGACATTTAAAATACACAAAAGGAAACCTTGGTGAAATTCTTCTGACCTTGTGCTAGTTTCTTCCTTATGTCTTTTAGAAGTTGAGTGCTTGTTTATAAAGATTCTGTTTACCTGGTTTGCATCTTGGATTCATTGGACATCTTTTCACTCCCATCTTTCTTTCTCTACACACACAGAGATGTATTAATTTAAATGCTTGTTCATTGTTTTCTCCTTAGTTGCATTTTGGTTTCTTTGATCATCTTTCCAGTTGAGCCCCAACTTTGGTATGTGTTTCCAAGGAGAATTTTTTTTTTTTTTGTTAGAAAAAGGAGAAAACTGTTAATGATAGGATTATATACAATTTGGCCAAGGCCTTATATCTTTGAACTTCCTTATACCCTTTACAATTTTAGTTTTTTATGACCCTTTCTTCAGTTCTTAAAAGCACAATTATGAATTATTGAAACCTTATTGTGATAAATGAATCTGTTGGAAAACAACTTGAGATTTAAGTGACATTGAATTTGACAAAAACTGATAATGAATAGCATAATTTAGTCAAAAGTGGCCTGTTGTTTGATTCATTTCGTCAGTGTTTATTTCATCAGTTTCATCCTTCAAAATTGATGGGTTATTTAACCAACTTCCATTGCCTTTCTATTTTTCTTTTCTTTTCTTTTATTGGCAACTATTTACATCAAGCCAAGAGAGTCTAATACAATATCAAACTAAGAGTAAAAAAACAAAAGAGCTAACCACCAAAAGCTATGAGAGGAGGAATCCCTATTTGTTTTCCACAGGTTGAACTGTGCTTATGACCTTTTCTATTGTAGCAAATACTTTTATTCCCTGAGGACCCAACTGATGTGCCAATATTTCAATGCTTTGAAGTTTGGGAATTGTGGGTCCCTAGAACAACATGGGTTTGCAAGGAACAAGATTTGGTTCATTGATGATAATCCTCCACCTCTTCACCCCAACAACTGCGAAGGCGGATCTTCTATCAACTTGCTTCTGAAACCTTCAGAGGAAGACCTTAAATGCTGGCCTCATTGGTATGAGCTTGTTTCTTTTTAGAAGTTTGTGTTGGATTTGGTTGGACTAAGAACATTTGAAGTAGGCAACACTTGAATTGTGCTAGCTGTTTCGAAATCTTGAGCTAAGCATTGGGATTTGGAATTTAGATTCTACATTTGACTAAGAAACTCAGGAAATGTAATGACAAGAGTCAAATGCGCATGAGTTTTTTTTTTTTTTGCATGGACCACATGTCTCATCTTCTCCCATGCCCCCCTTCCTTCTCTCTCCTCTTCTTCCCAACACCAAAAATTAATGAGAGTAAAAAATAAAGAGAAAAAACCCTATCGCACACACATGCACTATGGGGGCCTTGACATGGTGGATCTGTGGGTGGGGTATAGTGTCTTCAAGTATGAAATCATGTCATGCTAACAAAAGAAAATTTCTCTTTCATTTCAGTTTTGAGTTTCGTCTTAGAGTGTCGCTTGGATTGGATGGAGATCTAATTATGGTGTCACGCATCAGGAATATTGACAACAAGCCATTCAATTTTTCATTTGCTTATCACACATATTTCTCTGTTTCCGACATCAGGTAAATATAATCTGTTTTTACCTGCATTGGACTGGACTGCTGTGTTACTCATTATTTTAGTTATGGTGCTATCTATTATTGAAGCTATTTATGCTGTTGGTATGTTGCTTCATCTTTTAATGTAAGTCCATAATATAGTCTGAATTTGAGCTGCTACCTGTTTTTTTTCCCTCCCCCTGTTTGTATTTTGGTTGATTTAGGCCAGTTGTGTGGAGTTGGGCAAAATATTTCGCCTTGGTTGGCATATTCAACATTAGAATTGGGCACTATCAATGCTTTGCAGCTAAGAATTAGAATTGGGTAGTTGAGAAGCAGATGAACTTCATTTTCCTCCATCCTGTTGGACATTATACAGTTGATAGGTTGTGGAGGAATTGCTTGTGCATAATTGTGATATATTAGTATGGTTTGCATGTGGTGTGAACTTGGTTTGCAATGGCAGTGAAGTTGTGGATAGAAGGGCTGGAGACACTTGATTATCCGGACAACCTTAGCCAGTGGGAACGCTTCACAGAACAAGGAGATGCTATAACATTTGAGTATGAGGTAATTGTATTTAAATTAAGATCCTTTTTCGAATGAGTGAAGATCATAGGTATTGATAGTGTTCCCTTGATATTATGATGATTCAAGGGCTCTCACCTAATGAAATTTCTTCGTAATAGGTGGATCGAGTTTATCTTAGTTCTCCCAATGTAATTGCAGTACTTGATCATGAAAGAAGCGAACATTTTTCATCCTATTCCAATTTTTTAGGATCAGGGTTTTGAATTGGAATAGGAGAAATGGATGTGAAGTTCCACTCACATGGGAAATGAACTCGAAGTGGTAGTGCCTCACGTATCGCCTTCTTGCATAACGAAGTCCCCCGCGGTTAAAAACAATGAATTTTGGCATATTAGTCCTCCTTAAATTTATTTTTTTCAACTTTACGATCGAAAATTTAATAAAGTCACTAGAGTCACTGGACTCTGGTCAATATTTTTTTAAACCTTTCTGCGCCATATGCCATGATATCATGAGATTTATCAGTTTTAGTATCATACACTTTTTTGCAACCAACAAACAAACTCCTTTTTTATAGAACACGAAAAATGATATTTTGTGAAAAATAAATACACATTTGATCATAATTTCTCAGTTTTTATCATTTTGATTTTTTTCTAAGATAATAAATGAAAGTCATGACATCATGGGACATGCTATCGTGCGCTTTATCAATTTTTTTGACATACATTATTCCCATCATATCATGAGATACAAGACAAAAAAAGTTTTAGAAAAATCGTTGACCATCAAATGACTTTGATGACATTATCTGAATTTTGATTATGAAATTAGAAAAATCAAATTTAAAGACTAATATATCAAAACCCTTAAAAACAAAGGAACGAAATGGATTTTTGAAATGAGAAGATCAAGAAAGGGCTTGGGTTAGAGTTTTTACAAGCCTACAAGGTGACTGCGGGTTAGGGTTTTAGTATCTGCCACAGGATGTCTTTGTTCGACTATCCCGCGCTCATTTTTCATTCCTTGAGATGGGGTGATATGATATTGTTATATAATAGTGTTCTCCACTAAAGGTCCTGTTTGTGCATGTGGGGGCCTTGAAAATATTGATCATCCATCAAACAAACTCCTTTGTTATAAATGATGGAGAGTTTGAGAGAATTCAAGGGCAGTAATAGGCTTAACATGTCTTATTATTATTATTATTATTATTATTATTATTATTATTATTATTGTTTTGTGATATAATAGCATTTTTTGGAGTGTCATATTTTCAACTACCACCAACTAATTTCTGACTTTTAAATGACATATTTTGCCTGGATCCTATGCGATGAGCCACAAATAAGAGTCCAATACGTATCATAAACTACATGATGCTGAATTCTTCATGAATTCTCTTGTATTAACTCAAGCATTGTTTACACGAAACAAATACAAGTTTTCATCAACGTTCTTAATTACATTATTTTTATTTTTTAGTAGTGAATTATTGTTTTTTTTAAAATACATAAATTAATATAAAACTTTCGCTATGTTATATTTTGCAATGAATAGTACTCATGTAACTTTCACTAGTACTCTTGACCTTAGTAGTCCAAATTTTCTGTTCCCTCTTCAATTTTGAGCCCCCGGTGGCTTCAATCTCATAGCCATCTTACCATCCACTTGGAAAGGGAAGCAATTATTGACTCATCCCACCAAGTCAGCTCCAACCTGAGCTGGTGACTCGGGTTACCTTTGACATTCTTTTTATCGGATTAGTACATGACTTGGGTCGTCTGACTTGCCAACATGATCGAAATCGGCACCAAGTCTACTGATTTTATTGTGATCCACCAACAAAAATCTGTTAGACATGAGTGGTCCTCATGACCACTTTAGTTACTTTCCCCTTTTTTAGTTTTTAGTTTTACTAAATTTATCTTGGATTAAATTTTAGTAAGCCCAATCATATAGGACTCTTGTTTACTAATTTGAGGGAATTAAGGAAACTTATCTTTATTAGATTTCTTTGATGGGAAGAAATCTCTCTAGGGCTTATCTATATATATATATAGTTTGTTTTCTGGTCCTCTCTCTTAACCTACGAGATCTGAAAAGTACCCATTAACTTCACGCATATTGGAGTGGGTGATAAGGGGGTTAGGAGAAAACCCTATTCGCAAAAGGAGATCCGCTCATCATCAAGATCATGGTGCAAGGTACGCTTTTAGTATTATTAGATTATCCATTGTTAATGCATAGATCAAGATCCATAGGTTTGATTTATATTGCAAACCATATTAGATCTTACAAAATCTGCACCTACCTGATAATTAAGGGCTTGGATCGACCCTTTCATTTTATGGGTTTCGGTTCAGGATTACATTTTCAACAAGTTTATTAATGAATGGGCCGAGTTCAAGTAGACCCACATGTTCCTCACAACTTTAAGACGGATCCGGACCCTACCCACCCACTGACCCCCTAACCCTTGGTTGACAGGGTGACTTTACAATGGAAGAAGGCAGTTTCAGTAAGGAAGAGAACCCCCTTTCTTAAAAACAATTTCAAAAGAGAGCTGACCATGACTATGAAATTAAACAAGCCATTGGGTTCAAAACGTTGCAGGGTCACACACAACACGCACGTACAGCTACCATGCGTACCCACGCACACAGAACACATGTACGAAGGCACAGGGGCGGACCCACACTATAGGTAATGGGTGCAGCCACCCCCAGGTAAAATCCGGCGTTCCCTTGAAGGGCCTTGGCCCGCATGAGCCATGCACAAGTTGGGGCCCATCACTTGGGTAGCCCTATTTCAATATTGAAAACTTCACCTGATTTTACTTAAATCCCATTTTCAAATCAGCAAACGTCTCCATTCCAAGACCGTATCTCGTCTTCCCAAACAACTTCATTGTCCCCTCCAATACAAATTTCAGTCATCGGTTAGGCTTCGTTTCCGATAGTGGTAGAAATAGTACTGTTAGTGGCGGACTTGCACATAAATAACATGGGGCGGTAGGCCCATGTTGATTTTGAAATTGTTAGAGACTTAAATGCGCCTGACTTGTCCCATATATATCTATTAAACAATTGCCCACGTCTAAACCTTGTATTCCCCCCATTTTACAAAACCTTAGTGACCGAGAGAGAGTACCAGATCATTTTCGCGCCGTTCTCTTTCGACATCTTTTTTCTCTCCAGAGTTCAAGGTCCTCTTCGCGCCGATCGAGCTTCTTATCGCAAGTCCTCTCGTGGTTAGTCTATCTTTCACACCAAATAACCATAAATAAAGCAATCTCCCTCACTCCTCAGATGTAGTATTATCATTATCACTCTATACATAAATCCGAGCCCTTAATCTTTAAATCCCAATTTCAACCCCATAATTCACAAATCTTAATCCAGACCCTAAGCCCTAAATCACCTAATCTGACCATATCTACAAGTTTGAAGATGACTAAATCACTAACACTTTAATCTTCAATTTATACATATATTAGGCCTCATGGTTCATATGTTTGGATAACTTAAGTTACATTTAAGTGAAAAATTTTCTTCATTGCGCTCATGATCAACTATAGGGAGTTATTTTTACAACTAGGTAAGTGTAGGCAACCAAATTTCTTAGATTGAAACAGAACCCCTTTGTGAACCCAAATTGGGTAATTTGGTGTTCACCTAAATCACCGTGTTAGGACATCCAAATACCTAGGATTAAAGAAAATGTTATCTTAAATATTTTGATGATGATGAGTTGATGATCACCTGAATTTAGGAGATTTAGTGGGAAGACCCCGTCAATTAGGTAAGAGATCAGATCAGGGAAAAAAGTTTTGTGTCTATTTACGGTATTGTTAATGTGAAAAAAGTTTTATGGTAGTATTAGTTTGAAAAGAGTTAGCAAAATTAATTAAAAGTTTAGTTCCACCCAAACAAAAATTATGGGTCCACCACTACGCATGCGCACACAGTACAAAGAAGGTTCAAAAGGGTAGCTACAAAATGGTCAAGAAGAGAGTGAGCCTAATTCAGACTCGTGATGCAGGGAGAAAAGCTGGAGGAGCTGAGTAAAGAACAAGAAGCTTTGATTGATCTATTTTCAGAAGAGAGAACCCCACCAGACAAAGAGGAGGAGAATTTGAGAAAGAAATTCAAGTTGTGATTTCAAAATTTCATGCCACATTTGCTTGCGCACTTGTTCAGTTTCCTTCTTTTCTTGAGCCAAAACAATGTCTACCTATATGTTAATTATACAACATGAACATGTGTATGATTGAAGTCAAAACTAGTGTGATGATTAGGACCTAACCGAAACTCCCTTGCACTAATGTCCTCTGTTTGAACCTGGGTGACTTGGTAATCAGTTTTAAACCTTCAACACATCATGGTGAAAATAAAATAAAATAAAAATCTAATGGAGTCTTCTGACCTGTTGGACACAGCACACTTAATTTTCTCAGTGTTAAATGACCTGATTTATACAAGAGTTGCCGGAGAAGGTGACATCTAACAATAAGAACTAAGAAGCCCAAACAAGATCGTTGAAGACACGTTGGGAGGAGAACGAATGCTGACATTTTGAGTTCTTGATGTCAAGCTTGTCCCTTCATTGCAGGACTATGATCGAGTCTATAATATGTGAAGATCTTCCAGCATGTGATGCTAACCTCGAGGGATAGCTCGTTGGCCTAGGATCAGGTTTGCATTCGGAGGATGTGGGTTTAAAACTGCACTACCACACTGGGGCCACAAGGGAATTTTATCCGACTTTCTCTCGTGGGTCCGTAGGGATTATTCTGGCCCAAAGGGTTGGGAACCCTACGTTATAAAAATAAAAAAATGTTTGGGATGCTGATTTTGAATGTGATAATTTTGAATTCCGGTTGAAGCTGCAACAATAGCTTTTGACGTAATGATCACATGTTTTTTGGTTGGTTCCACCGACTGCCCCGTTGGGCCTTGTGTATTTAGAATTGTTGGAAACGGCTGATCATTTATTTTTGAGGAATTTACCTGAAAAAGGACCTTAGATGGTCACTAGACGAAAAAGGGGACACTAATTTATATGCTACGAAACTGGTATTCCCGCCAAACTTTTCTCTTTTTTTGCTCTTTTTCGACGAGCGCCAACGTCGTCGCTCATTTAAATGAGACCACGTGTTTCAAGATTCTGCGAAGAGACGACGTCGTCGCTTATTCTACCCCTTCAGTAAGACTGCATAAACGGTTGGGCAACGACGTCGACGCTGATCTTAGTCTTCTTCTTTTTTTTTTTATTGCCCTTTTTACATTACTTTTTTTTGTGGGGTTCCTATTAATGATGCTTGCTTCTTTTTTTTTTATCATCTTACGGGGCATTCAGAAGTAGGAAAATTAGTGGGTCTTTGAAGGAAATCAATCGAGAAATTTATAGGCTTGAAGCTGAGCAAATTATAAAGGAATTGCAATATGTTATCATCAATATCGAAGGCTTATTGGGAAATAATATGTTCCATTTCAAAGTCATGTTTCATTAAGGTTTGGACTTTGGAGTCCACCAAATTTAGCTTCAGGGAGTTCACTTCACCATTCCAAATTTTGATGGTTCAGTTCACATGGTTTGAGCTGGTTCAGGCCCGGAGTTTAAGGTGCGGACTTATAACCCAAGGCATTGTTGCTCAAAACCAGTGATGAGAATGACACATCCCCAAGCACACATTGCAAAAGAGATGGCGTTGCGTGTAGTTTTGTGGATCATACTTTTTGTGGATTATACCTTGTATATATCTCTTGATGTAGATCATACTTTTGTGCGGTAGCTTTCAAGCATACCTTGTACATATTTACATCAACACTTCTTTACATTAGATTATGTGAAGCAACGACGTCGTCATATATTAAAGCACATTGTCTTTCACTAGTTTCTGTGAAGCAACGACGTCGTCATATATTAAAACGTATTTTCTAGCACTAGCTTTTGTGAAGCGACGGCGTCGTCAGATATTAAAGTACACTTTCTTCCACTAGCTTCTATGAAGCAGCGACGTCGTCAGATATTAGAGCACACTTCTTTCCATCCCTCTCCCCAGCACCCATTTTTTTTTACACACATTCCTTTTCCTTTTCCCTCCAACACCCTCTTCTCCAAACAAATTCCACAACCACAAGAGTGAGAATCAGATTGTTAGAGATGATTAATCTACCCTCTTATTCCCCGAACTCATCCTTTTCCCCAATTAGATTTCAAATTTCAAAAATACCCATCTCAGATTTCCTTTCAAAACTCCATTTCCCAATCCCCAACTCCTCACCCCATCTCAAATCCCTTTTTCCATCACTTCTCCCTCTCTCCCACCACCCAAGAACCAGATTTCCAACACACCCACATCGGATAAGGGCCGTTTCCCAGTCGTCTTCCATTTTTGGCGGTATGGAGAGCTTACCACCCGTTCTTGAAGCGTCTATGGCGCTCGCCGCGATCATCATCGTCCATGAAAGCGGTCACTATCTTGCTGCTCATCTTCAAGGTATCCATGTGAGTAAGTTTGCTAGGAGTGGAGCTGGAAGGTGCAGGATTCGAAGGCATGGCGGGTGTTTAGGGTTTTGTGGGTCATGGTTTTGGGGGTTTTGGGGGATTTGTGGGTCATGATTTTGGGGGATGAGGCATGCATCTGGCGACGGCCATATGAGAGTTTGCTTCAAGGATTGTGTCGTCTCCTTCCTTGAACTCAAGACCTGATCTCTCAGGCGTTGAAGCCCAAGTTGGGAAGCTAACTGAAGATCTCAAGAGTGATTTAGGTGACATGCAATGAGCTTTGGGACCACCTTAACTACCTTTTGAGGAAGAAGGAAAAGGAAACCGCCAGGGGAAAAGGGAGAAAGCGATGAGAGGTAGAAGGAGACAATGAGGAAGTGGGGTTCAGGGCACTTTTATGCGGTTGAATGGTGCAATGCTTCGATCATTAATAAAAAAAAAAGGAAAGTGGTCCTAGGGGATCACTTCCGTGCCATATTTACTAGTGGCCCATTTTTCGTCTAGTGACCATTTAAGGTCCTTTTTCAGGTAAATATCTCTTTTTTTTTTTTTTGCTGAAATAGGGATAATATTAAAGGCAAGAAAAAGAAACAACATAGGGCCCCATGGGACCAGTGTTATGGCTCATACAACTAGGAGCTATCGAGACCAAAAGGTCATACAAAAATACTTTTTTAAGTTCTTCCCGCATTGAAATGTTCAAAATGTAGTATGGTTGTTCCTGGGAACTAGTCACCAACTGAGTTACTTCCTAGTGAAAAACTCCCATGTTCATCAGCTGCCCATCCTGCATACAAATTTCCTGTAAATAAATATCTTGTAAATGAAGAGGCAGAGTAGATTTGAAAATGATTTCCTGGGGAGGTTTCGGCTTAGCAAGGGAGTCAGCCATCCTATTGGATTCACGTCTGATAGGAGTGAACTGCCAGCTAGGAATTTGCGATAGAGCCTCGTGAACTTTCTTCCAGAGCTGCATAACTTTCCAGGGCATACTAGAATCAGAGGTAAGATGATTCCAAACTAAGAATGAGTCACCTTCAAAGATAACATTCTGGATTTTCGGCTGGAGGCAGAGGTTGCATCCCGAAGAAGGGCCTGGATTTCTGCCTCGAGGGCTGACTCCGCCTCTATCGCAGAAGCGAAGGCACGAATTAAAGAACCATTGTGGTCTCGAAGGATCCTTCCGATACCGTAAGTGTTGGTATGTTGATGGAAGGATCCATCAACATTAAGCTTGAGATAGGTTGGTGGAGGAGGCTTCCACGAATCCGCAGGCAGTTGTCCTGTGGCAACGTCCTGCAACGCGTGGTTTGCTATCTTCCATTCATGGGCAGCCCGGGAGACCTGTTTAAGGATGGATGGTGGGTGCCAAGGTTGGTGACGAAAGACGATGTGATTCCGGGCTTTTTAAATGTACCACCACACCTAGGCCAGCAGCATTTGGGCGTCAGAGGTTTGGTGCCAGAACCAGTTGTTCAGCGGGGTCTTCTTAATCAGATGGGAGATGGGACTGCCAGAGATTAGTGGAAGCAGTGCAAGAGCAGAACAAGTGATCAGTTGTCTCAGGTTGAAGATGGCAGAGGACACAAGTTGGATTGATGGATTGCATGAACTTCTGGAGACGTGCCCGTAGAGGCAATCTATTTTGCAGACCCTTCTATAGAAAGAGTTTAATTTTATAAGGTAAAGGAAGGGACCAGAGTTTAAACCAAGGCATGTGGGGTCCTATCGAAGGCGGAGTGAGAAGTAAGGTGGCACCTTACAATAATGTGGGGTTTTTTGTGCATATTTCTTTGAAATGAGAGACTTTTTAGGAATGACATGACACCCCTCAGAGCCCACCTCCTCCTTTGCTTTAATATATATAATTTGGTTGGGCATGTGCCTGCATTTTCAGTCTGCCAGCAAACAGTGTCACGACCACCTAAGGGGATCGAAAAGATGCTTTCCACTGTTTCCTCATCCCACCAAAGTTGGAGGGCTGCCGTGTTCCAGCATCCCGGCTTATTAAATTACACACCTTGCCAGGCGGTGGATCTGGATTCTGGTGGTTTGGCCTTCTCGGACTCGGATATGCCTCGCCAAGAGCAGGGATCCATCTATCAGTGACGGCGTCAATGTGCGTCCCGTCCCCAACATTCCAGAACATGTTCTCAAGGATGCATGGTCAGTGCAACAATTCTAGAGAATGGAGTCCTTGGATTTGGGGGTGCAATCTTGGAAGGAAGAATGGGAAAAATACTTTTGGGATAGGAGATTGGCCCAGAATGAATCTGATTTTGACTGGAAGCGCCAGACCAAGTGGGCTATCAGAGTGTGCGATTGAAGATGGAGGTTCCGCAACCCCAGGCCTCCTTCGCAGATAGGTCACGTGATTTTGTCCCAAGCCATTAGGCGTAGGCCTGAAGTTTCTCCATGCCCGGACCAAAGGAAATTGGAGTTAATGGTATTAATCTGCTGGAAGACCTTGGAAACGGCTGATCATTGATCTTGCATTTTTTTCATGCTACAGTTAAGTTTAATGAAATGGACCAAAGTGAATCTTCGCTTCTAAACATGTGCGTGTTTATTGATTAGAATGCCCACAATCTCATTCTTTATTGGCTGCTATTGTGTATTGTTTTTTGTGGGTATTAGTGAAGAGGATAATGGTTCCAATCTAATCATCCTAGCTCTTGACTGAGAGCTATGGTTGGAGCTGATACAAATGTTTGGGTCCGTCATATGTGGGCTCCACTAATAGGTCCTTAAGTCCTTTCGAGGCAATCATTGAAGTTGGAGGGTTCATCTGCCTCCGGGTTCACATTGGTGCCTATGGGCCACAGGACCTTTTCTTGATTAGAATGAGATGTATCAAAATGAGCGTTTGCTTGATATAAATGTGATGGTCCTGGTGAGATCCGAGAGATAATTGCATAGGGTGTCAACCTCCTTTTTGACTCGAAAATAATGAGTGTGTTTTTAATCAGTTCTGTATGAATGATAGTATAAAATGAAATAGATGGAAAAAATGATAGCGGAAAATAAATACCTAGTCATAACACTAGTAAATAAAATCCTATGAAAGTTGAAGTTGAGTCCGACCCCATCTGCCCTATTAATTTATTTTCTACTCAAACATATTAGAGAAAACTACAAAAAAAAATGATCCTAGATGGCCACTAACCGAAAAACACACCACTAGTCAATATGGCACGGAAGTGGTTCCCCGTGACCACTTCTGTTTTTTTATTCAAGATTTAAATGTGTGACGACGTCGTCGCATTCAGACCTATACAAATCGCCCGAAACCCTATTTTTCGTTTCTTGCTCCCATCGTTTTCCCCCTTTCTCTAGCAGTTTCCTTTCCTCCTTCTTCAAAAGGTCCTTACCATGATGATTTAGCCACCCAAAAATAATCATACAACAAAAATAATAAAATGAATAAATAATATATCAAAATCCTAATGAATTTTTTTTGAAAAGTAAACATTAAACTCAGGCTCTATGGTGGATAACGCATGAAAGAAGGTCAAATTGTGCTATGCCTACCACTTTAATGGAGATCAACAACCTCCACAAGGAATATTCAATGTTGGGGGAGAGTTTTGTTCTAGTTTATTTTGGTACAGAAAACCAGCAATCGCAGATGATAAAGGTAGGAGAAGAGGCAGATTTGACGAATTAGTGACGACGTCGACATTAACTCTCAATATTAAGCGACGACGTCGTCGCTTGTTGAAAAGTGGATTTTCTAGGAGCATTTTATTTATTTTTAATTTTACTTTGATTTTGAAGGGCAGTCCCATATTTATGATTTCAGTGTGCAGACTTCGAATTAGAGTCTGGCATTGTATCCTAGGGATAGAATCCAATCAAAACCACATGCATGTTGGAAATCATTGTCTTTAAGAAAACATCTTAATTGGTGTGTCTTGCCCATTTTCTTTTGCTTTCTTTTTCAAATTTTCACATTCACAATCATTCACTATTTATTTATACTAATTGTTAATTTATTTTTCTGATTGCACATTATTCGTAAGTAATTTCCCCAACAATCCTACCAACTCAGCTCCAACCTGACCTGGTGACTCAGGATTCAGATTCACCTTAAAAAAAATAAGAAATAAAAAATCGTTTTGGCTTAGTATTTTGGTTTACCTTTGACATTTTTTATTATTATTATCAGATTAATACATGATTTGGGTCGTCTGACCTGCCAAACTGATCAAAACCGGCGCCAAGTCTACTGATTGTATTGTGGTTCACCAACAAAAATGTGCACCTACTTGATAAATTAAAGGGTTTGGAATTGGATCGACCTTTCATCTTTTGGATTTGGTTCAGGATGACATTTTCAACAAGGTTATTAATGAATGGGTGAATGGGCCAAGTAGTTCAAGTAAACCCACGTGTGTGTTCCTCCTCACAACTTTAATTATACCATTTCTATTTTCATATTCATATGTTGGGCGGGCCAATCAACTTTAAATTTAAGTGTATATAAGCCCAGGCCCAATAAAACTAGGCGTAGGATACTAGTAGGATTAATAGTAAAATAAAAAGTGGGTTGAGGCCGTCAAACTTTCTTCGATTGTGGAATCCTACTCCTAACTCGATCAGTTTTTCTATTCCTATTTTGCCGAGGAAGTGAATACTAATCAAACTCCACGCTCTAAATTATTATTAGTAATAGTAGGGCAACTGGGCAAGGGAAGGGTAGATTCATATAAAAAGAGAAATTCAAGAATGCTATTTTTATCTCTTGCATTGCATCGTCGTCGTCGTCGTCATTCTAGGGCGGGCAACACTGCACGAGATCACTCCAAAAGGTATGCTTTGGTCGATGATATGTGATTGATTCTATCATGTAATCTGTGATTGTTGTATTGATTCATTGTAATACCCATGACAAGAGATGGACTTGTTGTTAATTTGGATGTTTTAGTTCGTCATCGATGCCATAAATGGAATGATTGCATGAGTCGATCGAGTCTTGGGTCCAAAACCCTCTATTCTGAAATCCATACTCTAATCCTCAATCCATGATGTCACCAAATTGATTAGGATGTTTTCTGGTGGCCTTAACTAATTCTATGCTTCGTTAAAATCAGTGACTTCTTACTTTATTTTTCTATTTTGTAATTGTGCCCTCCTGCCTTATGCATGCACCATGCTCAGGGCCGTCTCAAGACAATATGTGGCCCCAGGCAAAAGTATAAACGAGGCCCCTAACTTCTATGTGTGACGTGAGAAAACCCTCATCCCAAAAGAGCACGCGCAGTCCAAATATCCAATCCAAGCAGAAAATGCAGCCCTCAATTTAAATCATTCTCCTAAATGAAATAACCGAAAAGAGCATAAAATCATTAATGGTGATGACAAAAACTGCTGAATTATCAGAGTAATGGTTAACAATGAGAGGTCAAGAGTTATCCATATACAATTCTTTTAGGGGTTGTTTGGTTGAGAGCATTTACGTATGTAAATAACTCATATGTGAATTATTTATACACCTTCATGTTTAATTAAGGTCCTTTATGCATCATGTGTGAAATTTTGATGTGTAAAAAGGTATTATTTTCGTACTCAGATTTAATTTTCACATGTGAGGGGATGGTAGAATGAATCGCATATGATTTGCACATGAAATAAAACCACATCAAACGGCGGACGGTGCAGAACAAGTGACGTTTCGTCACAACAGTGCATGGGTTCGAAACCCATCTTCCTTTTTTTTCATTTTTTTTTATTACGCATATCAGCATATGTGGTTTTCGTTGGCAAACATGCCCTGTTTTCATTTTCTTTTCTTTTTTTTTTTTGGAAAGAGCTCTATTATCATGTTAATGTTACCAATCCAACAGGCCTTTAGACATTAGATTATGATTTTTGGGAATGTGTTTTTATTTAATTAATTATGTTTAATTGCAAATTAAGCATGATTAGTTGTTAATTATTGTTGATTAATGTGTTAGATTAATTATATGATAAGATAATATGAAATTATTGGTATCAATGAATTTATGGAATTGTGTTGGACATTTCTTATTTTGGAGCCATATTGATTTGAAATGCCATTTTATGAAAAAAAGAGAATTTTCTATAAAAAAAAGGACTTATTTGTAATTCTGATTTTATGAAAATTTTCCAATGATGGAATTTTTCAATGATTTCAGTTTCATTAGAAAGCGGGTCAAATTGTGATCAATTTTCTCTTCTAGCTCGGGTTCATTTGAATTCATTTCAGATGATTCCCGGTGAGATTTGATACCTTTAAAAATGGACTTATTTTAGAATAGTAACCTTAGTGTGCTTCTATTTCATTTATCTTCTCTGGTTCTGGTTTTGGAGTTTGGGAATTGAGATTCGACTTTGGAAGTGGGGACTGGGAAGAAAACCCAATCAAGCCACCTAGGCCTACAAAATTGGGAGGCCCCCTCATGGTGAGGCCCCCACCACTTGCTTCACCTGCCTATATGGTGAGCCGGCCCTGACCATGCTAAATGTTTGATAATTTGATGATTTTTCCGAAAATCACAGTGAACTTAGTGGACCAAGTTCCCCTTTAAGTGGAGGAGAATGTAAGGTCCCAATACCTACCTAAAAGTGAATTTGGAGGACCAAATTTCTTTAAGTGGGGGTGAATGTAAGATGCCTACCCAATTAAATAATATTTAATTATGTGAAAATTAATTTCTGAAATAAATAATGAAATTAATCGAATTGGTGGCAGAGTTAGGGTACGAAACTTGATTAGGGCACAATTTGGGAATTAAGAACCTATTTGTTTTTTAGAAAGATTATAAAAGGGTGTTTTTTGTAATCTAGAAACATAGTAAATGTGGGTCTCATTTGAAAGAGGATGATTAAATATAAAACTATAATAAAGCATGTAACCCTTTTGGTGTCAAATAAAACCTCGAAAGCCATTTGAGTAAATATATATATGTCAAAAGGAAATCCAAAAATAGGAAATTAATATTATATTAGAAAACTTGCCTTGCATGTACGTGCAGTAATTAAACCTCTTGTGGAAGAACGAGTGAGGACCCACCCAACTATTCTATAAATATGAGGCTATGTCCCCATTAGCCCCATCCCAATTCCCAAACGACTCTCTCCCTCTTGCTCTCCGTTTATGAAGACGTAGTGTTGGGATTTGGAGAAGTGGCTGGGAATTTAGCGTCCGAACGTGGGCTCCGAATGGATTCAACTTAAATTTAGGCAAGTAATCAAACCCGAATCTATGATCCGTGCATGAATTTACCCCCTTAAATCTTGGTGTTGTTGATGGGTAGAAATTCTGATTTACTTGAGTATGGTTCTAGATTTATGGTTTTGCTCTTTGTGTATGTTGATTCCTCTATTTTACGTTACTTTATGACAATCCTATGGATTTTTATTTTATTTTTTTATGTTTCTTATACTGCTACAGGGTCATGTTATGACCGTCGACAATCCACGTAATGGGTTTGATCCCAATTTTTGGTTCCAGAATTTGAAAACTCAACTTCCTACACTATTGATAGTTCATTAGATAGTGATTTCAATATGTATGGTTGCACAAGAATAAGCCAGAAATATAGATATGAATATGGGCTTTTTGAACCACACAACTTTGTTGAACAGTTTGGTCGACTTGACTGTGGGACCTGTCTGGCCCACCCAATAAAAAAATCTGGTCCCCACATCTGGTAGGGGACCCATGGCCGATCTGAGGGACGGTGGCCCCATGGGGATTGGGTCCCATCTGCCCCCCTAGCCAAACACTCGTAGAACCAGACACGTGATGGAAGGAGAAAACCTCTGTTTGGACGACAGCAGTTGTGAGGCCACTGGGCCCACCTGATCTGTGATAATCTGCTAAGGGACCCTAGCAGTGCTGGTCCCATTCATAGTGGGTCCCGCCCGACCCACCATCAAACAAATTAAAAAGGCAGAAGCGTGAGTTGTGTTTGGGAAAAGTGAGTGTTTGTGGGGAGGCTATGGGGCACCTGATGAGTGTACAGATCCAAGGATCTGTTAGTATACTCCTGGGGAGTTCAGATTACCTATTATATAGTTGTTATATCTTTACCGTGAGTGGACCAATAATAGTCCGCCATGCCATCCAAAGATTTATGGATGACGTGGCAGACTGCTATTGGTCCACTCACGGTGAAGGTATAACAACTGAGATAGGTGATCTGGACTCTGGGACCTTAGAGGAACATGCCCACATGGATCAAGCCAGTGGGCCCCACTTTCCCATAAACCCCAAGTGGAGAGGGCGTGACCTTCCCTTTCTCCTTGAACAAGTACTGTTTCTTGTTATTTGAGTAGTCCTGTGATACTCTATAAAGTGTAGAACAGCCCATGATAAATACAATAGAGCCTTTAATGAAACCTCCACTCTTAATGACTGTGTGGAAATCATGTTTTAGCCTTTGGAAATTTAAACCAGTACCTCACTTGAAAATAAATCCAGTAAAACCCATGAATTATTTATTTAGTAATTTTTTTTATTAATTGTGACTTAAGCATTTAAATGACTTTTGTTAACTAATGAGAATTAACTATATATGCCTATGACTGTGTTAACTCAGGGTTATGATGATATGGACTTCTAAAACCCAACTACCATCAGAAGCACCAATTGATAATTGGCCTAAGCCTAATTAGGAGATCCTTGTGATCTTTCGAATTGGGTTTAGGGCATTCACGCGGGTTTGGAGATTCCATCATATCATAGGGTTGGATTAGCACAGATCTGACGAGTGGCGGACCCAAGATTTTCGTTTGGGTGAGGCTAAACTTTGCTCGACTTTGTTATACTTTTTTTACATTAACAATAGCAAAAGAGAAAAATGTATTGCATTTATAGAGACACTAAATATTTAACTGCATTAATTAACATACATTTCTCTCACTAAAATGTCCTGCACTTACTTTAGCTGTGAAAATAATTTCTTATACTTGGTCATGGGGTCATGGCAAAGAAGAGAATTTTTCACTTAATTGTAACTTAAGCTATCCAAACATATGAAACCTAAGGCTGGATATACATATGAACTAAAGATTAAAGCACGCCCAAGGGTGATTCCGTCATCTTCAAATTTGTATATATTATTAGATTTAGTGATTTAGGGCTTATGATTTAGAAATTAAGGGTTCAGATTTAGATATAGAGTGATCGGGATTGTACTACATCTAGAGAGGGAGGGGCCAATCTCCCAATGAAAGAAGCTGCTGAAAGAAAATGGTGCGGAGATGGTCTCGTATTCTCGGTGGAAGATCGAAGATGTCGAAATAGAAAATGTGTGTTTCCATTTCTATGACATGTGGGGCGATTGTCAAGTTTAAACATGGGGTGAATATTTATTAGATGTGTGTTTAGCATGATTCAGCCCATTTAATCTCACGTAATCTCGTCGGTCCGCCCCTGGATCTGACAGACAAACAACAATCCGACTTAGGCCATAAATTGACAATGATGTGCGAAATATTTTATCGAATTGACCTCAAATATACTTTCATGCAACATGTTATGATAATATGTTTTGCTAAGTCTTTCGATTTGTGCAGCTTGAACCCATGATATTTTAGACATGAATTACGTAAAGTTTTGGTATCTGTTAGACTCTACAAAATTATTATGAATATAAAATTTATGTTATATAGTTTTACTCGTTGATTTTTGTACGTATGTAAGGCGATACCAATAGGCTATTTAAATCTAGCATAGTGGCGCACCACTGTGTAGGGGTTATACTTTCTAAAAAACAATCTGCAGATTTGTTCCTCTGGAAGTGACCGACTGTTACTTCGGCGGTACCAAAACTCTGTATTCTGTTTCTAATTGCCATAACTCTGTCTCGGGGTACCAAAACTCTGTTATTCGTACCCTGTCACAATAAATGGGGGCAGGATAATTATCGTGACTATTTAGCCAATATGGGATGCCGAATTATTTTCCGGATATGTATAATTTTATTTTTTATTCTTGCAATTGATGGTTTTCATTATATACCGTTTTCCGTAACTTTTCGCCTGTTTAGTATGATGTTTTCCTTAGTTCTATTTCTGTAAAAATATTATTATTTTACCTGTAATTTATGTCATTAAATTGTATGGAGTCAGAAATTCTAGTATGGTCACTTGCTAAGGTTATTCGTAACCTCGAATTGACCTCAAACTGTTGAACAGTTTGGTCGACTTGACTGTGGGACCTGTCTGGCCCACCCAATAAAAAAATCTGGTCCCCACATCTGGTAGGGGACCCATGGCCGATCTGAGGGACGGTGGCCCCATGGGGATTGGGTCCCATCTGCCCCCCTAGCCAAACACTCGTAGAACCAGACACGTGATGGAAGGAGAAAACCTCTGTTTGGACGACAGCAGTTGTGAGGCCACTGGGCCCACCTGATCTGTGATAATCTGCTAAGGGACCCTAGCAGTGCTGGTCCCATTCATAGTGGGTCCCGCCCGACCCACCATCAAACAAATTAAAAAGGCAGAAGCGTGAGTTGTGTTTGGGAAAAGTGAGTGTTTGTGGGGAGGCTATGGGGCACCTGATGAGTGTACAGATCCAAGGATCTGTTAGTATACTCCTGGGGAGTTCAGATTACCTATTATATAGTTGTTATATCTTTACCGTGAGTGGACCAATAATAGTCCGCCATGCCATCCAAAGATTTATGGATGACGTGGCAGACTGCTATTGGTCCACTCACGGTGAAGGTATAACAACTGAGATAGGTGATCTGGACTCTGGGACCTTAGAGGAACATGCCCACATGGATCAAGCCAGTGGGCCCCACTTTCCCATAAACCCCAAGTGGAGAGGGCGTGACCTTCCCTTTCTCCTTGAACAAGTACTGTTTCTTGTTATTTGAGTAGTCCTGTGATACTCTATAAAGTGTAGAACAGCCCATGATAAATACAATAGAGCCTTTAATGAAACCTCCACTCTTAATGACTGTGTGGAAATCATGTTTAGCCTTTGGAAATTTAAACCAGTACCTCACTTGAAAATAAATCCAGTAAAACCCATGAATTATTTATTTAGTAATTTTTTTTATTAATTGTGACTTAAGCATTTAAATGACTTTTGTTAACTAATGAGAATTAACTATATATGCCTATGACTGTGTTAACTCAGGGTTATGATGATATGGACTTCTAAAACCCAACTACCATCAGAAGCACCAATTGATAATTGGCCTAAGCCTAATTAGGAGATCCTTGTGATCTTTCGAATTGGGTTTAGGGCATTCACGCGGGTTTGGAGATTCCATCATATCATAGGGTTGGATTAGCACAGATCTGACGAGTGGCGGACCCAAGATTTTCGTTTGGGTGAGGCTAAACTTTGCTCGACTTTGTTATACTTTTTTTACATTAACAATAGCAAAAGAGAAAAATGTATTGCATTTATAGAGACACTAAATATTTAACTGCATTAATTAACATACATTTCTCTCACTAAAATGTCCTGCACTTACTTTAGCTGTGAAAATAATTTCTTATACTTGGTCATGGGGTCATGGCAAAGAAGAGAATTTTTCACTTAATTGTAACTTAAGCTATCCAAACATATGAAACCTAAGGCTGGATATACATATGAACTAAAGATTAAAGCACGCCCAAGGGTGATTCCGTCATCTTCAAATTTGTATATATTATTAGATTTAGTGATTTAGGGCTTATGATTTAGAAATTAAGGGTTCAGATTTAGATATAGAGTGATCGGGATTGTACTACATCTAGAGAGGGAGG
The DNA here is from genome assembly GCA_012931725.1 of Litsea cubeba. Classification (NCBI taxonomy): domain Eukaryota; kingdom Viridiplantae; phylum Streptophyta; class Magnoliopsida; order Laurales; family Lauraceae; genus Litsea; species Litsea cubeba. Next base: position 11,356,775 of record CM022951.1, read on the forward strand.
GGCCAATCTCCCAATGAAAGAAGCTGCTGAAAGAAAATGGTGCGGAGATGGTCTCGTATTCTCGGTGGAAGATCGAAGATGTCGAAATAGAAAATGTGTGTTTCCATTTCTATGACATGTGGGGCGATTGTCAAGTTTAAACATGGGGTGAATATTTATTAGATGTGTGTTTAGCATGATTCAGCCCATTTAATCTCACGTAATCTCGTCGGTCCGCCCCTGGATCTGACAGACAAACAACAATCCGACTTAGGCCATAAATTGACAATGATGTGCGAAATATTTTATCGAATTGACCTCAAATATACTTTCATGCAACATGTTATGATAATATGTTTTGCTAAGTCTTTCGATTTGTGCAGCTTGAACCCATGATATTTTAGACATGAATTACGTAAAGTTTTGGTATCTGTTAGACTCTACAAAATTATTATGAATATAAAATTTATGTTATATAGTTTTACTCGTTGGTTTTTGTACGTATGTAAGGCGATACCAATAGGCTATTTAAATCTAGCATAGTGGCGCACCACTGTGTAGGGGTTATACTTTCTAAAAAACAATCTGCAGATTTGTTCCTCTGGAAGTGACCGACTGTTACTTCGGCGGTACCAAAACTCTGTATTCTGTTTCTAATGGCCATAACTCTGTCTCGGGGTACCAAAACTCTGTTATTCGTACCCTGTCACAATAAATGGGGGCAGGATAATTATCGTGACTATTTAGCCAATATGGGATGCCGAATTATTTTCCGGATATGTATAATTTTATTTTTTATTCTTGCAATTGATGGTTTTCATTATATACCGTTTTCCGTAACTTTTCGCCTGTTTAGTATGATGTTTTCCTTAGTTCTATTTCTGTAAAAATATTATTATTTTACCTGTAATTTATGTCATTAAATTGTATGGAGTCAGAAATTCTAGTATGGTCACTTGCTAAGGTTATTTGTAACCTAATCCGCCCCCCCCCCCCCCCCCCCCCCCCCCCCCCCCCCCCAACAGTTAGCGCTTGTAGGTGAAGAGATAGATACTGAAGCTCGGGACGTTATTGTGGTTGATCGAGGAGCGTAGGAGTATAAACAAAAGAGTACGGTTGACGTAGTCTGGAGACATTCAAAGAACGTTTCAAAGGAATTATTTAATTTGATGAAATTCAAAATTATATTGATTAATGAAATAGAATTATTAAACACGTGCTCTGTTATTAATCTATGTTATTTGATGTTTGAGAAAAGGACCCCGCCGTAAAGTTTTGATTTGACAGAATCTCATATATGCGGGGAAAAAAAAACGGCTCGAAAATCAAATTTCTACGAAAATTGGAAATTCGGGTCGTTAAAGCTTGATAACCTCCGTTATAAATAAATAAATAAAAAATTGAACCCTGAGAGTTGTATAAATTTATTGCATGGATGATTATTTTTTTATTCCTAATATTCATATGACCATTTTCTTTTGTTCATCTGTTCTTGTGCGCAGGAATTCTCAAGATCCAATATGGAAGTTGAAAACAAAAAATTGAGCCCATGGCTTGTTTTCCAACATGGGGGCCATGAACAAACTCAGGTCTTCTTAAACATGACAGTTAGAAGCTACCACGCGAGAAGCACGAGACAGATGCATAATATAGATGTTAAGCTTTCTTATCGTGGTTGGTTGTTGCTAGAAGACTCATCTGGTAGATTTTGCTTGTTCAATCCGGAATCACTGAGAGAAATTGAGGTACCACAACTTACGAAAGAACATCGTGATTGCATATGTGTTCTCTCAGTACCGCCTACAGATCCCAGTTGCAAACTAATCTTAATGAGAACTGATGCTCCTATAATTTACTTTTGTAGAATTACTAAAGATAGCGAATTTAGTGAAGTTCAATGTGATTATCTTAAGAAGATCGATGAGGAATTTTATGAGGCCATCAGTTGCAAAAACTTAATATATTTTCTAACGGTTGGATTAAGGTTTGGTGTTATCGACTTTGATAGCGGTAATCATAGTCCTACAATAAAAAGTCTCGATGTCCTTTCACCCGAAAGGCCATCCCAGGATGACAGAAAAGAATACCTGGTTGAATCGTGTGGAGAGGTTTTTTTTGTATGCCTAGTTTTTCATTGGCATGAACATATGGCCTCCGATGTCTTAATTTTCAAGATGGATTTCTCGCAGATGGAGTGGGTGAAAGTGAGTAGCATTGATGATCGCTTATTCTTCTTGAGCAAGAGTGAGTCACTATCATGCTCAGCATCTGAATTAGGACTTGAAGGCAATCAAGTATTTTTCTACTTTGAAAGAGACATGAGCTTGCATTCGTACCACATGAAAGAGAGAAGCATTTCAGCTCATTTGACTTGCCCAAATGTCCAACACCCTTGGAAATCACCTTTTTGGGTAATGCAAACCAACCATGAGGTAAAAGCAAACACGGAAAAGATAGGGAATAGTGACCTTTACATTAAGGCAAACATGGAAAAGATGCAACTTACTGGTGCACAAAAGAAGGTTGTCGCAATAAAGATGGCAAAGGGAATTGCCAAACAGAAGATATTTGTTGATGAGAGACCTTGGTCGGATCTTCCGATAGAGATTGTAATGTTAATTGAAACGAGTCTCACTCCGGTGGCTTTTGCTCGTATGCGGTCCATCTGTAAGAGTTGGCGGTCCATTGTTCCCCCTACATGGTTGCCTCTAACACCATGTCTCATCTTTCAAGAAGAAATAGATGGTTTGTACAAGTTCTTCGATCCATTAAGCAAGAGAGTTTACGCTGCAGACATCCCAGAATTACATGGTTCAACCATTCATTACTCGAAGGGCGGTTGGTTGCTAGTTTCTTTGGATGATTTGAATGCATTTTTCTTTAATCCCTTCACCAAGGAAAAAATCGACCTCCCATGGTTCGAGCATCTTAATGTCCCCGATTCGAGCTTGACTTTCTCTTCTATACCTACATCTTCAGATTGTATTGTTTTTTCTATTTATAATTTTCATCCCTTTGATAATATTTTCATCGAAACATGTAGTCCCGGAGATGAGACTTGGCGCTGGTGCGTTCATTACAATGGAGTTAATCCACTTTTTCATGTTGGTTCTACTAATGCTGTTTTTATCAATGGTCTTGTTTATTGTGTGGGTCTACAAGGAAATTTGGGGGTCTACAATGTTAGTGAAAATACCTGGAATGTTCTTCAAAAGCCAGAGCCACTTCAGCTCCCGATGGGATGTTGCTTTTTGATAGAGTATGAAGGAGAGTTGGTACTTGTGTATACTCATCAAACTCAAATTACAGACTAACATGGTATGGGCGGTTGTTGAAGACTTGGAAGACCTGACACTATTTTTGAATAGATCAACATCTCTTGCAATTATAGTTGATAAAGAAGCAACGGGTGCAATTAGAGACATGAAGAACAAAATTTATTGTTCTAGATTTCACCGAGACTCCGATGATGCTTTGATCTACTCTATGGAATTGAAGTCCCACCAACTTGACTTCTACATGTCCAAGGAATTCCTCAAGTGCACTTGGATTGAACCCACTGGATTCAAATTTGGATTGGACTCTCAAGGTAATATATTGAGTATAATTCCTAGATCTAGGTGAATGAGAGAAAAAAGAAAGCTGTATTAGAATCAGTTGCAACTTAGTCATTTCTAGCTACCTATATTTGCTTCTTTTTTTTTCCTTGAGTTGTCCAAAGGAGCCTTTGCTATTTATGCATGTTGGATTGAATTTTGGGATTTTTACTTAAAAAGTGTTTGTAAACTTGTATTATACCGATTTAGTGTGAAATACACCAAAATGACAACTTTAGTGTTCGTACAAGGGATTTTTACAACTCTACCCCCAAAGCTGCGGACGACATCGTCATCTTTATCTATCTGGTTTCCACCATTTTCAACCCTAATCGAAGGAAATCGTTCTCCTCTCTCCCTTTTTTCTTTCTCCTCCGTTCCTGCGTGCTTTCCCTCTCCTTTCCCTGCGTCTCGGCTCCTGCACTCCCTCTCCCTCTCCGCTACCTGCTCTTTTTCCCCTCTCCCTGCGTCTCCGCTACTGCGCTCCATCTCCGGCTCCGCTCCATGCTCTCTTTCCCCTCTCCCTGCGTCTCCGCTACTGCGCTCCATCTCCGGTCCCTGCTTTCGAAGATTTTGCGACCAGATCCTCCGGTGGAATTCTGACTGCTCCAACGGCCATCCTCCATTTGAGATTTCAACGAAAACCTCAGTCATAAAAGGTGATTTGTTCGGCTCTTCTCTCTTCCACCTTTTCTATTTTTTTGTTTTCTTTTCATCTTCATTATCTATAACCGTTGGAATTATTGGGTTCTGTAGAGGGGATTTGGTTTGGGGTATTTGCAGATAAATAGTTGTCTGGAAGTAGCATTGAACTTCTGTATGTCCAATTCTAAAATGAGTAGATTTTAGAAAAATTCCAAAACTTCCTTTCCTTTTGTCATGTGACTTTGATTGTGTAGTGATACTGTAGTAGTTAAAGAGAATTTATCATAGTGGTTAGGACTTGGAGAAAGAATGAAGATTTAGGGTCTCTACTATGAGAGAATTTTATCAATTCAGCCTCCATCTCTCTATTCTCTTATCTTTATTCTCTTAGGGTTTTTCAACCCTTTAATTAGGGAGACAACCCCTAGGAATCATCATATTCGAAGTGTTCACATTTCCTAGGTTGCAAATGTTTATACAAATTGCATCAAGTGTCCGGCCAGAGATAACAAAAGCGATGTTCTTCGAGGAAGCAGACTGCAGAATGCACGATGGAGAGGGGAAAATTTGTGTGAGAGATTGTAATTAGCGAATGACCATAAGTTCACAGTTCACACATTAGGGTGTTCTTAGTTCTTACAGGCAAATCAGGAGTGTTTTACTTGCAATACCCTGCATTTAAGTGAGGTTTTAAGTGATTAGTCTTGTGTTTCATGTTTTCTTTGGTTGTGATAGAATTCTATTTGGTATCAAATAGGAAGACTAGTTCTGGCATTTATGACAACTGCGATGTTCAGGTCATTTCTTTGTTCTGTTTTAGGGATGAGCTAATACCATTTTTTGATTGCATAGATACCAATTCATTGTTGAAGCTGAGAACTTCTTTTGCCTGCAGGTTTTTGGGAAGTGCTTATCCAAACTGCAGAAGGAATTGGTTGTTGATCCTTCTTTTAGGCAAACTAAGTATCGTAATTTGTTAATAAATCACTTCTTCTACTGTTTTTTACTTTCTACCTACCCCAAGGATGTGATCCCTCATAATCATTTGTCTGGATTTACTCAGGCATGTATTATTTGATGTTTTTTTCTCTTTTTTGTTGTGCACAAACCAGTTTTAATGACTTAAGATGATCGTATAGATTCCTCGGCCTATCTCATCTGGGACAAAGTTTTGGCCTGGTAAGAACATTTTCCCTATGATCCATGAAAGAAGGGAGACAACATGTTAACCATGGCATTTTGATACTCAAGCATTTTCCTGATTCCCCATTTCTTGGCCCTGATGCTGTTTTTTCCTTGGGTACATAATTGTTGGGAATGAAAACAGGGTGACCCTTCAGAGTATTCGGTCTCATTGCCGCTTCCCAAATTATCTTCACCATCTCAAGTAAGTTTTGACATGTCATATGAATCATTTTTTCCCTTTATATCTTTTTTTTTTTTTTTTGGGGGGGGGGGGGGGGGGGGGGGGTTAGTTAGTCTACACCCTAGAGCTTGAATGTCAAGATAATTTGGTATGAAATGTACAAAATGTTACTGGGTCTTCTTTTTGGTACTTCATTTCATTGTGGTTCACTTACTTCCTCTTGCTTCTTACCCATTTTATATGTCTGGCATCCCACAAATTGACAATGCAAAACTGAGTCTAAGTAAAAAACAAGAAAGGAGTAATGCTCAATATACAATGGTTGTAGAGTACACAGAAATATGAAATGGTTATAGAATGGAAACAGTAAACATCCACCTAAACTTGTTACCAATAAGAATGTCTTTGTCATGTACACATATTTAATTGCCAATCAGAACTATAAAATTTTGAAATCATGGATAAAACTGAATAGTTCTCTTACCATTATTTTTTATTACATTGTAGTTATTCACCTATGCATAGAAATTTCAATCTGAAACTCCTCCATGCGTTGATGCTTCTTGTACCTGTCCCAATCCTGGGTGAAGGATGGGTGGATTAGATCAGTAGTTGGCCGTAGAAACTTGGAACTTTTTAAGTTAATTATAGTTTATGACTGGAAAAGTTTATCTCACAATGTTGATCCCAGCTAGATTGGACAAAACTCCTGATGCAGAACAGACCCATGGGCCATGGTACCCATGGGTCAACCAGGCAATGGGCCCAGTCCATTCAGTTTGGTGCGAGGCGACTTTTCTAGTAATCCCTGCTTGGCCCATCCCTTCCATCTCTTCCACCCTTGCCTGCCCCGCATCTACCCTTCTTCCACATTAACTTCTAATGAGGAAGATGATGATAAAAACCCAATCTTAAGCTGGTATTGATTTTAAGGTAAAGATGAACAAATCTCCATTTAGATATACAGGAAGAGAATAAGGACAGATAAAAAGATGAAGGTGAGAAGGTCATCAAATTGATGTATTGGTCAAGAAATACCATCAACTTTATTAATATAATAGTGAACAAGAACAGTGGATGCTGGGAACTATTTAAGTTGCAAGAGTATTAATTAATGTCTTCTCAGCCACCTTCGAAATGATCAAAGCTCTAAATCAATGTGAGGAATGGTCATTGATTCTGTTATTTTGGATTGTGTTTTTTGGGAATTGCTAATTTTTTATAGAACTTACATTAATTTTGTTCCTAGAACTTTTAAAGTGGATGTGCATATCATCTAGTTAAAATGTATTGTTCTCATGATGCTATTGAGTGTATGGGTACCTTTCCAGACTTGTAAAGTCTTTATCTTCTCCCACAATCTGAATGCACGTCATTATACAATTATTATCGTTTTGTTGTAGGATGCCAAAAATTTGAGGAGAATCTATAAATTACTGAAACGATATCGTTATCAGAAAATTCTTAATAAAAGTCTTTCTAGAAAGTCAGCAATGTTTTGCTGTCGGATACCAAAATTGGATGAAAATCATAACAATTATGGTGACGATATCGTTATCAAAGAACAATTTCCTCACTCTCAAAGGAAGTCATTTGGACCGCATTTTGTGTCTTTTTGTCAATTGGCTTGTTCAATCAACAAATGCATTTTTTTTTGGATGTACTATATGGAATAAGTTTTGCTAGTTAACAGACACTTGTAATGTGCTATTACAGGTAGGAGGATGGGTCCAAGGGTATGAAGGCCTCACTCTTGTCACAATGAGGGGAGCTGGTCATCAGGTTCCTCTTGACAAACCCAAGCTGGCTCTTTCCATCTTCAAGTCTTTCCTGTCAGGAAGCCCAATGCCAACTTTGACAAAGCTCGAGGTTTCTTGAGTTTTTACATCAATCTATCAGAACTTTTTGGCAAAATTTTTATGTTAGGAATCCAATCCTTGGGGATTTATCTTTTTGTATTATGAATCAAGTCAGCGTGATCATTACTTCGCCTTTCAATGTTAGAGATGATCTTCAAATTCTTAGTTGAGTTTTAGAACGATTTTCTATGTCGTGTAACATGTATGATATGCTGAGTCAATTGAAAGAAGTCTTCAAGTCCTGCAATTTGAATAGTGAATAGACTAGATGTAAAATTCCTCATTCACCAATGGACTTCAATGTTGGGCCAATTCAATGGCTGGGTTTTATTTTTTCTTTTTTTCTAGAGATGTATTTGTTAAGAAGAAAAGAATAAAAGATGCAAGCAAACCTCACACTGAAGACACAAATTTATGTGGTTCCTCGATCTTGAGGTATTACTAGAATACCTGTGAAGTTTCAATGTACTATGCACAACATTTCCCTCAATATTAGGGAGACATTCAAAAGAATGATCCTCACAAGTGATCCAATTTTATGGGTGAACACGTTTGAGCTATTTCCAAGGCATGAATGGTAAAAGTTAAAAGGGATTTTTACCAAAAAAGTATTCATATACTTGTATTATACGGATTTAGTGTGAAATACACGGTAATGCCCATTTTGGTGTGTGTATGTTGATTTTTGACACATTTACCCTTCCCTCTTCGAACGACATCGTAATCTACTTTGAAAATTCTCCAAAATCGAAAACCCTTCCTGCTCAGCAAACATCACTGCTTGCGATTCTTCTGCGCTCTCGACCCGACCGAGCGCGAAGGAGGAGAAGGAGAAGAAGAAGAGAAGAGGAGAGAGATGAAGGAGGAGGAGCAAGATCTATACATACATATCCTTGAGAAGATCTTCCAACAAGTAGAAGTAGAAGAAGAAGAAGAGGAAAGATGGGAGATTACAAGGATGCGATGATGCGCAACAATGATGCGGCCGTACAAGCCCTCACCAAAGCGCAGAATCGAGCCAGCATCCTCCAATTGAAACTGGTATTGCTTTCATCTCCTCAATCTATACAGATTGAATCCTATGTTTTATAGATCTGTATGCTTTGTTTTGTTTTCTTGATTCCCAACTCCTCTAAGCCCTAGTTTCTTTGAACCGCTCATGTGATTTTAGGGAAAGAAAGTGGTTTCCTAATTTAGGACCTCTTATTGAGTTTTGCTCCCTCAATCGTCCAATTTAGGTCGAAATCTATGAGACTCAGTGTTTGCTGATTTGGATTTGTTTCTGTTTTCTTTGAAAACTTTAATACTCGGTGATTGATGATCTCGGTTTATTTTTGTTTTCTTTGTGTAGCATTAATGACTGTCTGGATGAAGGGTATTTGCACCCAGATTTTGGTAATTTTCTATTTTTTTTTAATTCTGAATTTATAGGTTATTTTAAATTATCTTGGTTGATTTATGAATTTTGGTTGATTTTTGAAAGAGCTTTCAACATCGGTGCTCAAGATACCTTACGGCAACAAAGAGAAGAAGATACCTGCAAGAGATTGATCTCATTTTCTCTATTTTTCTTTCATCTCATTTGTCTTCTATTTTTGGGTTTTCTTTAAGCTTAGATGGGTAGAGATGAATTTCTCTGGATAATTGATTTTAAAACAATCTCTGGTATATCACAAAAGAATTATTTCTGCTTGCATATATAGGTGATGACTTGTTTACTTGGTTCTATTTCTTGCGAATTTAGCTTAATGATTTACCTATCAAAGCGAAAGATATATGTTGAGAACTTAAAGAGTATCTCATATTTTAGATATCGATATACATTTTGTGCACAGAGCAGATTTACAAAATGTAATGGACTTACTAACACTTGGTGAGATATGTGCATGGACTCTACTTATTCATCATCGTTGGAATGTTCTATGTTAGAAGAGAAGGGAACATATCAGTTATTTCTGAAGCAGGTGTGTGACTATAGTAGAGGGTAATGATCTTGCCGCTCTACAGTGATCTCAAGTCACATGCAATATCTGTATTGAAGATGTCTCTGCAGATGCAAATACTACAATGGACTGTGGTCACTGCTTTTGCAACAATTGTAAGCGTTCTCCTATTTATTATTCTAATATTGCTATTATTCCCTGATACCTCTATTATTCATTAGCAAGATGCTTTGGTGGAACATGTGGAATATTTGGTTTCATGACTGATTTGTCCTGTTGGAAACTGATAGAATCATATGGTGCTTGAAACTTCTAAAATCTTGTTCATAACTGGTGAAATGGATTGAAAAGGCACTACTTTATTGTAATCTAATAACGCTAATACACATCAAGGCTTCTTATGAAGAGAAACAAAACCCAAGGGACTGCAACAACAACCATGAACAAAAAAAAAAAAAAGGACAA